>JAFMOC010000067.1:560000-907500 GCA_019802505.1 Corydoras sp. C115 | reverse complement strand
TGGGAGTAAACCCGAGAACCTTGAGGAAACCCACACGGTAACGGGGAGAACATGCAAACTCCACCCAGATTGGGATTCGAAACTGGAATCCCCAGCGCTGAGAGGAGAACATGCTAAACCACTAAGCCACCGTGCCGTCCTTATTTATATTCAGTGGATTATATTTTTCAGTTGTAATATTGAGCTGCGTCGCTTAACTTGGCCACTAGATGGCGGTAGTTGGTCGTTAGAGAAACCGGAAAAACAGGAACTAGATTACGTCGCGGAAGAACCCGATTATTAACGATTTAGCTTTAAATAAACGTATTTCTGAATCAAAGCTTGTTTTTTTATTATAGTGTGTTTGTAAGTGTTTTATTAAAGCAATCAGACACTGGAGGTTGTGTATTATTGTGAATAAATCACGTAAAGAGGTGGAACTGTACTCCACTACACGCCGGGACTAATAACACCTCTTTATGGGGTTTATTCAGGATAAAGCCGTATTGATTTATTATACACTCACACCTGAGTGATGTTCGCCGTATGTCGCTCAGCAGTGCTACTTAAAAGTTTCGGTTGGATAATGGGGGGTACTCGGTCTGAAAAAAAGTTCAAGAACCACCGTATTTTTTATTTTTTTTAGAGAACCCTGTGATCATTTACACTCTTATACACTCTCATACGCTCCTGCTGGCTGGACAAAAGAGTCTGCTTTAATGGTGCATCTAACAGCCTCCTCGCAAGGCCATTAGTCAGTTCTAGAGCATGGACACGGTGTGATATTACAGCGCTGCTTAGCAGCTGTCCAGCGCCTCCACTGGGCCCCGTGCATCCCAAAGCTCGGCGCTCCGACGCTAATTGGCCTCTGCCTCACGCCACTGAGCTCCTGCTAACCGGCGCACACTGGAGGCGATGCTTTATTAAACCGAATCCATCTTCATTTTTGTCTCTCCATTTCATCAGAGCGCGGCGCCGGGAACCCTTTTTCATTTTATTAACGAGGCCGTTTTATCTTCATCGGAAAAGACAAAGGTGCCTCGGATTAGAGCCTCGGCGTACGGCGGGGCCTCTGTAAACAGACCTGACACACTCTTCTTATTCTTATTCTTTATCGTTGGAAGTTCTCCTGCTCATGGTTCTTTAATTTGCAGTGTTGTATTCTGATTGTCACCGCGTCCTCACTCGGCCTTCAGACGACCTCGTTTGCGCCAACACGTCATTTTTAACCCTTAAATTATTGTAATGAGGATTACATGTCTTCCATGTTCTAATAGGTTAATTATAGATATTAAACTTATTAGGGGTGTATGTATGAGTACACAGAATAATAAAAAAAAAACTAGTTTTGTTTCAGAAATGCGTTTATTGAAAACAAAATCGTTAATAATCTGCTCTTCCACAACGTAAACTAGTCCGGTTTTTAAAGTGTACGCTGATCGCTGAGTAACAGGATTCCGGTTTCTGTAACGTCAAAAACTGTCATCTAGTGTCCAAATTACAGAACGCGGTTTATAGAAACGGGTACGTGTCCAATTACTCATTGCTGAGTAACAGGATTTCTGTGTCTCTAACAATCATACTGCCCTCTAGTGGGTAAATTACAGAACACAGTTTATATAAAAACAGCCATATTATCTATAATCTGTATTAATCTGCATTCTATGATTTAAAATAATGTATTGTATATCACGCAACGATACGAATGTGAAGCGCTCAGAGGGGTGTGTTGTTGTTAATGATGTCACAGCCGGACCAACGGCTCAGCCAATCAGATGTCTTATAAAGTGAAGTGAAGATGCAGATGCACAAACGAAACCAAACTGTCTCTGAGTTTAGTATTAATTTAATTGTTCTACGTTCCACCCGCATGGTGGTCCAGCCCAGAGTATCCCGTATCCGTATCCGAACAGGACGAGCGAGACGCTCGGCAACTGAGACGAGCAGCTGAAATGTCAGCGCGCGCTAATTTACTTATTGATGCATATTAATACCTTGATTAGAGCAAATTACCACTTAGATTGGAACACAAATGGATGGCAATTGCATAATTGCATTTTCCGAATTAGCTTCTGTAATTATTCCATTAAATCCACTAACTTTAATTACTGCTGCAGTCTGGATCTGCTCCAACGCAAGACGAGAATTTTCTAATTACGCTTTCGCGGCGCTCTGTTTGGACCGCCGTGCCGCGGAGCCACGTACCGCCTTCGTACTGGCGAAAAGGCCGCACCAACTTTTGGTCGTTGCTGATTCAGCGTAAAAGCGACAGAACCCCACGTTCCCGCTGAGTCAGCATTTACTATTTTAAGATCTTTCGCCCATCGACTTTTCATTTGCATTTTTCTTTGTTCTTCTGCTGTTGTAGCCCATCCACATAAAGGAAGAGTTTTGATCTTCAGATCACTATCGTTGTAATGATGGGAGGCATGGTGGCTTAGTGATTAGCATGTTCTCCTCTCAGCGCTGGGGATTCCAGGTTCGAATCGCAATCTGGCTGGAGTTTGCATGTTCTTCCCGTGTCCGTGTGCATTTCTCACGGGTTCTCCGGTTTCCTCCTACAGTCCAAAAACATGGATTCAAGGTAAATTGGATGCTCCAAATTGCCCCATATAGAGTGTGTGTGATCAGCATTGAAACGTTCTCCACAGGATGGACAAGAGGAACCCGACTGCTAGCAGAGACTTAAGTGGAAGATTATGAATGGATGAAAATTGCCCGTATCCAAATTGCCCCTATATTGTGTGTGTGTGTGTGTGTGTGTTTGTGTGTGTAAGTGAGTGTGTACCCAAAGATTGCTTGGCGTCCTGTCCTGGGTGTATCAGGGTGTGTGTGTGTGCCCAGCGCCCGAAACATTCTCCCCCTGAATGGGCATGGGGAACCCCCCCCCTCCCCCGCGACTCTTAAGATTAAGAAGAAAGGTAGAAGATTAAGCGAAAGGTAATGAATGAATAAACATTGCCCAATATAAAGTGTGTGTGAGTGATAGATTGCCCCCTCCCTGTCCTGGGTGTATCTGCCCAGCACCCGAAACGTTCTCCCCTGGATGGGCATGGGGAACCCCCCCCCCCGACCCTATTAGAGGATTAAGTGGAAAATGGATGAATGAATAATAATCGCATAATAAATAATATTGTCTTTAATAATAAATAATAAACCCTCATATTCATTGATTTGGTTCTAAACACCTTGATTTTAGTGTTTGTGATCGTCTGGTGTTTAAAACGTTGTCCTGGCGCTCCGACTTTCCCGTTTCCTGACCTTGGGATTTGCATTTGGAGTCGGTCTCGAGGTCGCGTTTCAATCGCCCTCGGCGAGGTTCGGTTGCCAGGTTGCTGACACGCACCGCGAGGCAATTGTGAAACCTTATTTTCTCAGTATTGATCCCGTGGCTGGCTGTGAGATGTAAAAAACCAAGACAGATCTGCTGTCAGGTCGTACAGTCGGAATCGGAGGATCGATCCCGGGACAGGCCCCAACACTCTGTACGAACCTAATTCCACTCATTGGACCTAAATGGGGACGATGCAGGGGTTCATCCATCATCAGCTCCCAGAGTGCCCATTGGTTAACACTCTGCTCTTTATGCACCGGCCCGCCGCCGCCGCCCCCCCCCCCCCCCCAAGCTGGCCTCGTGTAGCGGTTCATCAGAACGGACGGGAGGAGGTGTAGAACGTTGGGGCTCTAAATTTGATCACTGTATCAGGTTCTTCTCGCCGCACTCGGTTCCATTTCCCCGACGGCCTCCGTCGGCTAATAGTTTCCCAAATTGAAGCCTGCAGCCGAGATCGATGATCTCTTTTTTAAATCGGGTTCCATTTGTTGGCTGTTGTTTCGGTGGGAGGCTGTTCCAGGAGGTGGAATCGGGGATTGATACCGGCCGTGTGACGAGATCGAATCCGAAGCAGGCTGGTTTAATGCTGTTTGTCGCGCTGCGTCCGAAGTGCCGGCAGCTCAATCAGTGCTGTGTTCTCTCTTTCAGGTGTCGGGAGCTCGCGGTTCCGTCCCGGGGAAGTCGGACCTTCTGAAGTCGGGGAGCCCCAAATCGACGTTGAAGCACATATGGACGGAGAGCAGCAAGGACCTGTCCATCAGCCGCCTCCTGTCTCAGACTCTTAACGGCAAGGAAAACTCCACGGCCCTGGACCTCCGCTACGACACTCTGGAGCCCTTCACGGAATGGGACCTGTGGGACTGGCTGAGGAACGCCACCGATGTCCAGGACTCGCGGCCCAGGGCCAAGCGACGGCCCATCGTCAAGACGGGCAAGTTTAAGAAGATGTTCGGCTGGGGGGACTTCAACTCCAACATCAAGACGGTCAAGCTTAACCTGCTGATCGTCGGCAAGATCGTGGACCATGGTAACGGCACCTTCAGCGTCTACTTCCGGCACAACGCCACGGGCCAGGGGAACGTCTCGGTCAGCCTGGTGCCGCCCACCAAGATAGTGGAGTTCGATGTGACGGCGCAGCAGTCGGTCATCGACGCCAAGGACTCCAAGTCCTTCAACTGCCGCATCGAGTACGAGAAGGTGGAGAAGGGCTCCAAGAACATGCCCTGCAACTACGACCCTTCCAAGACCTGCTTGCAGGAGCAGACACAGAGCCATGTGTCCTGGCTTTGCTCCAAGCCCTTTAAAGTCATCTGCATCTTCATCTCTTTCTACAGCACCGACTACAAGCTGGTGCAGAAGGTCTGTCCGGACTACAATTACCACAGCGACACGCCCTACTTCCCTTCCGGCTGAAAGACGCCGACGTCTCAAGGGACAGCACGGGCCAAAACGTGGTTTTTCCCAACCACAACGACCATGTGATACTTGGAAAACCCCCTCGAACCCGATGCCTAATACTCCCGATTGCTTTCACACTCATAACCTGCTGAATACGCCTGGATCTTCTGTTTTTTTTTTTTTTTTTTTTTTTTTTTTTTAGCTAACTTTTAGTTGTGATTGTCTCGTTTCTAAGTTTATTTTATGGAATTCTTTGTCTAATAAGTGGTAGAGCCTAGAAACCTGCGTTCTCCTTTCGCATCCCTACGAACTGTGGTACGAACTCCTTGAGAATTTCCTCAATTCGGTTTCTAAGACGCGGATTTTCCGCCACGGCGAGTGGAGGCACCTGCGGGCCCGGCGCTCAGAAAGACACACCTCCCCGAAAATGCCCCGCCTCCCGTTTTATTTATTGCCAGCTTCACAGAATTCGCAGCCAGAAGATCTCAGACGGAACCTGCGCTCCCCCTCCCCAACTTTGGGTTCTCTGACTCTGATAATCCCGGATTGTTTAAGCCCACCGTGTCCTGTAGTTTCCCTCATGTCCAGCCAGGGTCCGGGAACGTCCCCATCCCATTGGAACCCGCGGTAACGTAATCGGATTCTATATCTTAGAAATTTAATTTGTATAAATGGTTTGTATTGTACATAGTCGATCCCGACCACCGCACATGCCCTGATCCAAAGTCTGCCCGGTCCTATCCCGTCACGCTGAACCCCATCAGACATTCTGTATACGTTTGTTCTCGGTTTTCTTGGACAAAAGAAAATGTTGCTGATGTAGATGTACATTTCATCAATCCTATGCTCTTGTACAGCGGCTGTAAAAGCTTAAAAGAAAAAAAAAAAAAGACGAGTATTTATCACCTGTACGATCGCGGATCTCGTTCAGGGCTAACAGCGGGCGCAGATGTACAAACGATAATAAAATATCAGGCGTTTATTCAGTTAATCTTTGCGTTGTTTTGCGTTAACTGGAAAGATCCTGACGACTAAATAATAAAGAGCTGATTTAGATCTTCATTGTTGTGTGAGAGTCAGTTTGAGGGAATTGATTCATTGATATACCTTTATTAGTCGCACAATTCAAAATGTAAGTTATAAACGTAAATATCAGATGGAATACATTTGGGAAAGAAAAATAAATAAATCAAAATAATTAATAGTTTTTTACGCTTCGTCTGCGCTGAAGGAACCGTTCCGTTTTTTTTGGAAATCTGTCCTGAGAACCTCCATGAAGAACGTCATCGACCTTCACAGAGCTCCGACCTCAACCCATCCAACACCTATGTAATGAACCCGAATGGAGACGCCCAGGTCCAACATCGGTGTCAGACCCCCACCTCCCTCACCCATCCAGTGCTCTCAAATCTTGTAGAAAGCCGCTTCAGAAGGTGTCGACATGTTTTAACTGTATATTACAGTCAATATAAACGGTCCCAACATAGCATTATGGTGAACGCTGAAGGTGGTGCAAGTCGGCTGTTTCACTTTACAAACATTATTAATTTATTAAATGTATTTATCTGGTGACACAGTGGCACAGTGGTTTGGCATGTTCTCCATTTAGCGTTTTGGATTCCAGGTTCGAATCCTGATCTGGGTGGAGTTTCCATGTTCTCCCCGTGTCCGCGTGGGTTTCCTCCGGGTTCTCTGGTTACCTCCCACAGTCCAAAAACATGGATTTAAGGTGAATTGAATGCTCTAAATTGCCCCATAGAGTTAATGTGTATCTGAGTGTGTGCTCAGTGGTGGATCGAATCCACCCAGCGCCCCAAACGTTCTCCTCTGGAACCTGGGAACCCCTAGGAGAGGATTAAGTGGAAGATAATGAATGAATGAATGTTCCATAGTTCTAGTTCCTGGTGTATGTCACTGCAGGAACTCTCCAAAGGTCTGGAACCTTCAGAGAATGGTTCTCAAGCACACGTGTAATGAAAAACCAACAGGTTGCAAATGTTCTTGTTGTATTATGGGATGTATCTTCAGATGTTTTCAAGCGAATGCCGTCAGAAAGTTAGACCTTCTCTCTGAGTGATTAACGTCAATGATCCTAACGTTCATTAAACGTACGGCGTCTTCGCCTTCTCACCTCTATTCTGAATTGACGCAGTTGTAAAGTTGGCATGTTCTCCCCTCCCTAGGTTTCCCGTGAATGGCCCAGGTTTCCTCTGAAGACTCCCGACTCTGATGACTCCTATCCCATCCGCTGGCCTCGAAATGGGACCGGCATCGAACGTGCCCCCCCCCCCCCCGCCTTCCTGCCTCTTCAGCCGGCGTTTGTGTTTTATTTTCCCCGCTCTCTTATGAATAATCTCATCAGCGCCATCGAATCTCATTAAACACAGCGATGAATATAAAGCTGGTGAAACTCTGCGTGTAGCCCAGAGTCTCGCAAGGAAAGCGGCAATGATAATGCGTCTAATACGTTTTCCCGGTCCATCAGCGGCCCCCCCTCCCGTGAAGGCATCAGACGAAACTGCATTTCTACCCTCTGGTGGGTCAGAACACTTCGATCTCTGGAACACGGCCCGCGGCAGAATCGTAATGAAGCGACAGGCCGGGCGCGTCCACTATTTATTTCATTTACCTCGCAGCACCCCGACACCCCGCCCCACCCGGCTCCGCGGGCCCGGCCCCCCGGCCCCCGGCCCGTCTCCATTCCGGCCTTATTCAATAAACATTACCTGCTGAGCACCTCCATGACAGATGTCTTTAATACCGCCGGATCGCATCGCGC
This sequence comes from Corydoras sp. C115, assembly GCA_019802505.1. Classification (NCBI taxonomy): domain Eukaryota; kingdom Metazoa; phylum Chordata; class Actinopteri; order Siluriformes; family Callichthyidae; genus Corydoras; species Corydoras sp. C115. Next base: position 900,010 of record JAFMOC010000067.1, on the reverse strand, counting down.
CGTCAGCCCGCCCTCGTTAGCGCCGGGCGCCGGTCCCGCGGGAGCGACTCGGGACTCTAAATCTCCCGGACAATGGGCTCCGGAACCCGGGACGGACTTTAAAGCACCTCTGCCGATCCCATTTTGAAGTCGTGGGCACTGCTTTATACCTCTACAGAAATTCGGTTTTAATCAAAAGAAGAATGGGGGGGGGATTAGGGGGGGTATTGGGGGGGGACCTGGGGTGCCTCTGGGATATTTTTCCATTAACCATTCTGACACATGACTGACTGTGGGGGATTATTGGTTTTTGAAGAACTATTAACAGCTGTACATTTGCATTTTAATACAGTTCTCCTCCACTACTGATGCAATTTCGCGTCGCCGCTTTGTCGCCGCCGCGTTCCTCCGGCAATTCGGGGCGGGGGGAAAAAAATGGGCCCCGGGCTTTAATCGTTTTAATTGCCGTGAAAAATTAGTTGCCATTAATCACCCCCGGATCTTCCCCGGTCCGCCGTTATGTCGTGCCGCTTGTCCCTCCGCTCGGAGCCTCGCACGGCTTTACCTGCTGAATTTTAATTGCCCGCCGTTAACGATGTGTCGGTTGGACGCGTCGTGGCCGAGTCTCGTCCGCGGTGCCCCGTTGAAGCCTCCCTTCTCTTTTTGGGTACCCTTTCTCGGCTCGAGGGATCCGATTCTCGGGCGGTGTTCTATGGCGAGGCGTGGCTTCGGGCGTTGTTCGGATTGGGGCCCAGTTCCATCGGCGTGACCTGCGAGCTGTGCGTCCATGCGTAACATTTCCCTTTTGGTTTCTTTGCGCGCCGTTCGGCCGAGAACCGAGAATAGACGCTAACCTTTAGCAGGGCGCTTCCATTAGCACGTTCTCTCTGAACTCTGAAGAGCGAGCAGGTGAGTGCGCGGCGGCGGCCGGCGGTGGGCAACGGCGTCACAGTCGGCCGCGCAGAACCTTCGGCTTGGGTTTGATCCTGATCACTGTACGTTAATCGAGGGTTTCTAAAATGTTAATGACTCCATATCATCATCCTGAATCACCTTAAATAAGGTGGATGAGACGGTTCTCCACGCCCAGCCAGGGAAGAACGTTTTGGGCGCTGGGCACACAGACACACAGGAACACACACACTATATGGGGCAAGTTAGAGCATTCGATTTACCTTGAATCCATGTTACTGGAGGAAACCGGAGAACCTGGAGGAAACCCATGCGGACATGGGGAGAACATGCAAACTCCACCCAGATTGGGATTCGAACCTGGATCCCCAGGGCTGGGAGGCTGATGTGGTGACCACTAAGTCACTGTGCCGGCCCAGGGGGCAATCTAGAAGGGGCAATTTAGAGCAGCCAATGTACCATGTCTTTGGACTGTGGGAGGAAACCGGGGAACCCAGAAGAAAACTCACATGGACACGGGGAGAACATGCAAACTCCACCCAGATCGGGATTCAAACTCGGATCCCAGACGCTGAGAGGAGAACAAGTTAACCACTAAGCCATGTGCCGCCCTAGGGACAATTTAGAGCAGCAGATTCACCTTGAACTTATGTCTTTGGAATCTGGGAGGTAACTGGAGAACCCAGAGGAAACCCATACGGACATGAGGAGAACATGCAAACTCCACCCACATTGAGATTCAAACCTGGATCCTCAGCGCTGGGAGGTGGACGTGCTGACCACTACGCCACCCTGCCACCCGAGGGGGCAATTTAGAGCAAATGATTCAGCTTGAATCCATGTTTTTGGACTGTGGGGGGGTAAACGGAGAACCCGGAGGAAACCCACACAGACACTCTTGGATCTCCAGCATTAAGAGTCGGACATGCTGACCACTACACCACTATGCTGCCCCGCCCACCCCACCCCGCCCCACACCGCGTGCCCTGCCCCACCCGTGTTCATATAGCATTAACAGTTCTTTTAAAGTTAACGGAGAACTTTAGAAGGACCCCCCCCCCCCTTTTCACGCTCACAGTAACTTCAGGATCACGATGGAACGGTTTTGTAACGGTTGATTTAATGTTTGCCTGAAAACTCGTCCCGACTTCCCCCCCCTCCCCCGGCTGTTATTTTACCTTTAAAACAATTAAACTTTTACACGGCTCCGAACCGGCCCCCTTTCCCCCTCACGGCCCCCGAAAATCTATTTCAACTAAATTACCTGAGAAACACACACACACACACACACACACACACACACACACACTGCTCAAAGGTTACCATCATATTTAATAAGTTAAAGTTCCCCGGGGGGCCCTGGAGGGCCTCGGAACTCTGCGGCTGCCGTACACATGTTTGTTATTCGCATAAAAAAAATGTAATTGCACCGTAAAAAACGGTAATTAATGCAGATTGGCTGTGAACGTGCATGTCCCAGGAGCACTATGCGCTCATCAAATATATTACCTTTTAATTATATTTAGCTCGCTCGCGTGATCACTGAGACCCGCCACCCGTTTCGCACGTCACTGCCGAACACTTCCATCTTTATTTCAGATGCTAATTGATTTGTATGATTGTGTGGAACTTGTTTATTATTTGGTCATACAGGTCATGTGATCCAGCAGGATTGATATATTTATTAGTTTTAATGTTGAAACCTGTTTACACTCGGCAGGTTAACTTTGGGTTGCCATGTTCACAGAAATCACATCTTTATTAAACATGCTCCAGCAAACAGGACATGACACACCCGACCGAGAAAACACACACACACACACACAAACAGAACATGAACATAAAAGCATAGAACATAGAACACATATGACACGGCTGCAAGGCATGTTGGGAAGTGGTTTTATTAATTGGTGGTAGTTGATGTTTTTGATGATGATGATGAAGTTAATTATTATTATTATTATTTTTTTATTATTATTATTATTATTATTAGGGGGCACGGTGGCTTAGTGGTTAGCACGTTCGCCTCTCAGCACTAGGGATTCCCGGTTCGAATCCCCATCTGGGTGGAGTTTCCATGTTCTCCCCGTGTCCGCGTGGGTTTCCTCCGGGTTCTCCGGTTTTCTCCCACAGTCCAAAAACATGGATCAAGTCAATTGAATTCTCAAAATTGCCCCATATAGAGTGTGTCTGTGTGAGTGAGTGTGTGCCCAGCGATAGATTGGCGCCCTGTCCTGGGTCTATCTGCCCAACGCCCGAAACGTTCTCCCCTGGAGGGCATGGGGAACCCCACCGCGACCCTAATAGAGGATAAAGCGGGAGATAATGAATGAATGAATGGATTATTATTATTATTATTTATTTATTAATTATTATTATTATTATTATTATTATTATTATTATTATTATTATTATTATTATTATTTTATTATTATTATTATTATCATTATTATTATTATTATTATTATTATTATTATGTTTTATTATTGTTATTATTATTATGTTTTTGACGTACTGAAGGTGAGATCATTAATGTTAGTATAAGCGACATACAGTATTTATCCTTCAGTTAAAGGTGTTTTCGTACCACGTGATTGCTCTCATGACGTCGCGGACACACGGCCAATCAGAGGAGAGAAAGATAATACTAAACTAAAGCTTTAAAGGAGATGGCGGGAGATGAGATGCCGCGGTGTTGTGATGAGTTTTAAGAATATTATTATTATTAGATATTCACACGGTTTTTATTTTTTATTGGGACTGTTTTTCAGTGTGGATGGAGTTGAAGGACTTTACGATCTCTATTCCACTCCGGAGCGGTGAGATGAAAGGCTTTATCAGACCGCTGTGTTTGTTTGAACATGTCGTAGGTTTGTGCAGAGAAGATATGACGTCAGAAGTGAGACGCAGCTTTATTAAAAACTATATCCTCCTGTATATGCGCATTTATAACGTTCAGATGGCGTAACATTATTGGTTGTTTTGTTATAATTTATACATTTGGTGCTTCACTGATGTGATCGTTATAACTGTTTGTAGTTGGACTGCAATGAATGATGCATAGACTTTGATCTAATATATTAATGTAATAATGGAAATTTAGTACATTTTCTGTTTCTATTATCAATCGATCAATCAGAATACTTTATTAATTTTATTAATTGTATTATTTTTACAGACGCTCCATTAGTTGTGTTTATATATACAAAGGTAAAAATAATAATAAAAAAACAATAAGTGCAATAAAAATAAACTAAAAGTACCAAAAATACACAATAAGGTAAAAGTAAAGTGGCATGTGTACAGTGTGTAATATCTATCAAATTAAAGAAGTGAAAATATGGTGCACTGTGTGGCAGATGGTAAAATAATATAATATTGAACATTTGAATAATGATCATGATGACGTTATTGACTGACTGATTGATGGAAGCAGGTGAGAGTGACCTCCTGTGGTGCTCTGGGGTGCATTTGGTTGAATGAGTCTTAAACGGAATGTGCTCCTGTGTCTGACCAGTGGATGGTACGAGGGTGGGTATGAGGCGGTGTGTGGTACAGTGGGTATGAGCCAGTGGGTTGTCCAGTGGGTATGAGGCTGTGTGAGGTCCAGTTGGGATGAGGCGGTGGGTGGTCCAGTGGGTATGAGGTGGTGTGTGGTACAGTGGGTGGTCCAGTGGTGGGTGGTCCAATGGGTATGAGGCGGTGTGTGGTCCAGTGGGTATGAGGCCGTGAGCGAGCCAGTGGGTATGAGGCGGTGGGCGGTCCAGTGGTGGATGGTCCAGTGGGTATAAGGCGGTGTGTGGTTCAGTGGGTATGATGTGGTAGGTGGTCAAGTGTGTATGAGGCGGTGTGTGGGCCGGTGGATGGTCCAGTGGGTATAAGGCGGTGTGTGGTTCAGTGGGTATGATGTGGTAGGTGGTCAAGTGTGTATGAGGCGGTGTGTGGGCCGGTGGATGGTCCAGTGGGTATAAGGCGGTGTGTGGTTCAGTGGGTATGAGGTGGTAGGTGGTCCAGTGTGTATGAGGCGGTGTGTGGGCCGGTGGGTGGTGCAATGGGTTTGAAGCAGTTGGTGGTTCAGTGGGTGATTCTTCAATGTTTTTCTTTAACTACTGACTTGTGTTCTCTCATTTGTAAGTCGCTTTGGATAGAATGACTAAATATAAATATAAATTTATATATAAATGTAAATCTAAACATCTAAATGTGCCTCTCATTGATATTGAGATAGGGTCGGGGTTTGAGTTTTGATTTGTTGGGTCTGTCTGACCTTCTGCACATTTTAATCCTGACTCTCAGAACTCTGTCTCGGCCTTTAAATAACAAAATAAAATGAAATGAAAACCCCAAACCCACGTGCTTTCATGCTTTATTTACTTTTTGGTCGCATCCTATTCACGCTTCACTTCCAAAGTATTTTCTTTGAAACACTGACCGGGTTTTCTAAAGATGGAGATCTATCAGAGTGATGTGGAGGAACCTCGGAGCCACGCTGAACATCGATTCTGTGAACGAGCACAAAATCCCGCCGATCCTCCGGGAAATCTCTCTATAAGTGCGAAGGCTGGCATGACGACCGGAGGGAACGGCGTTATGGCCATGTTGAGGCCTCGCGGGTTTTCTACATTTACTTTATTTCCTAGCAACGGCAAATTCTTAGTAAAGGAGAAATGGCTCCTAATTGGTCTGAATTGCGTTCTGTGAATTATTCTGGGCTTTTCTTTCCATAGCGACGCGGTCCGATCCGCAAGACCGTCAGTCCGTCAGGGGTTCGTTGATGAGAACTATTGTGCGTTTTCAACATTAAAACGTTAATAATTCCACTGTTTATTTAGAGATTTAAAGCTGTCATCAACCCAAATTTTGCTCAGCGGGTCTGTATTGATTTGGGAGCTTCGTCCTGTTCGAGCCACTTCAACAATATATGACGTATTGATCAGAGCCTAGCACACAATAAAATAAATATATATATATATATATATATTGGGTTGAGATTCCATTATTAAAAGAAAACCTCTGAGGGCAAGGTAACCTTAATTTGGAGCCGACCTGCGAATTAAATGTCAGCCCGAGGTTTTCTGGCCCTGCGTTTCATTTTAAACCGATCACACGGACGGAGAACGCCAGCGGGAAGCCCGTTACCCCCTTCAGCCGCCGGCACACGTCTTAAAGACGTCGTCAGAAACGGAACAACAAGCGTTTTGTCAGGGTTATCGTCTCGGAAACGAGGAGATGCCATTGAGTGGTACGCCGCCGCATGGCGAGCGTAAAGAGAGCTGTCTGCGTTTCTGCGGCAGCATCCCGAACCCGGCTGTAATGGGATTACTGCTGCCTGCGGCCATGCTGTTCCGCTTGGCAGAGGATCAATCGAAAGGAGGCAGGGGCATATTAAATGGATTATAGATTAGCAATTAGATGTCTTTTGACTGGGGGAAGAAAAAAAAAAAGAGAAAAAAAGAAGCGAAAAGAAACTCAGTGAGGTGATGTGGACTCTGTTTCAAGTCAGCGGTTTAAAGACGGCGCTGAGCCGGGACGCGGCGGCGGCACCACCGGAGCGTGGAGTGCAGTTCCTGAACTAAGAAAAGGTTCAGGACAAAAAAAACAGACATCACAGAACAAAGGAGCACTGTCCCCGCCGATCACTTTATTCCGACCTCGAGATCTCTGAGACGTGTTATATTAAATAAAAGGTTAATTTTTTTATTTAATTAAATTTATTTACATTTTTAGATTTAAATAAACAAAATATGTTTTAAAATATACTTTTTAATAACCCCCCTATATATATATATATATCATGTTAAATTCCATCCATCCATTACCTGGGTTCCCCATGCCCAAACAGGGGAGAAAGTTTTGGGCGCTGGGCAGATACACCCAGGACAGGATGCCAATCTATTACTAAGCACACACTCTATATGGGGCAATTTAGAGCATTCAATTGACCTTGAATCCATGTTTTTGGGATTCGAACTGGGACTCCCTACTGCTGAGAGGCGAACGTGCTAAGCACTAAGCCACCGTGCCGCCCTCGCGTTAAATTACTTTATTCTAAATTAATTCTGCTTGTGAAGTATAAAGTTTAGTAGAAAATGGGCAATTTATCCATAAAAAACTAAATTAATTAATTCATTATAACTAATTAGTGGCGGCACGGTGGCTTTGTGGTCAGCACGTTCTCCTCTCAGCACTAGGGATTCCCGGTTTGAATCCCAATCTGGGTGGAGTTTCCATGTTCTCCCCGTGTCCACGTGGGTTTCCTCCAGGTTCTCCGGTTTCCTCCCACAGTCCAAAAACATGGATCAAGTCAATTGAATTCTCAAAATTGCCCCATATAGAGTGTGTCTGTGTGAGTGAGTGTGTGCCCAGCGATGGATTGGCGTCCTGTCCTGGGTGTATCTGCCCAGCGCCCGAAACGTTCTCCCCTGGATGGGCATGGGCAACCCCCCCGCAACCCTAATATAGGATAAAGTGGAAGATAATGAATAAATGAATTATTACTAATTAGTTCATTTATTGGTAAATTTTTTAAAATTTGTTTCTTGTGTCGCCATCGGCGATGAACAATTGTGCAACGTTAACGCTTAATCGGATAACAGGACATGGGACAAATAACATTTACAACTTTTAACCAGACACACAGACAATAAGAAAATTATATAAATAAATATAGTCATATATATATAAAAATAAGGACGGCACGGTGGCTTAGTGGTTTAGCATGTTCTCCTCCCAGCGCTGGGGATTCCGGGTTCGAATCCCCATCTGGGTGGAGTTTGCATGTTCTCCCCGTGCCCGTTTCCTCCCACAGTCCAAAAACATGGATCAAGGTCAATTGAGTTTTCCAAATTGCCCCATATAGAGTGTGTCTGTGTGAGTGAGTGTGTGTCCAGCGATAGATTGGTGCCCTGTTCTGGGTGTACCTGCCCAGCACCCGAAATGTTCTCCCCTGGATGGCATGGGGAACCCCCCCCCCCCCCCTGCCTGCGACCCTAACAGAGTATAAATGGATGGATAGACGAGTGGACGAGGCCTCGTTAAACCCTCTATTGATTTTGCGATTAGAAGCTAAAAGAAAACCTGCACCTCGTGAATGGAGCTCACATCGGGGAACTCGGCAGACGCGTCGTTAAAAATAAAAATGAATAATGAAATGAACGTGTAGGCGACGTGAATGTGGAACCATGCTGATGGAACCATGCTGGTTCCTCGAGTCTGATCTGCCGTAGCGTGTAATAAACACCGCGACCGACTCGCCGCCGTGAGCCTGCGGTTCCATCGTGCTCTGGAGGGTTCGGAGAACGTCACGCCGTGTGGGCGCCGAGGTTGCAACCCGACTGCATCCACTGTATATTGATTCGTGGTTCCACGTTGATCCGGGTTTCGGTACGTCGGCTCCGCGGGTCCGAAAACAAATGGAACTCTTCATCGGTTCTGACAGCTGCGTTCAGTGTGACGGACAGGAACTAATTCCTCCATCATACACAAATAAAGAAGAAAAGAACGTCCGGATGATTAAAGCCGGCTGACGGGGAAAACCCTATAAATGCAAATGGTACGGTGCCGTGTTCTCGCACGGCTTTGAGTTTCAGCAACGGCTCGGCCTCCGAAAGGTTCCCTGAGAACAACTCTGACTGAAGGAGGAACCAATCGCACACCACGGGGCTTGGTTCCTGTAATAATGAGGATCGTCATGACGTTCCTCGGCTTTAATGGTACGGTTCTTAGTTCCGTTTCCGTCAGGGGGCGCCACAGCGGACCGTTCTCCATCTCGTCCTGTCCTGACTGAGCATCCTCCTCCGGCATGTCCTCCCTCACCACATCCTCCTCGTCCTCAACCTCCTCCCTCCTCTGTACCGGTCCAAGCCACCTCTTGGCTTAGTGGTTTAGCATGTTCTCCCCTCTGGAGATTCCAGGTTGGAATCCAGATCTGGGTGGAGTTTCCATGTTCTCTCCGTGTCGCCATGGGTTTCCTCCCACAGTCCAAAAACATGGATTCAAGGTGAATCGAATGCTCTTAATTGCCCCTATATGGTCTGTGAGTATGTACCCAATGATGGATTGGCGTCCGGTCCTGGGTGCATCCGCCCAGCGCCCGAAACGTTCTCCCCTGGATTTGGTCCTTTCCTGTCACTCTCGCCCTCACAGCATCTTGACCTCCGCCGCCTCCAGCTCCCGCCGTCGTCTTCTGGGGGGCAGCAGTGTTGTTTTTGGTATCCAGGGTCCAGTGGTGCTGTGTCCCAGCAGGTTGTTGCCCACATCTGGATGCTCTGCTGGTCTTCCAGACTCAAACCTGAACTTTTAATCCGGGAGAATTTGCTCTCGAAGTAAATTCTTCATAAATATCGTGTGTTTTTCGTATCCGTCGTTTTATAAATGTACCTGGAACATTCGCACATCTGTATAATTGAGGCCCTCGGCTCGTTAACGTCGGCTCGTAAATTAAGTTGTTCCTCCACTTCAGGCCGACGCCCTCCTCACTCATGCAGCTCGGTAAATAAATGGAGACCTAACGGCGAGGTGCGAGGCTGGCGGAAGCTCGAGGCGTGGATAAAATGTGCATCCCGTCACCGGCGCGAGCCAGAAGAGATCTCAGCGCGAAAGTCAATCTGGAAATAAGACCTTCATCCATCAGCGTGGAGGGAACGTCGGCGTAGCGCCGCCATGCCGCCATCTATTCATCACGTGGTGGATTAATCGCCACTCTGGGCTTTTTTGCCATGACAGACTCATCACCGGGGCATCAGCAGGTGCCCCTCACCGCGCCGCCCGCTCGTCCCAGCCGCGAGATGAAGCCATGAATCATGGCGGTCGGAGGCGTCCGCGCCGCCGGCGGCTGCTTCGAATATGCATGGGGTAAATGGAACCGTAAATCAGGGTTCCACTCGCGTGACCAGGAACGGCGTGATTACTCTGAAACATCCTTCGGATTCTGTGGCTAAAGCTGATCGGCGTCTACGTCTCGTTCAGGAGACTCTGTACCAGAGAGGAACCGATGACTGACGGAGAACCGTAGAGGAACTATAGATACAGAACCAACGATGATCTTTAGAGTCTCCACAAACATGTATTTGGCCGGGGCGGCATGGTGGTTAACATGTTCTCCTCTTAGCACTGAGATCCCAATCAAAGTGGAATCTTAAAGCAGACCCCTGACGTGGAACATCAAGAGAAGATGGTTCCATCATTGATCATCAGAGAACGAGTACCACGGTGAGGTTGCCCCACCAGGCGACATTCATCACTAGGGCTTAGACTAACCGGTGAGATGCAGGTTCAGTTAGGAAAGGTCCAATCGTCCTGATGTTCTAGAGAAAGAACCCATTTAAGATGCAAGTCAACGATGAAACCAAGTGTCTCCAACTGTTATGCCAAATTTGAATTCTCTGGTGGTGATCATGTGATTGATCACGCCGACGTTGTTATTGTAGCATCTTTGGCAGGGTTGAAGATGCCCCCCCCCAGCCTTTTTTTTGGTACCATCCACTCATTATGCAGTGGATTTAGTTGAAAGTTCCACGCTGGGCATTAACTTTTAAAACCTGGGACCTGTTTAAGAAAAATAAATAAATAAATAAATAATTAATTAATTAATTTTAATAATAGCGGCACGGTGGCTTAGTGGTTTAGCATGTTCTCCTTTGTAGCGCTGAAGATTCCAGGTTCAAATCCCAATCTGGGTGGAGCTTCCATGTTCTCCCCGTGTCCGCGTGGGTTTCCTCCGGGTTCTCCGGTCTGTGTGTGTGTGTGTGTGTGTGTGTGTGTGTGTGTGTGTGTGTGTGTGTGAGTGAGTGAGTGTGTGTCCAGTGATAGATTGACGCCCTGTCCTGGGTGTATCTGCCCAGCGCCCGCAACGTTCTCCCCTGGATGGACATGGGGAACCCCCCACCGCGACCCTAATAGAGGATGAAGCGGAAGATAATATAAGAATAATAAGATGACCAAAAAAAAACAACGTAAAAATCCAATACGTATTTAATGATTTAATGACTCAGCGTTTAACTCAGCGTTCTGAGAACCTGAAGAACACAGGACTAAAAAAAAGGGAACCTGGAGCTCCTTATCACCGAATACAGGATTGTGGAAACTCTAAGGAACGGTGGTGGATCTGTTATGTTCCTGTACGGTTCTCTGTCAGTCTTTGGTTCCCATGTGGGTCCTTTTTTTTGAGCAAAACAAAAAAGATAAAGGTAAACGTAGAAAACGGCGTGTTGTTTCAGGTCCTAATATAATAATAAATCATTGAAATGGAAAGCTTTCTGCAGCTCGGCGTTGTATTTCGTCTCCGTTCTGTTTTCGCAGCGGTGAGTCACGCCGTCTTGTCAGCGCCGCGGACTAAAGAAATAATCCGGAGTAAATCTCTTCTTAGCGTCGCCTCGACTGAAGGCAGGCCGCCGCGCAACTCGCGGCAAAGCGGCTTTACGTGGCGAGCGGCGCGGCTCGTTAAGTCGGAGGAAAGGTGCGCCGTTTAATTATGGACAGCAGCGAGCAACGCGTCCTGCGTTTCCAAAGAACAAAAAGTTGGGTGTTTTTTTTTATTTAGTTTGTATTTTTTTGTTCCACAGATCCGAGGAGAACAAACGCGTTCACATAGACATCACTGAAGCGAAAACTTTAACATCATTTCGGAGAACGTGTTTATAATTAATGAATCAAGCCGCTAACGTCGTCGCAATTCTGACGGCACGTGGTTCCCGTCTCAGAATTATTTTAGTCACGCCGTTGTTTTTGTGGAACATGATGAGCTCCGGGGGAAACAGTCTAAAGAACGTTATTACACTGATGATCCTCCGCGTTCTCTCTTTTGTTTTTCGCCGATTCGAAGGCAGCGGGCTTGTTAAATATGCCGGAACCTTTTAGAACCCGAATGACCCCCATCCTAAACTCTGATCATGTGACCGAAACGCTCTGTACTGTAGAACATCAGGACGATCAGACTGTTCTTGTCCGAACATGCCACTCGGACATTAGTCCAAGCCCTCAGCCTATCCCGGCTCCAGGCCTCTCCAGAACTTGTGTTCCACCCAGTGTTGCCATGTGAGAAGCGTAGGATTAATCTAAAATGTTCGTATTTTGAGGGAGGAGATCGTAGGCGCATCCTGTCCAACGTAAATGTCTTTTGTTGCGTTACTGTGTTGAACAGCGTCGGCTGAGGTTCTTCATTTCTTAAATTTTTTTTTCTTTCCCTCCTCCGTGGGGCGGGTGCATGGGACAATCCAGCCAATCGTGGCCGTTGTTCCGAGGCAGACACAGTACGCGTCACTCGTAGCTCACATTTAGAAAAGCACGATTGGCCAGAATTTTCCGGAGACGGATGCTTCTGGGTTCGGCATGGTCAAATTACCGTAAATTTGGGATTATTGAAAATAATTAATCATACACCTGGTTCAACCACCCATGTGACTCCACCTCTCCTCTCTGATTGGCTCCCTGCAGCTGCTGCATTCAGTAAGAGACCCTGACTCTGATCTACAGGACGATCTCTAAATCTAGCCCCTCTGACCTTCACGCTAGATTTTAAACACACTCCAACTCGCTCACTACGTTCTAGTGATGGATGTCGCCTGGTGGGGCAACCTCACCGTGGGGCTGACTCTCACTCCGTATGGTTCTCCACTGACTGGAGAGACCGAACGGTGGAACCATTCCCAACTCTGTCCATAAGGCGGAGACACTGAGCATCTTAACGAAACAACTCAAAACACATCTCTACTACAAACCAAATAACAATAAGATAATAACAATAATTAATCAGGTTTGATGATTCTACAGTGTAGCTGTTTTTTCTGTCCGTAGCTTATTTTAATTGATCGGTTTAATTTGCCTATTAATTTATTTGATGCTGCTTCAAATGCCTTTTACGAAAATTGGAATATAAAAGAATAAATGTTCGATTTTTCGTGGGCGATGTGCTGGAGCAGCAAACTCCGAGCCGCCGTCAGCGCGTCTGAGGAGAGGCGTCGCTGAGGAACCAGTTCCTCGTCCTCGTTATCGCGTGTAGAGCCGTGTACTTCGTCCCGTCACCTGCAATTAACGTCAAAGGCGAGCCGGCGCCGAGCTGCCAGCCTGTACGATGACATCCTGTCAACGCTCCTCTCGCACGCTTCTCTGTGGCGCCCTCTATCCTCCGCCAGGTGTAGTGCCGTGGAATAAAACCGCCTGCTCTCCCCCGATGCTGCATTGGAACTCCGATTGGATGAAGGGCGGCAGCGGCGGCGGCGACATTTATCTGTTGATCAGCGAGAGAAACGGGCCGTGATTGATCCCCTCATCGAGCGGCGCTCAGCCCGATTAAGCAGCGTAATTGTGCCGGTGACGCCGCCGCCGCCGTCGTAATCAGGACGCGACCGGCGTCTCGCAGTACTCGGTCGGTTTGGGCGCCTCATCACCGTCGCCGAGTCACAGCCGTACGTCGAGCTTCAGATAACCCGGGCTTTGGTTTCAATCCTGACTTTAATCAGACGTTCGTAAACGGCCAGCGGGACGGGCCCCCGAGTCGCCACCACCACCCTCATCCACCACCCCCATCTACCACCCCCGGGCCAAAGACGCGACGCCACGTCCCGCTGAACATCAGAACGCAGCACGAAAAAATGATGGCGGGATGGTTGTGGGTTCCGGGGCGGTTGTTCTCGTGTTGATGTGCCAAAGCGGCGCCGGTTTGACTTTAGGGCCCGACGGCGTTACCGCAGCTGCTGATGGACATTAAAATCCAATGAGACACAGGAAGCGGGAACATTAGTCTATTAAAATGTTTCTCCGTTCTCAGCGTCCTAATGACATCAGAGCCTCGTTTCTCAGCTCATAACGATATAACGCCTTTCTACCTTTTTTGCGCCCGCAGGAGACGCGTCCGCGTAATGAAAGCCTTTTATCTCGTCTTCCCGTTCTCCCCGAGCGCCGGCGTGGGGCGGGGACCGGCAGGCCAGATATCGGTGGGGCTTGGCACGTTAAGGCGGTTGTAATTACAAAGGTTCGTTAGCTTTCTCCGGAGTCTCCAGTTTGAGGGTGGAAGTGGGGTGAGGGTCAGAGTGAGGTTCCTGAACCTTCAGCATCATCATCAGCATCAGGACCATTGGTTTTCATTTCAAGGCCAATTATTGTGTTCTGTGGTGCAGACGATGCTGAAACCTATCCCAGCTGTTGGGGGGGGGGGGGGGAGGGAAATAACCCTTTCTCCAGGGGGCGCTGTGGCCGTGCTCGCCTTTTTTTGGATACAAGCATCTGCTAAATAAGCAAAAAGCCCCGCCTTGGACCCCTGTCTGTAGCCAGCATGTCGCTGGTATTACAGTCCGCCATGTTCTCGTTTATCCCAATCATAATTATTTTACCCTCGACGAAATGTACTACGGTTTAAAGTGGAGTTGATGAAGTGCCCTAATCTGCAAACCCATCTCTTTGAATTTAGATAGCGATCTAATTAGCATATGGACCGGCAAGAATGACGGGATAGGAAGTCTTTTAATTGTCTTTGAACGCTGTGGTTCTCTCCGCTCGTGTTGATCGTTCTTAAGAAGTGGGGCATCGTTAAGAGTCGGGGGGTAAAGACCGATATGTCCTGCACGGCGCCGCATCCTATCCCATCACACACACACACACACACACACACACACACACGGTGAGACAGTGTGGGGACTGGGTGTCTGCAGGCTGCTGCTCCTGGACGCTGCTGAGAGAACTGAATTATCAGAGGTCCACACGCTTCACCTGCGTCGCCTGAAAGTGAGGACCGAGCGTCTTCTGTCTTCCGAGCCGGGTGTGCTGCGGGCAGCGTGATTGCGGGAGCCAGGTTCCGGGGCAGGAAGGCAGTACGTCTGAGGAACGGAGCCAGAACGAGGGCTTTAACTCGGCTGCAGGAGCTTCAGAGACGGAGTAAAGCGTTTTAGTCCTGGAGAAGAAATGGGCAGCCTGTTTTTTAATTAATTTATTTTTTATTTTTAGAATAAATCGGTAACCAGACGGAACCAAAGTTCCTGAACTACGATCCAACATGATGCTTACACCAGAATTATTTGGAAAGAACAGAGTCATGACTTCTATCTGAAATGCCAATCCCTCCCAGAGAAAGAGAAACTCATACAGACATAGGGAGAACATGCAAACTCTTACAAGACTGAACTATGGAACCACAAAGCAAAAGTATGTGCACCCCACTGACTCTGATCTACAGAACCATCTCTGGATCTGGCCCCTGGGGCAATTTGGAACATTCAATTGACCTTGATCCATGATTTTGGACTGTGGGAGGAACCCGGAGGAAACCCACGCGGATGCGGGGAGAACATGGAAACTCACCCAGATTGGGATTCGAACCGGAAATCCCCAGCGCTGAGAGGAGAACATGCTAAACCACTAACTTGATTATTATTCATTCATTCATTCAGTCATTATTATTTGGGTTTGGATGTCGGGCTGAGGTCAGTGTGTAAACATTAATTAAATCGTTTGGCCCGCTCGCGTCTTAATTTTTTTTGCTTAATTAAAAAGTAGTACTAACGATTCCTTATTATTTACTGATTATTTCTTTCTTTCCAGGTGTTCGGGGATCGATCGCGCTGCCCGGGTGATAATGGAGGCATTATTACGTTAGGAGTGGGTGAATATTAGCTCGGGGAAATTCTTTTTGATTAAACTTTGCACCTCGTTTGAAGATCAGGCGCCGCCGTAATGAAAGCGCACCTCGCCGCCAAACAGAGAATGAAATTTAACCTTTACAAGATTGAGATTTCATATTCCTGATCCGGCAGCGTAATGAGAAAGAGGAGGGGGCCCGGCTCGGTCCTTTGGGCCGGATTAAACGTTCGAGATGGAGTTGGGATTTGGGTTTAACCCTTTAACCACGAACACCGAACCAGGGCTCCAGATGTTCCACACGCCCATGATATAATAATCATTTATTTTTTATCATTTGTGGATCAATTTCAAGTGTTTGTGAGGTCAGAATGCTGCCTAATAATAATAACAATAATAATAATAACAATAATAATGGTGGCTTAGTGGTTGACATGTTCTCCTCTCAGTGCTGGGGACTCCCGGTTCGAATCCCAATATGGATGGAGTTTTCATGTTCTCCCCGTGTCCATGTGGGTTTCCTCTGGGTTCTCCGGTTTCCTCCCACAGTCCAAAAAACATGGATCAAGTCAATTGAATTCTCCTAATTGCCCCATATAGTGTGTGTGAGTGAGTGTGTGTCCAGTCATAGATTGCCCCCCTGTCCTGGGTTTATCTGCCCAGCACCCGAAACGTTCTCCCCTGGATGGGCATTTGGAAATCCCCCCCCTTCCCCGTGCGACCCTAATAGAGGATAAAGCTGAAGATAATGCATGGATGGATGGATGTTTATGAGGTCAGAATGCTGTCTTTAATAATAATAGGTGGCTTAGTGGTTGGCATGTTCTCCTCTCATCACTAGGGATTCCAAGTTCGAATTCCAATCTGGATGGAGTGGTCCGTGTGGGTTTCTTCCGGGTTCCCCGCTTTCCTCCCACAGTCCAAAAACATGGATCAAGGTCAATTGAATTCTCCAAATTGCCCCATATAGAGTGTGTGTGTATGGGTGAGTGTGTGCTCAGTGATGGATTGCCCCCCTGTCCTGGGTGTATCTGCCCAGCGCCCGAAACGTTCAATCTGCAATCCACCTTATCCCTATCGGGTCGACTCAGGTCAGGTTGTCAGTCCTATCCCAGCAGATCTGGGTTCAGGAACTTGCCTAATAGTCTATTGGTGCACTGATTTGAAGCATCGTTTAAATTCGAATTAAATATATTCTGATTGTTATTATGAGAGTGATGGGTGGACAATGTTACTGCGATCGACTCGTCGTGCCGCTCTGTGCCGTCCAGGGCCACGTTGAGTATATAATTAATCACCACAGCAACCGGCTGCCTGCGACGGCTTGATAAATCACTGGACACAGCATGAGGCTTGTAACCGCACCGCACCGCTCTCAGCAAAATACAGCCCGCCATGCGGTACCGATCGATGGCCGCGGATTCATCTTCCTTCAGAGCGACCGCACGGCCTACACCGGCTGGGTTCCTTTCACCTTGTCATTCATGAAAGCCGCGACCGTGTTACCGGTGCGCCGGGACTCGGCGGTCAGGCTGCGCTGTTTTTCTGGTGGTTATTTAACTCACTGATCTATAAACAAATCAAATTTAATTATAATGATAATGACCGTTACAGAAGCGAATCAGGCTGGAGGGGGCGTGCTGCAGGGGGTCGCCTCTGATTCGTACCCCAGTTAGGCACCAATGATTAAAATCCATCAGATTCCATCAGAACGTTCATCGTTCGATGTCTTACTTTAACGGCATGTGGGATTTCCATTCGTCACAGAAGATTTTAAGGCTACACAAGTGGAAATGGCGTCCCACCAGGTTTGGAGTCGGGTCTCTTGTTGTTTTTTTTTTTTTTTTTTAAGATAATAACTGTCATTTTTAAGCTGCTGATAAACAATTACAGTTACTTAATGACAATATGTATTCTTAAATAACATTAAAAACGTTGTATATTTGCAATATAGCAAAATTTATAATAAAAAATAAAAAACTAAGAACTGAATACAGTGGCAGCTGTGACGCGTCAGCATCCGTCGCCGGGGAATTTGTCATCGAATCTGAAAGAAATGAAACACAACGGCCCTCATTAAGAACCTGGAGGCAATGGAATTCTTAATTGGCATCCCACAGGGTTCTGTGGTGGGTCCCTTGATGTTGTTGAACTGCGTTTTTTTTTTTTTTTTTTTTTTTTTCCTAATTCTAAGATATAGATGTTAAACGTTATGTTTACAGTACAGGCACTATATGAACAAAAGTATTGGGACTCACACTTTTCTGAATTTAGGAGCTTGTTTCGGTCCGATTGCCGTTCTTTAACTTTTGGAACCGTTTGGGGAAGAACGTTCCAGCATGAGTGAGGTCCATGAGGACATGGGGTCCATAGACTGACCCCATTCAACTTGAAAGGAGATCACAAGCCAGGCTCTGTAGCCCAACATCAGTGTCTGACCTCATGAAGAGTCTCCTGGATGAATGGACAGACGTTCCAAAAGAGGGTTCTCAAAATGTAAAATGAACCGTTCCTAGAGAGAACATTCCATAGTGAGAAATCAGAAGATACCAGCTCCTCGGCGAAGTACGGTTCTACTGTCGTCTGTGGGGGGGGGGTTAATGGTCAGTTGTTGCCGGGTCGCACGTTCCAATCAATGTTCTATCGCAGCCTTTATAGACCGAACTATGGAACCAATAACAAGAGTGAGGAACCCGAAGCCTCCGAGTCGGAGTCAGTTCAGAAGTGACATTTGTAAGTCGCGGCAGATGGCAGACATCAGCAATCAGACTCGCGGTGCAATCAGGAGAGAACGTTACGTTGATGATTAAGAGGAGGTGACGGGAGAACGTCGGGTAGAACGAAAGAGAAGAGAGAGAGAGAGGAGGACATGGCAGATTTCCTCAAGACTGTCAAGTGGTGTCGAGTTAATAATCAGTTTGTTCTTTCTTGATTAGAACCCTAATCACGGTCCCAAACATGGCGTGACGCCGTACACTTCCACGAGCCTGTGTTCCGCAACACGCCGTCGACGGAATCGCAACGGTTCCAACAAACAGCGCGTGAGAAATCAACAGCTATTATCTATTAAAGACCCCCGGAGTTGGAACCATGACAATATTTACTTGATTAAAAGCTCTTAATTGCATCTGCGTGTTCACGTCGGAGAACAAACGAGTAAACGACGCCGTGTATGCACCACACAGGCGTGTTCCATTCGGTGCCCAGTGAGGTGCGAAGACGCTAAACGAATTAAATTTAACATGAACGGACACCTGTGGCTTAGTGGTTGGCATCTTCTCCTCTCAGTGCTGGGGATCCAGGTTCAAATCCCAATCTGGATGGAGTTTGCATGTTCTCCCCATGTCCGCGTGGGTTTCCTCTGGGTTCTCCAGTTGTGACATGGATCGAGGTCAATTGAATGCTCCAAATTGCCCTATATAGAGTGTGGTATGAGTGAGCATGCCCAGCAATAGATTGGCGCCCTGTCCTGTGTGTATCTGCCCAGCGCCTGAAACGTTCTCCCCTGGATGGGCATGGGGAACCCCCATGTGTTGGAAGATAATGGATGAATGGATGGGACACCTGTGGATGTACCAAGTCCTGAGCTTCTGAAGAGCATTTGGAATGAATTGGAACATCGATTCCAAATGGGACCTTCTCAGACATCATTTAGGTCTTCATCCACTGGTGCTCCACCTGCAGCCGCATCCAGAGAGACGTAGTTCCTCTGGAGATGTTGGCGTCTTCAGCATTGGCTCTCAAATCCGATGTTCTACCAATCAGAGGTGGTATGATGTCATCAGTAGGGTCTGGGTTCAATTGGAATGAGGTCTTAGGTCCCAATGAGCCAATCAGGCACGCCCTCTGCCACCAAATGAACACGCTCTCCATGGACCAACGCAGATGTTCAACAATGGTGCACCATTCGACGCAAACACCCCGCACCCTGCCTGAGCACCGTGAAGGTTCTTAAAGGTTCTGTGATGTCATCATGCTGAGCATGAGCACAACTCCAAGTTTGAGCGTTAATCACATCAGCGTGTAGCAGGTGGAGATGCAGTCGGTACTCGCTGCCCAGACGTGGTGCCAACTCAATCCCAAGGGCCAACGGCACCGGAAGCTGGTGCCAGACTCGCAGGTCCTCGAGGGCTGCGTGTTCTGCGTGTCATCCATCCCACTCGCAGCGCAACCACCCACCCCACCCCCACCGCCACCACCAACACCACCACCACACTCGGCAGCCTGCGAAATTGGGCCGAACTAATTAGAATTTAAATGAAACCATAATTGGAGGTTTTGTGCTTGTCAGGCGGTGAGCGACAGATGGGGGTGTAATTACATTACAAGTCTGACATCACAGCGGCTTGTTGTACGAGCCGTGTTCGGCACGCCCTTCATGGAGAGCGGGCATCCGGGCGACATGGGCCTTGGATCCTTAATGATGCGCTGGCACAACTGGTGGGTTAACCAACTTCAAACCGACGCCGTTCCCGTTGACGTCATTGGAACCCATCCATCCATTATCTTCCGCTTTATCCTATATTAGGGTCGCAGTGGGGTTCTCCATGCCCATCCAGGGGAGAAAGTTTCGGGCGCTGGGCAGATACACCCAGGACAGGGCGCCAATCTATCACTGGACACACACTCACTCACACAGACACACTCTATATGGGGCAATTGGGAGAACTCAATTGACTTGATCCATGTTTTTGGACTGTGGGAGGAAACCGGAGAACCCAGAGGAAACCCACGTGGACACGGGGAGAACATGGAAACTCCACCCAGATGGGGGTGCCGCCCGTTCATTGGAACCCAATGGAATTCAAAATCTCTAGAGGACAGTGCTGGAGGCACGTGGAGGACATCGTACAGAAAACGCCCGATCCTATACAACGCACCCTCTCTGGTTATTTGGGTGTATGTTTTAATTTTTTTATTTGTTCCGCGCGTGGGTTCCGTCGCCGGTTCTAATCCGTGACCTCCGGTTCTCGTTGCTGATGTAAATATATCTCTGATTGACTTTTTAAACCCCAAACGGAATCGAATTCCCATTAATCTCATCTCCTCCAAAGAACGGACCCCCTGTCCCCTCATTAAGAGCCGGAATCCCATCGAGGGCTCGAGAATGAAATCTGAGATTAACCCTGAGCCCGTGTGAGTGGATCTGATTTTAATAGCCGTGTTCAGAGCCGCAGGTCAGATTAGATTCTGAGGCGGGTTTGTGTCCGAGGAGCAAACCCATAAAGAGTTCGTACCAACAGGAACATTCAGAAGGTTCTCAGTGCTGATGACAAAATGCAGAGAAAATAAACGACGTCTGCACGAAAAAAAAAAAAGTTTGTCTGAAGAAACAGCGTCCAAAGTTATTCTGTGATAAATGAAATACACTGCGATGAATCGGCATGCCGATGTAGAGCGGCGAGAAATTTAATTCAATGAAGGAGATTACAGTCCGAAATATTCATAAATAAAATAACACAATGATATCACAACAGAGACGCTGGAACTACAACCTGAACTAAAACCAGAAATAACACGCAGTAAATGTAGTTCCAGGTACAACCTGAACTAAAAATGTAGTTCCAGGTACAACCTGAACTAAAACCAAAACTAAGACACAGAGTAAATGTAGTTTCGGGTACAACATGAACTAAAAACAGAACTAAGACAGAGTAAATGTAGTTCCAGGTACAACCTGAACTAAAAATGTAGTTCCAGGTACAACCTGTACTAAAAACAGAACTAAGACAGAGTAAATGTAGTTCCAGGTACAACCTGAACTAAAATGTAGTTTCGGGTACAACCTGAACTAAAAACAGAACTAAGACAGAGTAAATGTAGTTCCAGGTACAACCTGTACTAAAAACAGAACTAAAACAAGGAGTAAATGTAGTTCCAGGTACAACCTGAACTAAAATGTAGTTCCAGGTACAACCTGAACTAAAAACAGAACTAAGACAGAGTAAATGTAGTTCCAGGTACAACCTGAACTAAAAATGTAGTTCCAGGTACAACCTGTACTAAAAACAGAACTAAAACAAGGAGTAAATGTAGTTCCAGGTACAACCTGAACTAAAATGTAGTTCCAGGTACAACCTGAACTAAAATGTAGTTCCAGGTACAACCTGAACTAAAACCAGAACTAAGACACAGAGTAAATGTAGTTCCAGGTACAACCTGAACTAAAATGTAGTTCCAGGTACAACCTGAACAAAAACCAGAACTAAGACACAGAGTATATGTAGTTTCAGGTACAACCTGAACTAAAAATATAGTTCCAGGTACAACCTGAACTAAAACCGGAACTAAGACACAGAGTAAATTCAGTTCCAGGTACAACCTAAACTAAAAATGTAGTTCCAGGTACAACCTAAACTAAAAATGCAGTTCCGGGTACAACCTGAACTAAAAACAGAACTAACACTCAGATTAAATGTAGTTCCAGGTACCAACATTGCAGAGAACTGGAACTACAAAGTGGGTCTTTGTGGTAAGTGGAACTATTTTTTATTTTAAATTTAAATCCAGAGAATGAAGAATTCCTTTCTATTTTATTTAATTGTATTTATAAATGTAAGCTGTAATGATTAAAAATCTTTTTTTTTTTTGTTTTTTTTTTAGACCTGTGGTTAGTGAGTTATTATGGGATGTTTCAGCTGGTCGGCTGAATGTTTTGAGTTCCGTCTGCAGGAGGACCGGCCGCTGTTTTAATTCTGAGGGCTTTGATCATGGCCTTGTTAGTTCTGTGTCCTTTCATTTAAAGTGGAGAACGTTCCTCGCATCATTTGGAACGAACCAGCGAATAGATGTCTGCAAATTATCCGCGGAATGCCGAGCCCTCGCAGAACCCTCGCCGAGCCGAGGCCGCGGCTCATTTGTACTCGCCCGTCTTTTCTGCGTGCATAAATTGCTTGTTTAGTTGAGATTTCGGCAGCGTCTTCCGGAGGCGGGCGGGCGGACGGGCAGGCGGCGGTGGCGGCGGCGGTGCTTGGCTGGGCCACCGACTCGCTTTAGAGCTTACGGAGAACGCTGAAGAGCAATTTCATGCTCGGAGGGAACCGATCGGTACCCAGAGCATCAGAGGTGTGTGTCCGGCGTGAAGAGAGCGGCGAGCGGTGATTAATTACGCATCAGAGTCCGTTAGAAAGTCAAATACTGCACACACACACACACACACACACACACACACACACACACACACACACTCAATTAAACCCTGATTTTAAAATATTTTCCTGAACAAAGACTGATCATGCTCACGATGCAGCCCATAATATGCGAGTCGCCCTCCTAACAACCAGCTAATCTGAGTGTTAGTTCTGGCTTTAGTTCAGGTTGTACCTGGAACTACGTTTTCTCTGAGTGTTAATCCTGGCTTTAGTTCTGGTTGTACCCAGAACCATATTTCTTTTTGTGTTAGTTCTGGGCTGTACTCACGGTTCCCACGGTTCCTGTGTGTGTTAGATCTGATGTTAGTTCTTGCTGTACTCAGAACCATGTTTCCCCTGTGGATATTAGTTCTGGTTTTAGTTCTTGCTGTGCTCATAACCATGTGTTCTCTGTGTGTGTTGGTTCTGGTTTCAGTTCCTGTGTGTTTGTTCTGGTTTTAGTTCCTGTGTGTGTTGGTTCTGGTTTAAGTTCATGTGTGTGTTGGTTCTGGTTTTAGTTCCTGTATGTGTTGGTTCTGGTGTCAGTTCCTGTGTGTTGGTTCTGGTGTCAGTTCCTGTGTGTTGGTTCTGGTTTTATTTCCTATGTGTTGATTCTGGATTTAGTTCCTGTGTGTTGGTTCTGGTCTCAGTTCCTGTGTGTTGGTTCTGGTGTTAGTTTCTGTGTGTGGGTTCTGGTGTTAGTTCCTGTGTGTTGGTTCTGGTGTCAGTTCCTGTGTGTGGGTTCTGGTTTTAGTTCCTGTATGTTGGTTCTGGTTTTATTTCCCATGTGTTGATTCTGGATTTCGTTCCTGTGTGTTGGTTCTGGTCTCAGTTCCTGTGTGTTGGTTCTGGTGTTAGTTTCTGTGTGTGTTGGTTCTGGTGTCAGTTCCTGTGTGTGGGTTCTGGTTCTAGTTCCTGTGTGTTGGTTCTGGTGTCAGTTCCTGTGTGTTGGTTCTGGTGTCAGTTCCTGTGTGTTGGTTCTGGTGTCAGTTCCTGTGTGTTGGTTCTGGTGTCAGTTCCTATGTGTTGGTTCTGGTTTTAGTTCCTGTGTGTGGGTTCTGGTTTTAGTTCCTGTGTGTGGGTTCTGGTTTTAGTTCCTGTATGTTGGTTCTGGTTTTATTTCCCATGTGTTGATTCTGGATTTAGTTCCTGTGTGTTGGTTCTGGTCTCAGTTCCTGTGTGTTGGTTCTGGTGTTAATTTCTGTGTGTGTTGGTTCTGGTGTCAGTTCCTGTGTGTGGGTTCTGGTTTTAGTTCCTGTGTGTGGGTTCTGGTGTCAGTTCCTGTGTGTTGGTTCTGGTGTCAGTTCCTGTGTGTTGGTTCTGGTGTCAGTTCCTGTGTGTTGGTTCTGGTGTCAGTTCCTGTGTGTTGGTTCTGGTGTTAGTTCCTGTGTGTTGGTTCTGGTGTTAGTTCCTGTGTGTTGGTTCTGGTTTTAGTTCCTGTGTGTTGGTTTTCAGAGGGAGGATCGGCACCTGAGTCTCGGCGCCGCGGTCGGAGTGAATATCATTTTTAACGGCGTTTCTATGGAAACAGTAAATGTCATCAGAACGGTTCCGTCCTCCCGACCTGGACAACGGCGGGAACCCGTTCCCTCGGCGTGATGTCGGCGGAACCCAAATCACCGTCCAATCAGCGATGAGCTTTAATGAGTCAAATGAAACCCGCCGGCGCCACCACGCAGAACCGCTGCCAACGTGGACCACGGCGTCGTTCTCTTGTTCTATTAAAGTTGGCGCGGTCCGTTATAAACACAGCGCCCCCCTCTGGCCCCTCCCCCCGTCAGACAGACGTTTTGGGTGCTGCGTGTTATCGTGAGGCTTTCAAGGTTTGCGGCGCGGCCCGCCGGCCCGATGGTCAACAACCGAAATCTCACGCTGTCCTCTGTCTCCAAAGGTCAGAGCGCCGGAGTGATGTCAGCGCTTTAAAGAGAGCGCCACCATCTGGACAAAATTTTAAAAAATCATTTTATTGAATTAATTTTAACATTTAATTAAATTAAATTCTTTCTGTAGATCCTCGAGCGTCCTCGAGCATCACCCCAGCATACCCGCCACGTTCCCTCAATCTCAACCCCCCCGTCTAATGGCCACCTGTCAGCAGAACGGTGCGGGTTCCGCGGCGGGCAGACCGGGGTGACCTCGGGCTCGGCGTCCTCGCGTCTCTCGTCGGTTCTCGGCCCGTGCCGTGCGTTCCGCCCCCGCGAGGCGAGGGACGACATGGAAGGATGAAAGGAAACAGGCAATTATCAATCAAGGACCCGGCGACAGATTGGAGCGTTGGAGACGGAACGTTGGTACGAAGTTTCGGCGGCGGCGGCGTCTCGGCGTCTCTGATTAGATTCTGGGAATTGTAAATCGCGGCTAATTAGGCTGTCACGGGTTCATTAGGGGCCCCGGTGCCTCGTCTGTGCCTCACCTGCATGTATATTAAAACTCATTAGCCTCCTTGTCTGAGGCGCTCCTTGCATTAATTGCCGCCGATACTGCGCCTGCCTCGCCCCCGCCCTCGCCGCCGTTCCTCGCCGCTCGTCCTCGTCTCGTCCTGTGTTTTTGTTGATCAGCTCTAAGTGCTCACGCCTCGAGGAGGTCGCGATGGGAACGAGGTCTCGTCTCCTCGCGGACGTTCTAATGCCTCTTTAGAGTGGGACGGGGTCGCCGGGCTTAAGCTTCACCCGAGGTTAGGATTAACTCCGGATCCGATCCTGGTTCCTGATGCGAGGCGGCATCAACACTGCACACGGGTTCCACATCTGTGTGGCGGTGGTGGTGGTGATGAGGGTGGTGGTGTTGAACAGCGCGTGAGGTCCTGTTTAAATGTCCACACAGTGCTGGGCATATACACACACACTCTAGATGGGGCAATTTAGAGCATCCAATTCACCTTGAATTTTGGACTGTGGGAGGAAAACCGGAGAACCCGGAGGAATCCCACATGGATACGGGGAGAACATACCAACTCCACCCAGGTCAGAATTTGAACCTGGAATCTCCAGTGCTGAGAGGAGAACATGCCAAACACCACGTCACCGTGCCACCCTCTATATAAAATACATCCATCCATACATTATCTTCTGCTCAATCCTCTACTAGGGTCGCGGGGTCGTTTCGGGCGCTGGGCAGATACACCCAGGACAGGGGGGCAATGTATCACACACTCTTTATGGGGCAATTCAGAGGATTCACCTTGAATCCATGCTTTTTGGACTGTGGGAGGGAAACCGAAGAACCCAGAGGAAACCCACGCGGACATGGGGTGAACATGCAAACTCCACCCAGATAGGGATTCGAACCTGGAGTCCCCAGTGCTGAGAGGAGAACATGCAAAACCTCTAAGCCACCTTCCATCAGGTTCTTCTGCTTAATGCTCTGCTAGGCTGTATGTTTGTGTGTGTGTGCGCGCGCGTGTGTGTGTGGGGGAGTGGGGTTATCTATCACCAGCCACACACATACACACACACTATATGGGGCAATTTGGTGCATCCGATTTACCTTGAATCCATGAGTGTGTTAGTGAAAATCGTGTCATTCGTCAGACTTTGTCCATGTTCCGCGTTCCATGTTCCGAGGGACGCCGGCAGTGGGGATGAGTTGTGGCGCCGCTCGTCCTCGGCACGCCGCTCATTCGTCACTCCCTCCACTCCGCAGCAGAGTGGATTAGATGTTGGGCTCGGATCATTAAGTTTGGCTCATACTCTGACAGAGCAGACAAGCGTTTCATTCCCGTCAAAGCACGGGGGGGGGGGGGGGCAAAGCTGCTCCTTCATACCACCTCACAATCCTCGCCACAGACTTATATAATCAGAACTATAGAATATATTCTATAATCAGAACTATAGAATATATTCTATAATCAGGCATAATTAAGGTGCTCCATGGTTCTCCTGATACCCTGATGTGTATTCACTGTATACGTATTGCTCCACCACGTACCTTCATTCATCCATCCATTCATTCATTATCGTCTGCTTGATCCTCTACTAGGGTCACGGCGGGGGGGGGGGGGGTGGAGAACATTTCGGGTGCTGGGCAAGGGCGCCATTCCATCACTGGACTCACTCACACAGACATACACACACACTATATGGGGCAATTTAGAGCTGTCAATTCACCTTGAATCCATGTTTTTGGACTGTGGGAGGAAAACTCGGTGAACCCAGAGGAATCCCACAAGGACACAGGGAGAACATGCTAACTTCACCCAGAGCGGTATTCCAACCCTGGAATCCCCAGGGCTGAGAGGAGAACATGCTAAACACCACATCACCGTTCAAGGTGAATTGATGGCTCTAAATTGCCCCTTATAGTGTGTGTGTGTGTGTGTGTGTGTGTATGTCTATGTCTGTGTGAGTGAGTCCAATGATAGAATGACGCCCTTGCCCAGCACCTGAAACGTTATCCCCTCCCACCCCTCACCACCCCCAACCCCAGTTGAGAATCAACGCACAGATTATTGGAAACCGATGTGGAAACGGGGAGAACATGCAAACTCCACCCAGATGGGCATTCGAACCTGGACCCCAGTTCTGAGAGGAGAACATGTTAATCACTAGGCCACTATGTCTGTAGGCTGAAAACCGGAGAGAACCCGGAGGAAAACCACATGGACATGGGGAGAACATGCAAACTCCACCCAGATTGGTATTCCAACTCTGGAATCCCCAGGTCTGAGAGGAGAACATGCTTAACACCTTCACCAGCGTGCCGCCCCCCTATATAATATTACATCTATCCAAACGTTATCTTCCGCTTTATCACACACTCATACTCTATATGGGGCAATTTAGAGCCATCAATTCCGGGTTCGAAATCCCATCTGGGCGGAGTTTGCATGTTCTCCCCGTGTCCATTTGGGTTTCCTCCGGGTTCCCTGTTTTCCTCCCACAGTCCAAAAAACATGGATTCAAGGTGAATTGATGGCTCTAAATTGCCCCATATAGAGTATGAGTGTGTGATAAAGCGGAAGATAACGTTTGGATAGATGTAATATTATATAGGGGGGCGGCACGCTGGTGAAGGTGTTAAGCACGTTCTCCTCTCAGACCTGGGGATCCGGGTTCGAAATCCCATCTGGGGGGAGAGGAGAACGTGCTAATCACTAGTTTAATTGTTTTTATTTATTAACGCTGCCGTTTTGTCGTGACTCGTACGCCGACCCCGCCCTGTGCCTCGTGCATTACTCGTGTTGCCAGCTCCAGATTGATTCCCCCTCCCTAATTGCTTTAGGTGCTGACAGCTGGAGCGCTGACTGTACAGCGGGCCGTCCCGTTAAATGGCGCCCATCCGTCATCGCCGGCCATTAAAGTGGTGGGGTGGCGTGGTGGAGCGGCGTGGTGGTGGAGCGGCGTGGTGGTGGAGTGGCGTGGTGGTGGAGCGGCGTGGTGGTGGGGTGGCGTGGTGGTGGAGTGGCATGGTGGTGGAGCGGCGTGGTGGTGCACGCCGTTTCCGTGTTTTGATGAATTGCCGGAACTTTCTCTGCTTCAGTGTCACATCTGGAAACCAAGAGCGGGTATCGTTAGGGTGGTGGATTATTCTCAGGACTGCTGTGACACTGTCATGGTGGTGCACACTCTATTACACACCTCCACCTTATGGCGCCACTTTGTGGATGTAGAATCAGAGACAGTGGGAGCATGCTGAGGATGGAGGAGGAGAGGAGGCCACCATGGTGAGGGAGGACATGCAGGTGGTTGAGGTGACAGAGGGGGTATTTAGGACGGCGTGAGATGGAGGATAAAGATCGGCTGTGGCGCCCCCTAAAGGGAACAGACGAACAGAGAAGAAGAATAAAGACTTGCATCGTCTCAAAGCAGCTTGTCCGACTCTGAAAATGGTCCGGTGGCTTAGTGGTTTAGCATGTTCTCCTCTCAGTGCTGGGGATTTCAGTTCGAATCACGATCTGGGTGGAGTTTGCATGTTCTCCCCGTGTCCCCGTGGGTTTCCTCCGGGTTATCCGGTTTCCTCCCACAGTCCAAAAACATGGATCAAGGTCAATTGATTTCTCCAAATTGCCCCATATAGAGTGTGTATGCATGCGTGTCTGTGTGAGTGAGTGTGTGCCCAGCGATGGGTTGGCGCCCTGTCCTGGGTGTATCTGCCCAGCGCCCGAAACGTTCTCCCCCACCCTAGTAGAGGATAAAGTGGAAGATAATGTATAAATAATAATATATAATAATAATAATAATAATATTAGGCGGCACGGTGGCTTAGTGGTTAGCACGTTCGCCTCTCAGCACTAGGGATTCCCGGTTCGAATCCACATCTGGGTGGAGTTTCCATGTTCTCCCCGCGTCCGCGTGGGTTTCCTCCGGGTTCTCCGATTTCCTCCCACAGTCCAAAAACATGGATCAAGTCAATTGAGTTCTCCAAATTGCCCCATATAGAGTGTGTTTGTGTGAGTGTGTGCCCAACGATAGATTGGCGCCCTGTCCTGGGTGTATCTACCCAGCGCCCGAGACGTTCTCCCCTGGATGGGCATGGGGAACCCCACCGTGAACCTAACAGAGTATAAAGGAAGATAATGAATGAATGAATGAATAATAGGGGCAGCACGGTGGTTTAGTGGTTGGCATGTTCTCCTCTCAGCTCTAGGGGTTCCTGGTTGGAATCCCCACCTGGGTGGAGTTTGCATGTTCTCCACGTGTCTGTGCCCTCCTGTCCTGGGTGTATCTGCCCAGCGCCCGAAACGTTCTCCCCTGGATGGGCATGGGGAACCCCCCCATCTCCGCGACCCTAATAGAGGATAAAGCGGAAGATAATGGATGGATAATAATAATAATATATAATGCTGAAAGTCTGCAACCTCATTGTAAACCGTTACATTCCGCATTCAATTAGCCTAATAAAAATATTAATCATTTAAAAAAACGATAAAAGAACAGCTCTAACACGTCGGCTGCACTGTGAGCAGTCGCCATCATACATATTCATTTGGGCGCCGCTGCTGCCATGTGACCGGAGAAGCCATGAAGACGTTGACGGCGGCGGGCAACGCTTCTGCTGGAAGATGAATCATAAAAATGCAAATAAAAGCTTTTTTATGGTTATCATTATCACTCCCGCGACTCTCGGGTGGTCTAATCAATTACGGAGACAGAACGTAGCCG
This sequence comes from Corydoras sp. C115, assembly GCA_019802505.1. Taxonomy (NCBI): domain Eukaryota; kingdom Metazoa; phylum Chordata; class Actinopteri; order Siluriformes; family Callichthyidae; genus Corydoras; species Corydoras sp. C115. Next base: position 870,321 of record JAFMOC010000067.1, on the reverse strand, counting down.
GCGGCACGCAGCCCCGCGCCGCCAGTGCCAACTTCCCCGTCACCAGGCGTTTTGGCTAATGACAGAAAATTTCATCCTGCGAAGACGAGCCCCATCAGAGGCGCCGCAACATTGCCGTTCCGCGTCATTAACTTCCAGAGGCTTCCAATGGTGGGACGAAAACGAAATCAAATTAATTAGGATGCAGGAAACCAACATGAGGAATTAATAATGATAATAATGATAGAGAAAAAAATAAAACCTGAACTCTCTCCAACAGGCGCAAAACAAACTACAGCAGCATCATTATTGTTATTATTATTATTATTTATTTTATTTTTTTTATTATTTAATAATTTGTCTTATTTATTTTCCACACAGGTCGCAGAAATGTGTTATCATGCTTTAAATTGAAGGAAACCCATCAGCGCGTTTCTAAAATTGGCTTTAGACAAGCATGTTTCATTACACATTGGAATTGCTGAGGAACCGGGATAGGAACCAGATTTTTAGATGTTTATTTGAGGCGTTAGCAGTGTGTCGTGTTGGAACGCTTTGACTTGTTTAGTAATTGAGGTTGGGGTTAGGATTTGTTAGGATCTTTTTGATTTTTGGAAAGGCAAAAGAACACGCCGATGCAAGATGGCCATTCTCAACTGGTTTATTGAGAACAAAGAGGATTCTTTCTGCACACCGTCAGGAAGTAACGCTGGCCAGCGGTCTGCCCATTCAGCTTTCAGGTGCTAAGTACCCCTTCAGGTCCGAGTGAGAGAGCACGAGCCCACTCCAGGTTACCTGTATATATTGTTACGTCTAGTTGCGGTTGCACCCCCCCCCCCCATCCACAGACAGACCAATCCACCCATCCATCCTTTTTTAAATCTTTTTATTGATTGGACGATCGTCTGCGGCTCCTGCAGCGGAGGATTGCGTTTATTCCGAAACCTAATTCCACGATGTTGATCCCTCGAGCTGTATCTCCTCGACTTCACAGAACCGGGGCGTGGATCTCTGCCGAACATTTTCCGGCGAGTCGTCTGAGTTCCTCCACACTAACTCGCCCATCCATGGTTTTTATTTCCGTCACGCTGGCCGTTTCCAAACTGTTCCCACAACGCAGAAAGTTACCCAGAATGCGTGTCAGAACACTCATCACAGCCGTCAAACTCGCGGCCCACGGGCCGTAATACAATTCCACCCGGCCCGCCAGATCATTTTCCTTTGATTTATTATTATTTATTATTTATTATTGTTAACGAGCCACTGGTCGTTATGGTTTTTCCGAGCGTGCTCATATTTTAAATTTGATTTTGTTTGAGGGCAGAGATTTAAGATTAACGTTTATATTTTTAAAAACGGCCCGAGAGCAACGAATCCTAAATGTTATGATTTGTTAGTTTAACTTTTGTGAACAAGCATCGTTTTCATTTCGTCTTTCATGTTGTTTTTTTTTTATGCTGCTGCGCGTTCAGAGTTATAACAATTTTGACGTGAGATATTTTGATAGAGCGCAACATATTTTAAGTTGTGTAAAGTTAAATTTGATTTGTTGTGGAATAATGTAGCTGTCTGTTTTTATTTCTATTCAAAAATTATTTAATAATTGTTGACGCTGTTCGGCCCATGACCTCAAAGTGGGCTTTGAGTTCTGGCCCCTGGTGCGATTGAGTTTTACCCCCCCAACCCCCCACCGACTTACAACGTCTTCTTTTTATTTTTAAATACAATAATAAATCCCGGATGGCACGGTAGGCTAGTCTTTAGCATGTTCTTCTCTCAGTGCGGTTCGAATGCCAATCTGGGTGGAGTTTACATGTTCTCCCCGTGTCCACGTGGTGCTCCTCCGTGTTCTCCGGTTTCCTCCCACAGTCCAAAAACATGGATTCAAGGTGAATTGAAGGCTCTAAATTGCCCTATATAGCGTGTGAGTGTGTGCCCATTGATAGATTGGCATCCTGTCCTGGGTGTATCTGCCCAGCGCCCGAAACGTTCTCCCCTGGATGAATATGGGGAACCCGCCCCTCCACCCCATGAGCCTAGTAGTGATGATAATGAATGATAAATAATAAATAGATTTAAATGTTGGACAGAAACTATAGAACACATTGTTTTTTTTTTTTGTTGGTTCAGGATTACGAATCTTGGTTCCAGAAAGGAGAACGATGCTGGACGCAGGTCTCATGATGGCGTTTCTAAAATCCCACAACAAATTGGTGATATATTAATAATTTTCTGTATTGTTTTGAGGGGCGAGGAACCTCGCCGCCACAGAAGCGTCCTGAGCAGAACGACCTAATGAATCTGATCAAAGGCAGAGTTACATGAAATACCTAATTAACACCACAATGACATCATTAACACGTCCTCGTCCAGCTGATTGTTCGAACGAGGCCAAGGGAATCTAAATAAAGGACGCGATTTGGCTCGCGTTCAGACTCGCACGGTCAAAATAGTGAGCGCTATTATACAGCACCAATCAGAGACTCATCATGTAGAGTGTGAAGTGTCTCTCGCTCTCTCTCTCTCTCTCTCTCTCTCTCTCTCTCTCATATACACACACTCACAGTTTTACAGACTGGGAGGCCCGATGACTCCTCGTTATTCCCCCAGCTGTAAATGGAGCCCGTCCTGGACGGAATTTCAATTAAGCCCCGCCCTAAAACACTCCCTGGATTAAAAACTACAGATAGCCATTCGCGCCAATCAAGCCGCCTGATTAGGTTTCCGCTCGGCGCCGCCGCCTTGTCGAGGTCGGCCGTTGAGCCGTTCGGGGGCGCGACTCTTTTTCCGGGTCGGGAGGTTGAGAGGATCGTCGGGTCGCCGAATTCGGCGCTCGTGGTTCATTTCCGAAAGACGGCACGACGACGGTCGTCGTGGAATAGCCAATTAAAAATAATGATTGTCGCGACAATAACCCCTCGAGCTTTCTGCCGTTGAGTAATTGGACGCGTGTCCCGAGGTTTCACCCAGTGATGATCAAAAACACCTGCTCAGTTCCTGAAGAACCTGGGTTCTCATTACTACACGTCGTTTCGTTTAGAACCTCGTCTTTGGTTTTCGGTTCCCCTCGTCCAGTAAAGAACCCAATCCCATCGCATCCTGAAGGACCTCTCGCTGATCTCCACATCTGTTCGAGCAAAATGGAACATGAGGGCTAGACTGCTGAGTCTGATCTTCGTACTCTGGTACGAAGATGGTTCTAAAGTGAGGAACCTCAACGAATGGGATATCTCGGAAACCAGAAGAAAACCTGCACCATGTGATCTGAGCTCATATTAAACTCCATGACCTTCACCTGGATGGATGGATCAGGTAGCCTTCTGGAAGATTTTCAGGCCACACCTTCAAACGAGCTTCTCATTGACTGCAACTGTGCCGGGATAGGACGCAGGGAACCCGAGCTCACGAATCGTGTTCGTTCAGCCTACACGATTGAGCTGTGACGAGATGCTCATATCTTCAGGAACCCAACATCTTGTTTGAGATTCCAGGGTTTTTTTTAAGGCACAGTGCCGTCATCCACCACCAGGGGGATGTAGCTATGTGGAGGCGTCATCAGGACAGGTTCAGCCAATAAGCTTAATGGCCGCGAAGCAGATCGATTCAGAAAATGATGCTAACATGATGTCACTGTGCCGCCGGTCGACTGTCCAACACTGCCGCCATGTGGTTTATCGATTAATAAACCATTATTAGAACATGCTGAGTCTGATCTTCATACTCTGGTACGAAGGTCGTTCTAAAGTGAGGAACCTCAAGGAATGGAATATCTTAGAAACTTAGAAAGCCTCCACGATTGAGCTGTGACGAGATGCTCATATCTTCAGGAACCCAACATCTTGTTAGAGTTTCCAGGTTTTTTTTTAAGGCACAGTGCCGTCATCCACCACCAGGGGGATGTAGCTATGTGGAGGCATCATCAGGTTCAGCCAATGAGCTCCACGGCCACGAAGCAGATTGATTCAGAAAAAACGATGTTAACATGATGTCACTGTGCCGCCATTCGACTGTCCAACACTGCCGCCATGTGGTTTATCGATTAATAAACCATTACAAGACTGCAACTGTGCCGGGATAGGATGCAGGGAACCTGAGCGCACTATCACAAAGCCTCCATGTTAACATGATCTCACTGTGCCACCAGTTGACTGTCCAACTTGTTAGAGATTCCAGGTTTTTTTTTAAGGCACAGTACCATCATCCACCACCAGGGGGGCGACGCCTCCACATAGCTACATCAGGACGGTTCAGTCAATAAGCTCCACAACGGCAAAGCTGTTTGATTAATAAAAAAAATAAAAAAAACGATCGATGATGTTAACATGACGCCGCGGCGCCGCCACTCCACTGTCCAACACTGCCGCCATGTGGTTTATCGATTAATAAACCATTATCAGGGTTTCACATCTGCTTTAACCAGTGTGAGCATGACTGTGATATACCAACTCCCTCTCTCGCTCTCTCTTGCTCTCGCTCGCCCGCTCTGTTCGGAGCGTTGATGAATGCCCGGCGCTGCTCCGAGTTAAGGCCGGTGGTTCTGCAGAGAGCCGAGATAATAGGGTTCTCTCTCCTTTAATAAAAAGAAAGGACTTTAGGTTTGCTCAGCTTGAAGAGGTGGATGCGGTGTTCTGTTTGCTCTCCTCCAGCCGCTGCCTCTCGCAGGACATCCAAGTAGATTTCATCCACCTTATCTCCAAAGGGCCAGGATAGGCCTGTGTGACTGAGAGAAACAATTACTCACAGCTGCTGCTGGCCTGTCCTACAGTTCTTCTATTTTTTACACACACACACACACACACACACACACACACACACACACGCGCGCAACGTCCAGGACAAACTGAGAAAAATAACCTACACGCCGTCCAATTGGCTGTTTTCTTTATTGTTCCTGTCCATCAGGTGGAGATAATTCGTGGTGGCGCTGTGGTTATCGCGCTCTCCTCACTGCCCCCCGCCCCAGGTCCTGTGTTTGATTCCCAGGTAGGGATCGCTTCTGTGTGGGGTTTGCATGTTCTCCCCATCTCTCATGAACGTCGGCACCCACCGTGGCGGCGGGGGGCGTTGGCACCCACCGTGGTTCGGATCAGGTTCTGTAATGGTCTGGTTGGGAGGATTTGGAACCCCATTTGGAAGTAAGCGAGAGGGGAATCATGAACCCCCGACACCGGTGCCTGACCTCGGGCTGCTCCGCCTCAGAGCGGTGGGACTGTGAGAGCTGCAGAGGGGGGACCGGCTCGGACGGGACGCTGGAACAGCCTGTCAGTGTCTCAGGGACTCGGTTCGGAGTTTATAAAGAAGCCGACGTGCGCTTTGACGAGTGGAACCGAAAATAATGAAATAATGCAGAACGGCGGAGGAGCGAGAGGATCAGAGCAACAGGACGACTGAAGCTTTATACGTTTCTAATCTATAGATTTAGCTTCACCCAAACGTCCACAGGGACAGATTCCACCACTCTCTCTCTCTCTCTCTCTCTCTCTCTCTCTCACTCGCTCTCTCTGTCTCTCTCTCTCTCTCTCTCTCTCACTCGCTCTCTCTCTCATTCAAATGAGAGGCAGCCTGTGAGAGGATTAAGCCTCTCCTCTGGGCTCAGGAGACTTTGTGCAGGCTGCTTAAAGCCTGATGGTGTTTTTCATCAAGTATTTATCATTTTCATGCAGTATGTGGAATTATTATTATTAATATTATTATTATTATTATTATTATTATTATTATTATTTATTTTTATTGTGTTTATTATTATTATTTATTTTATTGTGTTTATTATTATTAATATTACTATTTATTTTTATTTTTATTAGGGTGGCACGGTGGCTTAGTGGTTTGGCATGTTCTCCTCTCAGCACTAGGGATTCCCGGTTTGAATCCCCATCTGGATGGAGTTTGCATGTTCTCCCCGTGTCCGCGTGGGTTTCCTCCGGGTTCTCCGGTTTCCTCCCACAGTCCAAAAACATGGATCAAGGTCAATTCAGTTCTCCAAATTGCCCCATAGAGAGTGTATCTGTGTGTGTGTCCGGCGATAGATTGGCATCCTGTCCTGGATGTATCTGCCCAGCGCCCGAAACGTTCTCCCCTGGATGGGCATGGGGAACTCCCCCCCCCCCCACCCCCCACCCCGGCGACCCTAATAGAGGATAAAGTGGAAAATAATGGATGGATGGACTTATTTTGAGTATTATTATTATTATTATTATTATTATTATTATTATTTCTATTGTGCTTATTTTCTTTATTATTATTATTATTATTATTATTGTTGTTGTTTTTATTCATTTATTATTATTACTATTATTTTATAATTATTATTATCATCATTGTTTATTGGCAGCATGGTGGATTAGTGGTTTAGCATGTTCTCCACTCAGTGCTAGGGATTCCCGGCTCAAATCCCACTCTGGGTGGAGTTTGCATGTTCTCCCCGTGTCGACTTGGGATTTAATTCGAGCTGATGCTGGGCGCGGTAGCTCAGTGCTGCAGGCGTTGGGCTCTCGATCTGAAGGTTGTGGGTTCAAATCCCAGGTCCACTGAAGTTACTGATGTGGGCCCTTGAGCAAGACCCCTTGACCCTCATTGCTTCAGGAGGCGCTGTGTGAACCCTGTGTTCACCTTGTAGGTCACTTTGGATAAATAAATGACCAAATGAGGTCACATTTCTGTGTGTATAATAATAACAATATTATTATTATTATTATTATTATTAATAATAATAATAATAATAATAATAATAATAATAATAATAATAATAATAATAATAATAATAATTATTATTATTATTATTATTATTATTATTATAATAGAGCGTGTTGATGAGGTGCCGTGTTCTTTGACTCATGGTTCTGAGTCAGTATTGGGGATTATCAGGGGGACTCTGGGGGGGGGGGGCTGATGGTGAAGAGCAGCAGGCGCCAATAATGCAATTATAATCTGTTAATTCCCTGTTCTGACTGAACAGATGGAGCGAGGCTTTCATCGTCCCAAAAATAAATAAATAAACAAAAAACTAAAAAGTCCTTTAATTTAAAACTACACCGACGTAATTCCCCCGCAGCGCTCCAAAATACCCCCCCGAATTTCCCAAATGCCCTTTATTTAAAGTTAGAATCCCTGATCACGCCTTATGTATGTGCCGCGATCCACAGTCGTTGTGTTGACCCATGGTTCTCAATCTGAGATCGCTGGCTCCATGCTCTGACCACGGTGCTCAGTACGGGGAGAGTTTGCATGTTCTCCCCACCCCTTATTCTTTACTTCGCGTTCGGTTTGGTTGAGACATCGTCGTTTTCATGCTGTGGAATTTAGGGTCAAGTGGAGTGTTGGAGCCTATCCCAGCAATAATGGTCGAAAATGGTCGAACGGCGAGGAAACGGCTTGGACTCGGTTCTCAACCTCCTCCACGCAAATGCATCGTGAGACGGAGCCGCGTGGAAAAAAAAAACCCAAATGAAAATTATTTTCAACGTTCGGACGCCTCTCCCAGAGCCCCGGAGACGAGGCTCTCTCTCGGCGGCAGCGGCGGCGGCATCCCACGTGCCCGCCGCGTACGCGCTCGCTATCTTGGAGGACCAGGCGAACATGTGCGTTTCCAGAGGCGGGCGGCGGAGCGAGGGACGGGACCGTCCTCTGATGAGCGCTCAGAGTGCTGGCGAGTAAATGAAGCCTTTGAACCTCTCCAGCGCGAACACGCTGAATGCTTAATCAACGAAAAAAAAAAAAAAAAAAACACGTACGCAACGGGGAGATAAACACACCACGCCAGCCACCGGCCACTGCCGCCGCGAGCTTTCATGGCAACACAATGGTCCGCTGATCAGAACAATGATTACGCCGGGACGGCCGAATCTCATTCCTATCATTTTAATTAATCCCGTAATATTTCCCGACTCATGTTCTGTATAGGGCTTTAATGACGACTCTCGTCGGGAGAACGCGGCCCAAACGGGCCGTCAGCAGCCGCCCTGCTAACCCGTCACGTCTCCCGGGCCGTGTGGGCCGAGTGCACTGCGATGTGAGGAGATGGACCGGCCCGCATTAGACGAACAGAGTGGTATTGTGGAGTGCACCCTCCCCTCCCCTCCCCGCCGCTCCGTCCGTACTGATAGCCATCTGATTGGCTTTAATCAGCCATCCATCAATCTGACAAGCGGGCGAAGAATAAAGGTTTTCAAGCGCAAGTTAATTAGTCGGCCTTCTCCTGTCGGCCCGCGCTGTTCAATCACGGAGCGAATAAAAGCAGCCATGAATGTAATTGTTTGTTTTCCGTGCAGTTTCTTAGAAATTGCGGCCCCATTTCGTTTTTTTTTTTTTTTTTCTCGGTGTTTCAGGAAACTGCCCTTCACTCACGTTCACCCGACCAGAACCTCTCACCGACCCGATGACGCCTTCTGAATGCCGCCGGAGATCACACAGAGTTCATCTTCTCCAGACGCCTCCTTAAATACACCACGCTTTATTCACGTGTGGAGCATTATTTATACGAGCAAACGTACACACGACCCTGTGAACGGTTAAGTATTATAATAAGTGGAAACCATTGTAGTCATCGCGGGTGGAGGTATGGATGAGAGTGAAGAACATCTGGAAGAACATCTGTGGTGAAACTGTGCCTAATGTTATACAGTTAATATATATATATATATATATATATATATATATATATATATATATATATATATATATATATATATATATATATATAATCATTTTCCTCTCAGCACTGGGAACCCAGGTTCAAGTCCCCATCTGGGTGGAGTTCTGATGTTCTCCGTTTTTTTTGTTTTTTCTGCCCCACAGTCCAAAAACTTGGATTCAAGGTAAATTGGCTGCTCTAAATTGCCCCTATATAAAGTGTGTGTGTGTGAGTGAGTCAGTGTGGCCAGTGATATATTGGCCAGCACCTGAAATGTTCTCCCCTGGATGGGCATGGGGAACCCTACCCCCACCCCCGGAATATATATATTATATCTTCCCGCGTCCTCATGGATTTTCTCCCAGTTTTTTTTTCCACCGTCGAAACACATGGATTCAAGGTAAATTGGCTGCTCTTAATTGCCCCATATAGAGTGTGTTTTTGTGAGTGAGTGTGTGCACAGTGATAGATAGGTGTCCTGTCCAGCACCCAAAACATTCTCCCCTAGATGGGCATGGGGAACCCCCCCCATGATATATATATATATATATATATATATATATATATATATATACATATATAAAATGAAGTGCTATATTAAAGCCTGTTGGAGCTCATCTATGAAACGCCGGCGAGCGTCGGTGTGCGTGTGTTTTTATTTCAGTCACACGCCGCCGCGTCCCCCGCGCTGGACATTAATTTATTTTTTCTGATGGAGGGAGTGTAATAGCCGGCATGGTAATCTTGTTTTTGGCGGCCGAGGACGGCGCTTCGGGGCATTGTCTGCACACAGAAGTCATAACATTTCTGGCTCCGCAGCGATAAGGCCTCGACCGACGGCAGGTTCAAAGCCAGACATAAGTGAGGACATGGAGAACCCGTTTCCACGGTCAAGTGAGGACAATTATTTAGGCGAGTTCTATATTTTTGTACAATTTCTCTCAGCTGCAGACTGCGCAGCTCGGCGGACGTGCTGACCCGGACCGGGCGGAAGGGTCTTCTATCTGAAGGAGATCTCTCCGGCTCAGTTAACCATGGAGAACATGCCAATTACACTGAGAAGACACTTGGTGGGAACGAAACCCGATTTCGGATCTGACTGACTTCATGGTTATCATGGACCCACCAACTTTGGGCGTAAACAAACAAACCGTCGCCCAACGGCATTATGGGGTTTAAATCATGGGGTGCTTCTACTAACGTATCTGAACTCACAGCTCCTGCTTCCTCTGTGCAGATGGGCTACAACGGAAGACGAGCGGCTTGCAGACGAACGTCTACTGAAGGCTCAGAATGCGGTGCTTGCAGCATGAATCGATGGAACCGTCAGAGAACATGAACTCCAGTGGTTCAGCCACGGGGTCCAGATGTTCTTCAGATGGTGGATCATGTTGAAGGTGAGATGTTTTGATGATGAGCCTTTGTGGTCTTCAACACATTTACATTTACATTTACATTGAGTCATTTAGCAGACGCTTTTATCCAAAGCGACTTACAAATGAGAACATCACAAGTCAGAAGTTATGCAGAAAACCAACTACACTGTAAATTCATCAAACGTGATTGTTTTTTTGATGCTGCGCCCCCCCCCCCCCCCTTTTATTATTATTATTATTATATTATTATTTTTACAACAGGTATTTGTTAAAAAGATGCGTCTTCAGTAGTTTCTTAAAACTGCTTAGTGATACTGCCTTATGGACAGAGTTGGGAAGATCGGGAAGATCGTACTACCATTTTGCAGTGGTGAACACCACGGAGTGAGAATTGGCTCCTCAGTGAGGTGGAACCGCCAGGGGGCGATCATCACTGGAGCGAAGTGAACGAGTCGGAGTGTATTTTGAAAAGATAGAGTGAAGGTACGAGGGGCTAGATCCAGAAATGGTTCTGTATGCCAGAGTCAGTCAACACAACTGTGCACCTTCAACACGGAGCTAAAGAGAGGGATTAAGGAAAGCTAAGGACATATTGCGGAACATGGGCCCTTCTTACTTCTTACTTTTACTTAAGTAATTATTTTACAATATACTAATACACTTGAACGGGTGGTATCCACACAGGTCTCCAAATTTCTTAATCAGAATAATCTCCTTGATCCCAATCAATCCGGTTTTAGATGTGGTCACTCCACGGAGACAGCATTACTCTCTGTGATTGACTCACTTAAATCTGCCAAAGCCAAATCTCAATCCTCGGTCCTCATTTTGCTAGACCTTTCTGCAGCTTTTGATACAGTAAATCATCAGATTCTACTGTCCACTCTAGCTGAATTAGGCTTTTCTTATACGACACTTGAATGGTTCCGATCCTATCTCACAGGAAGGACCCTCAAAGTGTCATGGAATGGGGAGATCTCTAACTCTCACCAAGTACACACTGGTGTGCCTCAGGGCTCTGTACTTGGTCCTCTCCTCTTCTCTCTTTACATGACATCACTGAGCACAGTCATCCAGGCGCATGGTTTCTCTTACCACTGCTATGCTGATGACACTCAACTTCATCTGTCTTTTGCCCCTGATGACACCACCATCTCAAATCGGGTATCTGCATGCCTCTCCGACATATCTGTCTGGATGAAGGCCCGTCATCTCAAATTAAACTTAGAAAAAACAGAGCTTCTCATTATCCCAGCGAAACCCTCAATCCATCACGACCTGACCTTCCAAATTGATGGCTCCACAATCTCCCCAACTGATTCGGTCCGGAACCTTGGGTTCACTATAGACTCCTACCTTAAACTCTCTGATCATGTGATCAAAACCACCCGTTCTTGTAGATTCCTTCTTTATAACATAAGGAAGATCAGACCCTTTCTGACTGAACATGCTACCCAACTGCTTGTTCAAGCCCTAGTCTTATCCCGGCTTGATTATTGTAATGCACTTCTTGCCGGTATCCCAACTTCCACCATCAGACCTCTTCAACTAATTCAAAACTCTGCAGCCCGACTCGTGTTTAACCAGCCCAAGCGAACTCATGTCACTCCATTACTCACTTCCCTCCATTGGCTTCCTGTAGCTGCTCGCATTCAGTACAAGTCGCTGACTCTGGCATACAGAACCATTTCTGGATCTTCCCCCTCTTACCTTCACTCTATCTTTTCAAAATACACTCCGACTCGTTCACTTCGCTCCAGTGAAGTGCAAAATGCAAATGCAAAATGTTCCACTGCAAAATGGTGGAACGATCTTCCCAACTCTGTCCGTAAGGCAGAATCTCTAAACAGTTTTAAGAAACTACTTAAGACGCATCTATTTAACAAATACCTGTTATAAAAAAAAGAAATAAAAAAAAAAAGGGGGGGGGGGTGGCGCAGCTTCGAATAACAATCAGGTTTGATGAACTTACAGTATAGTTGGTTTTCTCCATGGCTTCTGACTTGTGGTGTTCTCATTTGTAAGTCGCTTTGGATAAAAGCGTCTGCTAAATGACTAAATGTAAATGTATGTAAATGTAATACCTTTAACTAATTAACAGACTTCAGCACTTCGGTTTAAGCCTCACAGGTGGTCATGACATTTAAAAATTTACCATTGATTCCATATTTTTGGTCCATTTCATATTTAATACATTTTATATGGACAACAGTTCTGAGTTGTTAAATATAACTTAAAATTGTTGAGCGCCAAGCTCTGCTAATTAATGTTAAAATCTAAGCCCCACTGACGAGAACTTTATATATTCCATTCATTATCTTCAGCTTTATCCTGTTCTAGGGTCGCGGGGGGGTTCCCCATGCCCATCCAGGGGAGAACATCTCGGGACACACTCATTCACACAGACACACTCTATATGGGGCAATTTGGAGAATTCAATTGACCTTGATCCATGTTTTTGGACTGTGGGAGGAAACCGGAGAACCCGGAGGAGACTCACAGGGACACGGGGAGAACATAGAAACTCCACCCAGATTAGGATTCGAACCAGGAATCCCTCGCACTGAGAGGAGAACATGCCAACCACTAAGCCACCGTGCCACCCATTTTATATATTAATTAGCTGACTTTTGATTGGATTTTTAATTGCGTCCTTTGCCGTAAGGCGTGATGCTGAGAGACTGATCATGTCACGTCCTAACATGCGGCGGCATTGAGTTCAGTATTCCTGTTCAGTCCGCTGACGACGTGGATCATTGTTTATCACATTAGAACGTTTAATTAATTTGTCAGGGCCAATTAATATGCAGATGTGTCTGATGTTCACATGGTTTGGGATAATGTTCGTTTATAAAGTTTACTGCATGTTATGTCATGTTACCTTGCTAACGCACATTTAATTGGAATAAAGGGATAGCCCGTCAATAAGTGACTAATTAGAAGTATTTCAATTTTAATTAAAAAACTTCTACTTTTTTAAATTTAAGTACATGTAGTTTTATACTTCTAATTGAGTAAAAAAATAATACTTTTAATTAGGTAAGAGTCTTCAGTATGTTGAATATGCTCTGGGGGTCACTCCTCTCTGATGCACCCCCATAGTGACTACTCTAACATCAAACCTTAATTATTAAAGCCCGCACGGCGGCATCGTAACGTAAACCCGTCAGCATGTCCGTAGACGTCGGACGCAAACGACGAGCAGCCTGAGCTTATTGGTCAGAGACTTGGCGCAGGTACTAAGAGGAAGTGTCCCTTTGATGTCTGATGATCACAGGGACATTTCAGCCCAACTTGAGACTGTAAATGAAAAAAAAAAAAAAAGTTCTATGGCGTAACTTTCTGAAAGCGCAGAACATCAAGGTCTGACACCGAAGTGCAAAGTCTGGACGGTGGAGGTTCAAAGGTTTTTCCCCGAAAAAGATGTAAATTCCCCAGAAGTGTGAATCCAGCCCAAGTCTGGAGGACGGGGGACATGCGGAGAACTTCTGGTTCGTATTTTAAACTTAATTTAAAACTTAATTTGTAAATGTTTATGTATGCAAGCGAGCCCCACCCATTGCAGTGGTGGGTGGAGTCTGCATGTCCTCCCTGTGTCTGAGTGGCTTCGTTCTGGATGTACACTGAAGATACTCACTGAGTAGCTCCATGACCTCAAACTCCCAAATAAACCCTGACAGACAGAGAGAGAACATGCAAACTCCCCTCCCAGGCCCCTCTTGCTGTGAGGTGAGAGGACATTAGCTCCGCCTCCTCCCTAAACCTTCTCTCATATGAACCCGTAACGTTCTGACCCTCTGTGTTCACAGCTGTCTCTTATCTTATTGTTTTTGCCATATTTTCATTAATGTGTCGGGCCCCCGGGTGGCGCCGGCGCGCCCAGACCAGCCAGCTTTTCTCGGGTTGATGACACAGAGGTGGGATTTCCGTAACCCCACTTTTATGAGACGTTTGAATTCTCACTAAACCCTAAATATGAGGTGCGGGTTCCTTTATAGTGAGGTTAGAACCTCATGCAGAAGGTCGTGCACCACTCTTTAAGTTCTGGCATTTAAAAAATAAAATAAATTCTCATAATTCTCCATATGTTATTGTTTATATAACACTTTTAATGCATTTTTATTATATATATATATATATATATATATATATATATATATATATATATATATATATATATATATATGTGTGTGTGTGTGTGTGTGTGTGTGTGTGTGTATATATGTGTGTATATATATATATATATATATATATATATATATATATATATATCTTCCAGTATGATTACACATGAAGTGTTTAGTGTTGTTTTATTGTGTGTAACACCTCTGAGATGAATTAGAACAGCGATTCTGAGCCATACCTTCTCATCCGAAACTGTGATGTCCATACATCTCTATGTGACGAGCGTTGGCCGGAGGCGGCCGGTTGGCTGTAGGAGTGCATGCAGGTGTGAGTGTGTGTGATCATAGCCGGGACGGTGGGGAGTGAGAGCGATGGATCTGGCGCCCGCGCTCGCCATCTGTGCGCTGAACTTTGCGAACACACTCGCTGTCTGCGCTCCACACCGCACCCTGTCTGGCAAACTGGAGACTGCTGTTACGGATAAGAAGGATTTGTATTGGTGTGTGTGTGTGTGTGTGTGTGTGTGTGTGTTTCATTTAGTCATCCACATGAACCTCATCATTCGTTACCATGGCCACAGGGCACAACCTCAGATGACCTCGAGAGGCATTGGGAGTCTGAATATGGGAATCGATGAGGTCGGTGTAAATGAGGTGGGCAGCAGGGTATTGTTGTTGAACCTGGTTCCAGGAACTACAGTTCCTATACATTCGTACAGTTCCTATACGTTCTCCATGGCCATGCAAAGGAGAACATTTTGGGCACTGGGCAGATACACCCAGGACAGGATGCTGATCTATCACTGGGCACACACTCACACTATATGGGGCAATTTAGGGCATTCAATTCACCTTGAAGCCGTTGAAGAATGTTTTAGACAGTGAGGGAGACAATGCAAACCTCACTGAGATTGGGATCGAAACTAGATCCCCAGTGCTGAGAGGAGAACATGCCAACCACTAAGCCACCGTGATGCCCCATTCCGCTTGGTTCTCCATTAGGGTCAGGGGGGGGGGGGGGGGGGGGGATGGGAATCCAGGACAGGATGCCAATTTCATCCAGGACAGGATGCCAATTTCAACATTTCATTGGCCTTGAACCCCAGAGCAAACCCACATGGACACGGGGAGAACATGCCAACTTCACCCATATTGGGATTGGGATTCAGACCCGGATCCCTGGGTCTGAGAGGAGAACATGCCAACCCCTAGGCCACCGTGCCGCCCACTCCCCATACATTGGCCCTACAAATGTCCGGTCTCCCCAGCCACGCCCTACAGACCCGGTTCCACAGCGAGTGTTGAAGGCGGTGCAGCTTCCCACCGACGGCCGTCTCTAATAAAGTGGACGTTCGCGTTCTGCACAGGACGCTCTTCAGACCAGTGGAGAACTCAAATCGGTCCCGGTGGCGGTGCAGATGAGACGGCGGGTGCGTCCTGCGGCCTCTAAACGCCGCGTCCCGCATCGCCCTCAGACATCTTGTTTACGTCCGGCCGCGAGGGCGAGGCCACTAAATGAGACGGGAAAGTGGCCTCGGCCTGCGGGATGAGACGCGGCGTCTCTGGGAAATTGGCGGCGCCCGCCGGGCTCGCTCGCCGGACGCCTTAATCCACCCGATCACTCTTTATCCACCGCGCTGCAGGTGCGAGATGGGAGAACATATCGAGCCATCTGATTGGATTACACATTTTTTTTGGTGTGCAGCGAGAACAAGTGACAGGAGAGAGAAAGAATCTGGAGGATCTATTATTCCTCTCTCTCCCGCTCGCTGTCTCTCTTACTTTCACTGCTCTCTCTCTCTCTCTCTCTCTCTCTCTCTCTCTCTCTCTCTCGCTCTCGCTCTCGCTCAGCTTGCAGTTCAGTTTTATAGACGTGACAAACGTATACATTCGTATAGTCAGAGCATATTGTATATAAATAAAATAGCAAAAATAAATAAATAAATAAGGAAAAAAAAACATATGTTGGGGGGGGGGGGGGTGTGTTTCCCGGGTTCCCCATGCCCATCCAGGGGAGAACGTCCACATGAACCTCATCATTCGTTACCATGGACACAGAGCACAACCCCGGATGACCAGCACGAGAGGCATTGGGAGTCCGAATATGGGACGTGAATCGATGAGGTCTGTGCTGGAGACGGTGTAAATGGGCGGGGAACGTTCTTTGCCCCCTCCAAGGTGGACGGTGGGGTATTGTGGTTGAACTTGGTTCCAGAAACTACACAGGAACTACAGTTACTTTACATTCATCTCATTAACTTCTGCTTAATCCTCTATTAGGGTGGGGGTGGGGGGGGGGTTCTCCATGGCCATTCAAAGGAGAATGTTTCCGGGCGCTGGGCAGATACACCCAGGACAGGACACTGATCTATCGCTGGGCACACCCTCACACTCTATATGACATTCAGTTCACCTTAAATCCATGTTTTTGGACTGTGGGAAGAAACCCGGAGAACCCGGAGGAAACCCACGTGGACACGGGGGAGAACATGCAAACTCCACCCAGATCGGGATTCAAACCTGGATCCCCAGCACTGACCACTAACCCACCGTGCCGCCCCCATATGTCTATATATATGAATACTTAATATTAATAATAATTATATATTCATATATCTGTTAATGAGGGAAAAATAAACAGACAAGAAATGTACATCTAAATCTGTCATTCTGTGGTTAAGCATGTTCTCCTCTCAGGGCTGAGAATTCCCTTTTCAAATCCCGATCCGGGTGGAGTTTGCATGTTCTCCCCGTGTCCGTGTGGGTGTCCTTTGGTTTCCTCACACAGTCCAAAAACATGGATTCAAGGTAAATTGAATGCTCTAAATTGCCCCATATGTGTGTATATATATATATATATATATATATATATATATATATATATATATATATATAAGATATATATATATATATACAGTATATACTGTGTTTTGGATGCAGTGTCAGCACATGGGATTTTTACACAGCGCCCCTGGTGAGGAAAACGGGAAGCAAAACAAGTGGAGTTTCCATGTTCTCCCCGTGTCCGCGTGGGTTTCCTCCGGGTTCTCCAGTTTCCTCCCACAGTCCAAAAAACATGGATCAAGGTCAATTGAGTTCTCCAAATTGCCCCATATAGAGTGTGCTTGTCTGTATGTGTGAGTGTGTGCACAGTGATAGATTGCTCCCCCCTGTCCTGGGTGTATCTGCCCAGTGCCTGAAACGTTCTCCCCTGGATGGGCATGGGGAACCCACCCGCGACCCTAATATAGGATAAAGCGGAAGATAATGGATGGATGGATGTTCTGCTGTTGTGAGGTGGTGCTGCTGATGGTTCTAATGGGGTGGAGGCTGTGTTAGTGGGTTCTGTTTTGGTTCTGGATGTTCCGCTGGTGTGAGGTGGTGCTGCTGATGGTTCTAATGGGGTGGAGGCTGTGTTAGTGGGTTCTGTTTTGGTTCTGGATGTTCCGCTGGTGTGAGGTGGTGCTGCTGATGGTTCTAATGGGGTGCAGGCTTTGGGAATGAGATCGGTGGGTGGACATGATGAGAATTGTCTGTGTAAACTCTTTAGGGAAGTTCTGCTGATGTTTTATTTTGTGATGATGGGGCTGAACTGAAGGTTTGAGATCTTTGGGTGTCATGCGGTGGAGGCTGCGTGGAGGACAAGCCTTTTATTTTTCTTCCTACAAAGAGCCTGGATCACAAAGCAGCATCCAGCATCACTGAGATGAATCGGAATTCCGTTTTCCTCATAGCTTCCTGATTATACCTCCTTCAGCTTGCCCTCAGTCTCCGGCTCACGTGTCCATCACAATCACATCCACTCAAAGAACACTGTCCTCACTGCTGTGTCCTGACAGAGTCCCCTAACAGACTTATTACAACATATACATCCACAGACACATAAATACATACACACACATAAATACATACACACACACACACACACACACACACACACACACACACACACATAAATACACAGACCATTTTATTTTATCATACATACATATACACACACACACACACACATACATACACATACATACTCAAACACACACATACATATACACACATAGACCATCTTATTCCATCATACACACACACACACACACACACACATATATATATATATATATATATATATATATATATATATATATATATATATATATACGTCTGCACACGAGGGAAGCACATTTGTGTTATTGTTAATTGCTTGTCACAGTATTGTCGGGGTGTGTGTGTAATGGGGAGTCGTTTAGTTTAAATGGCGGTTGGTTCTGTAATGAACAGGAGAACCTCACGCTGTGGAAACTGTAAACGCTCAGAACAGAACCTCCTCATTAAATCAGCACAGCTCACCTTCATCATCATCATCATCATCATCATCATCATCATCATCTGCTCTGACGGACGTTCCGCTCAACGTTTAGAAACGTAATATGTTAGAAATGTTAACTGAGCAGGCGGCACGGTGCCTTAGCATGTTCTCCTCTCAGCCTGAGAACCTGGAGGAAACCCACATGGACAAGGGGAGAACATGCCAAATCCACCCAGATCGGGATTCCAACCTGGAATCCTCAGTGCTGAGAGGAGAACATGCTAAATTAGATTAAATTGGATTAGTCTAGTTTAGTTTAGTTTTGTTTAGTTTACTTTATTTTAGATTAGATTAGATTAGTTTACATTGGGTTATTTTAGTTTAGTTTAGTTTGGTTTAGTTTTTTAGTTTAGTTTAGTTTGGTTTAGTTTAGATTGGTTTGGTTTATGTTAGTTTAGTTTAGTTTAGTTTAGTTTAGTTTGGTTTATTTTATTTTAGTTTGGTTTGGTTTAGATTAGATTAGTTTAGATTGGTTTGGTTTTGTTTGGTTTATTTTAGTTCACCTCTCCTCGACTTTCCCTCCTCTCGTTTGGACGCCCCCCCCGCAGTCGGGGTGAGTGTGTAAACATCTTTTCGTCCCCTCTGCCAGCACTCAGGGAACACCTCCAGTTCGGAGCTCCATCTTTGGGCCGCTCCGGGCCATGTGCCTGCTCTGCCAGGCCAGATGCAGCGATGCCAGATGGAGCAGCTAATCACTGGAGCAGCAGGCAGAGCCAGTGTGCTTCATCTGACTGTGTTCAGACAGCCGTGGGACCTCCACAGTCTGGCTCCCAATTCTTTCTTCTTTTTCAACCCGGATGTCGAGGATGAGGGTGAAAAATATGGCAAAATCTTCTCCTGTCGTTACTTCTTAAGAACGACTATTGTTTAGAAATAGAGAGGATTATCTTTACCATTACTGACCCATTAACTATAACCAGCAGCAATGACACAATAAATAAACTGGTTTAATAAACATCTGCTTTTATTAAAACATGACAACTAAAAGCTCTGTTAAAACAAACCCACAATAAATCTGTTAACCTGAAAACCGACACTAAACCAGCATAAAACCGGTTAACACTAAAATGGTTAACCCTAAACCAGATAAACAGACCAACCAACACTAAACCAGTTAACCAGGCATATCAACAATAAACCCGGTTTACACTAAAGTGGTTAACCAGAGAAACCCACACTAAACCTGTTAACCAGACAAAACAACACTAAATTGGTTAATCAGACATAACAACACTAAACCGGTTAACACCAAACTGGTTAACACTAAACCAATTAACCAGACAAACCATTACTAAATCAGTTAACACTAAAACAGCTAACCAGAAAAAAAACATTACCAAACCAGTTAACACTAAACCAGCTAACCAGGCAAACCAACTATAAACTGGTTAACACTAAACCGGTTAACCAGACAAACCATCACTAGACCGATTAACACTAAACTGGTTAACCAGACTAACCCACACTAAACTGATTAATCAGACATACCAACACTAAACTGGTTAACACTAAAACAGGTAACCAGACAAACCCAAACTAAACCAGTTAACACTAAACCGGTTAACCAGACAAACCATTAATAAACTGGTTAACACTAAACCGGTTAACTAGACTAACCCACAGTAAACCTGTTAACCAGACAATTCATCACTAAACCTGTTAACCAGACTAACCCACAATAAACCGATTAATCAGACATACCAACACTAAATCGGTTAAGACTAAAACGGGTAACCAGACAAACTCTATTAAACCGGTCAACACTTAACCAGTCAACAACTTAACACGGTTAACCAGGCTAACCCACAGTGATCTGAATGTGAGGGAGTGGGAGGTCGTCATGTCGTGGATTTTTGTTTTTTGGTGACTAGGTTTAATTCCTTTGATCTTCACCTTTAACGCTCGTTACTCCGGCCAGCTGCAGGTCTGCTGTCTCTGATTTAATTGCACTAAAATGCTTTTAAAGCTTTTTAAAGTTGGTTTTGGCGAGCGAGCTCCGCAGGCAGTGGAATGAAAGCCGAAGGTGGAGACGGGCGGTGTTAATGTTGCGAGCGCGGCGGCGGATCCTGCCATTTAAAGCTGGGTGGAGATGATCCACCACTGTTTCTCACACGTCCCCCGCCGAGACGGATCCGCGTTGCCACGTGTTGCTATGCGGTGCGACGCTCCATGCGTCACTCCGCCCTATGAAGACTGACACATCGTTTCTCGGGGCTTCGCATAATTATGCAGCCATCGTACGGGTCCCGCACACCGCGGGGCCCCCGGGGGCCCTGGCTTGCCAGTTATGTGTTTGGTTGAATTATCCCTGGTGTCCCACACCTCCACCTTTCACGTTCGGCGATGACACGGGGTCGTCGCAGGCCAATGGGGAAAGAGAGGAAGTGAGGTCTTAATCCCACATTTGCATTTTTTGCCTATCCCGTCACGGCGTGTATCGACGTGGAGGAAGTCTTAAAGAGCAAGCAAGAGAGAGAGAGAGAGAGAGAGTCAGTTTGAAGATGAAGTCCATGCTGTGTTGTATTGTTGCCTTGTGACATCATAGTTTGATCTGTTTAATATGCAAATGAGCACCATGGGTCTGTGGATTTGGGATCGTTCGGATCTGAGGAGCTGCGAAAAATGAGGGCTGGAGGTTTTTCCTCACTGTGAAGGTCATGTGATGGAATTTGGGGCTCTCCGTGTCTGTTTTGTGGGCAGTAGGCGGTGGAGCGGTGGCGGGGTGGAGGGCTGGAGGGGTGGTGGTGGCGTCTGAACTGTGTCCCGACAGTTGTGACCCGATCGCACACTGTAATGGTGTTGCATTACATGCGGTTCCAGCTTACTGAGTCTTAAGATTGAGCCTTTTTTTTCGGTTGCGACTTTCTGGAGGTCTGCAGGATGCACAGGCTCACAATCGGCCTTCCAATTCATACTTTTCGGAGTCAAAGCCGAGTGGATTTGGTGACTTTATGGCTCTAAAACTAAAACAAAACACTGAACTAATGTTCTATTTTTATTGTTTTGATATTATTGAGTATTTAAAACTGTTGTCAATCTGATTGGCTGAGCCGTTGGTCCGGCTGTGACATCAGTGACAATAACACACCCCTCTGAACGCTTAACATTCGTATCAATGCGTACAATACATTACATATACAATACAATACATTATTTTCCCGCTGGTTTTAAAAATGTTAAAAAAAAAAAACGTATAACATTTTGTTTGATTGTTAGCGAAACTGGAATCCTGTCACGGAACGTCAGATCATTAACAATTTTGCTTTCAATTAACGCATTTCTGAATCAAAGTTTGTTTTTTATTACAGTGTGTTTGTAAGAGTTTTATTGAAGCAATCAGACACTCGAGGTTGTGTATTATTGTGAATAAATCACGTAAAGAGGTGGAACTGTACTCCACTACACGTCAATATTTTCCTGTTTTTTTTCAGAAACTGTGTTCTGTAATTTGACCACTAACGGCAATGTTAGACAAACCGGAAACCTGTTACTCTGCGATCGGCGTTTTAGATGAAGTCGCGGAAGATCAGATTATTAACGATTTTGCATTTAATTAACGCATTTCTGAATCAAAGCTTGTGTTTTTTTTATTATCGTGTCTTTGTAAGTGTTTTATTAAAGCAATCAGATGCTCGAAGTTGTGTATTATTGGGAATAAATCACGTAAAGAGGTGGAACCATACTAATAACACCTCTTCATGGGGTTTATTCAGCGTTCACTTTAAAAAACCGGACTAGATTACGTCACGGAAGATCAGATTATTAACGATTTTGCTTTTAATTTCAAACGCCTTTCTGAATCAAAGCTTGTTTTTTTTATTATATTGTGTTTTTAAGTGTTTTATTAAAACAATCAGACACTCGAGGTTGTGTATTATTGTGAATAAATCACGTAAAGAGGTGGAACTGTACTCCACTACATGCCGGGACTAATAACACCTCTTTATGGGGATTATTTAGAATCAGGCCACGCCCTCTCGTACCGTATTGCTTTATTATACTATACATTATTTTCCCATTTCTCCTTATTTCAGAAACTGTGTTCTGTAATTTGCCCACTAGACGGCAGTCTTAGAGAAACCGGAAACCTGTTATTCAGCAATCGGCGTCACGGAAGATCAGATTATTAACGATTTTGCGTTCAATTAACGCATTTCTGAATCAAAGCTTGTTTTTTTTTTATAGTGTGATTGTAAGTGTTTAATTAAAGCAATCAGACACTCGAGGTTGTGTATTATTGTGAATAAATCACATAAAGAGCTGGAGCTGTACTAATAACACCTCTTCATGGGATTTATTCGGAATAATACGCGTCCTCAAGTGTCTTATTACTTAATTGAGCATCTCCTCATGACGTTAAGTAAAATTTAAACATTTGATTAATTAGCAGCAGGTGTATAGAATCAGGCTGCATGCATTACAACAATTAAAGTGCTTCCGTGATTGTGGAAACAGTTTGGGGAAGGCCCCCAGTGCACCTCAACCTCAACGCTTTTGGGAGGAATCGGAACTGAGAGTGTGTGGCCTGACCTCAGTCATGCTGGATTTAGGGTTGGATGCCGCAGCGTGTAGTGCTTCTGCATCTCACCAGTAGAGGGCGTGTGGTTTCATTCTGACGTTCGGGTTCTCCGCGCAGGTTTGTTTACGCGACGCCGATTGTTCCGTGTTGTTCGCGAGTGGAACTTTGATCTTTGAAGCGTAAATGTTCTAAATGAGACGAAGGCGAATGGGTTCCGTCTTTTGTGTCTCGTCCGCGTTTAAAGCATTTAACGGTTAATTTCACTTCAGACTCCGCCGTCAGTCTGCGGGCGCGGCGGCGTAATGAGGACCGCACTGTGACATCACAGTGCAATAAAAACCCAACGCCTTTTCTCTTCGCCTCCGTATGAAGCTCTGAGGTAATTGCAATGCCAAACTCAATGGAGTGTGTTTATCTCGCCTCTCCACCCCGGGATTTGTGGGAAAATTCACCCCTGGCTTAATCTCGCGTGCAGCCGTGCGGTGAGGAGCAGGGAGGATGTATTAAAAGGCAATATTTGAATACGTTTCTGAAAGCTGAAGCAGGGCAGATACGGATGCTGCTGAAGTGCGAACTGCCTCATCCTCCGTAAATAAAGTGCAAACGCTAAAATAAACAGACGCTGCGCCGCTGACGCCGCTAGCTTTGAACAAACTCCGCTTTAAAGAAAAGAAAACAGGAAGCTTTTCATCAGAAAGAATGAGATTAAATCAGAGAGAAATAAAGGACGATCAAACAGAAAGCTCACGCCTTCAAAGGAAACAGGGCTCCGAAATATATACATTCAGATTATAGATTATAGGGACACAGAGTAACGGGAGACACAGCCGCAGAACACAGCCGCCATTATAAATGAAATGACACAGCCACAGAAGACACAGAGTCATGGGAGACACAGCCGGCATTATGAATGAAATAACACAGGGAGACACAACCGCCATTATGAATGAAATAACACAGGGAGAGACAGCCGCAGGAGACACAGCTGCTATTATGAATGAAATAACACAGGAGACACAGCCGCCATGATGAATGTAATAACACAGGGAGACACAGCCGCGGGAGACACAGCTGCCATTAGGAATGAAATAACACAGGGAGACACAGCCGCGGGACACCGACTCACGGGAGACACAGAGTCACAGGAGACACAGCCGCCATTATGAATGAAATAACACAGGGAGACCCAGCTGCGGGACACAGCCACCATTAAGAATGAAATAACACAGGGAGACACAGCCGCGGGACACGGAGTCACGGGAGTCACAACCGCCATTATGAATGAAATAACACAGGGAGACACAGCCGCGGGACACAGTCGCCATAATGATTGAAATAACACAGGGAGACACAGCTGTGGGACACAGAGTCACGGGAGACACAGCTGCCAATATGAATGAAATAACACAGGGAGACACAGCCACAGGAAACACAGTTTTAGGAGTCAAAGCTGCCAGAGACACAGTTTTAAGAGATACAGTTATAGGAGGCACTGTTACAGGAGACATAGTTTTGGGAGGCACAGCCACCGGAGACACAGCCATGGGAGACACAGTTATAGGAGACGCCGTTTTAGGAGACACAGCTTACGGAGACACAGTTATAGGAGGCACAGTTTTAGAAGTCAAAGCTGCCAGAGACACAGTTTTAAGAGACACAGTTACAGGAGGCACAGCCACAAAAAACACAGTGATTAAAGATATACAGTTATAGGAGACACAGTTTTGGGAGGCACAGCCACCGGAGACACAGCCATGGGAGACACAGTTACAGGAGGCACAGCAGCAGGAAACATAGTTAATGGAAACATAACTGCTGTAACACAGTTACAGCAGAAGGAAACATAGTTATTGGAGACACAGCTATGGGAGACACAACTACAAGAGACACAGCTAATGAAGACACAGCTGCAAGAGATTCAGTTATAGGAGACACTGCCACAGTTTTAGAAGACATAGTTAATTCAGACACAGCAAATGGCGACACAGCTGGAGGAAACACAGTTACAGGACACAGTTTTTGGAGACACAGTTAGACAGAGCTATGGGAGAAAAAAAACCCTCAGACGCAGCAGAACCTACAGAACCCACAGTGAATTCTGATGAATGATCGGCCCTGTGTTGGGAAGTCGTGTCTGAACCCGGGTTTGCCGAACGTTTGCCTCTGTAAACAGACGCGTTTGTGAGGTCAGACACCGATGTTGGACGAGGACCTGGTTCCTGATCTCAGAGGTGGATCTCTGATCTGTGGGGTTCAAACCTACAAGAGGGGGTGAGGCGAGGGTGGGCGTGAAGGTCGTGTGGACGTTCTCGGGATGTTCTCATGACGTTCTCGGGACGTTCCGGCGGCGTTCCTCTGCGATGATGTTGGATTTAAAAACAACAGAAACAAGAAAAACAAAGCAATAAAACATCTGCAGATAAAACATCAGGAGAACCGAGCGGGGGGACGCGCAGAACCGCGGTGCGATACGGCAGGTGACCTTCAGTTACGCGGGGCGGGGGGGGGTTCATCACAGCAACCCTTTAGAGATTTACACCACCGCAGAGCACCGTGACACGGAGCTCCATTTAAACCCGCAGTATATCTGAACTGATAAAAGAGTCCCGGCCGGCGCAGCAGAGTGCTCCGCCGTCAGGAGCGTTTATCACCCGCCGCGTACGCGCCGCGCATGCCGCACCGCCGCGGAACGCCGCTATTTCAATACCCCCTCAGGTAAAGAGATCGTAAAGTTGATCGCCGCTCCTCCAGCAGAACCATTCTAATCCACCGACGTCGTAAAGCTGGCCTCCACTCTGGCGGGTCATTTTTTTTTATCCAAAGCGACTAACAAACAGCCCAACTTACAAACAGCGCCCCCTGGAGCAATGAAGGTAAGGGTCTTGCTCATGGAGCCATATTGGTAACTTCAGCGGACCTGGGATTTAAACCCACAACCTTCAGATTGACAGCCCAACAATGTAACCACTGAGCTACCACGCCCCAGTATTTTTAATTAATATTTATATATCAGTTTTGAGATGTTTCTTAAAGATGCTCAGTGAGTTGGGAAGATGGTTCCACCGTTGATCGGTGGAGAACGATACAGCGTGAGAGTCGGCACCATGGTGAGGCTGCCCCACCAGGCGACATTCATCACTAGAACGTTGGGAACGAGTCGGAGTGTGTTTTAAAATCTAGAGTGAAGGTCAGAGGGGCCAGATCCAGAGATGGTCCTGTAGATCAGAATCAGCTACAGGGAGCCAATCAGAGAGGAGTGGTGGAGTCACATGATGCACTTGGGTGGTTGAACACGAGTTCTGAATCAGCTGTAGAGAGCATTACAGTACTGGAGCCGGGATAGGCTGAGGGCTTGGACTAACAGCTGAGGAGCACGTTCAGTCCAGAAAGTTCTGACCTTCCTGATGTTCTACAGAGAGAACCTGCAGGAACGGAGAGTTTGAGTCACCTGATCAGATGGGAGTCCATGATGTAACCATGGTTACGGAGCGAGTTGTTTGGAGGACAGGTCATGATGGATTGAGAGTTTAGTTCCACAGTTCCATTCTGTAGTTCCTCTACACACTCTATTAGTTCCCTTTACTTGTCCTCTGAAGATCAGAACCCCCACAGAGCCCGTGTTATTGAGGTGGTGGATGATCCTCGGTACTGCAGTCACACTGACGTAGTGGTGCAGGTGTGCGAGTGGAGGTTCCACGTCCTCTCTGGATGTTAGAGAAGGGTGGAGATGTGGAACTGTGGTCTGTCTGAGGCGAGAACCATGACGTTAGCATTCTTAATCTGTTTTAATTTAAAGATCTGTGGTTTGTCCGCTGATTCTCATGCACCGGGGTTTATCCCGGCTGAGATGCGCAGCAGGGGCCCGAGGTTGTCGGTCGCGCGGCGTTAAAGACGATGCTGCATGTTCGGCGCATCGACGGATTCCTTTCGCATTGTGACCTTCCACGTGGCGCACAGAGAAAATGTCAGAACCACCAACGGGGGAACATTTGCAATTCCCTCGACGTTCCAGCAGAGGGGGCGGAACAGAGGGAAGAAAATGGCACCGGAACCACAAGAGCCTGTCCGAGTGTGTGTGTGTGTGTGTGTGTGTTACATGTCCACAGTAACACACTCCAGGCCTTTGGACCCAGGGTTCTGTTGCCAGGTCTCTAATTTATGATCCTGCTGTTTGAATAGCCGGCTGTTTACATCTGAGACACATGTACGGTGATGAATCCACCCCCCCACCACGACCTTACGACCCCGCAGTTCAGGAACTGTTCCCAAAGGTCATTCTCGAATTCCCTCATTGTTCATGTCCTTCACGTATTCCACATGCCTAGTTTCAGCACCATGTGATTCAGAGTCAGTTACATTTTATTCCTCAAAGTTGATTCAGTACAGTCAACGTGTGCACTTTGGTATATTCTCCTGTTATTTAAAGGAGTGTGTTTGAGTCCGGGTGCTCCAGCAGGTCGGGGATGTTTTCCTGCATCTGTACCGTCTCTGAAGCGTGTCGTCGTTTCAATAAAAAAAAAAAAAAATGCATTATCAGCATAATGAAATGTAGGAACCAATCAGAGCAAACCGGAGTGAAATGCAGCCCGACGTCGGAGGCCGGTCTACTGCGCTCGCTATTCACAGCGCGCTCATAACCACAGAAATATAAACGAGGACGGCGTGCAGATGCTACCCAGACGAGCCTCTCGCTGTCGGGGATTCACATATCGTCACCGTCTAACTAAAAAAATATAAATAAACTGACTAATAATATTCATCCTGCTGAAGGGTCTGCGACTGAAATCCTACGTAACGTTTTTGTACTACTATTATTATTATTATTATTATTATTGTTCTTTGCCCAGCGATGGATTGGCGCCCTGTCCTGGGTCTATCTGCCCAGCGCCCGAAACGGATGGGCATGGGGAACCCCACCTTAATAGAGGATAAAGTGGGAGATAATGAATGAATGAATTATTGTTCTTATTATTTACATTAACGGTTTTAACATGCATATTAACATGCATGTCATGATAAGGTCCACCTCAAGAGTCAGCAGATTCTTACATTAATACACAGAAGATGAAATCATTTTGGCCCAGGTCGTTAATTTTCATCCGGCCCCCTGTTAGATATATCAACATGCTGTCATGACACTGTCCTCCACAAGAGGCAGCAGATTCTTACATTATTAGACTGATTAAATAATTTTGGCCCATGTCGTTAATTTAATCCGGCCCACAGTTAGAAATAATAACATGGGTGCATGACACTGTTCACCACAAGAGGCAGCAGATTCTTGCATTAAGAGACAGAAAGTGAAATATTTGTGGCCCAGGTCGTTAATTTTCATCCGGCCCACAGTCTGGGGGTGGGCGTAGGGGGGAATTTGGAGGCTCACGCCCCCCTCTGTAATTAACATGCATGTCATGACACTGTCCACCTCAAGAGGCAGCAGATTCTTACATTAATAGACTGAAAAAATAATTTCGGCCCAGGTCGTTCATTTTCATCCGGCCCACTTGCCGCAACACTCTCACGGTTCCAGGATGAGAGCCTTGTTATGCACCAGATTAACGCCTCACGTTGGGCAAAAGTGGGGGTATAACAACGCCGGAGGTGTTTCGGAACATCTGGGCCTTAGAATGCTGGGTTCTTAGAACCCCGCATTTCCGCTGTATTTCGAGCGAATCCATTGACGTCATAACGCAGGACCAGCGCGATCCGAACGAGACATCTGTCCTCTTCACACCACCGGCTCCGACCGGCGGGTTCCGTTTCCCGCGCCGCCCTCTCGGGATGGGCGAGCGGCGAGAGAGGAAGCGGGCACTGTGTAATTCACCCCGCTCACGCCCCCTCTGTAATTACCCCTCTAACTCGCCTGTTATTTCCCACCACCAAAATGGACTTTATTAACCCCCTGCCATTTCGCGTCCCGGTGCTCGCTCTCCGGGCGGCTCGGCTCCCCCGGCGCTCCCTCGCTCTCCCGAGGCCTCTCGGAGGAAGCTGGAGAGGGCGCCGCATCTGCCGGCCTTTTGAGGGAGCGCGGGCCGCCTCCTAATGGCCGACGGATGGAGTGCGATTTTTCATCCCGTCGTGTAATGAGTGAGAAACGTGCCTAAAGTGATCGCTGCGGTGGGAAGGACTCGCTGACATTTCCACAAGAAGCCTTTCTATATTATTTATTTTTTTATTCTTTTATTTCCCGTTTCATGGCTGAATGTCACTCCGGTGCATCGCAGCTTCCAGCTCCGAAAAGAGCAACCCGCAGTCTCCTTCCGCCTCTCTCCCCCGTCCCCATCTTTTCGCTGGAGCCCCCCATCCTCTTCATTTGCATCCTATTTTTTTTTTTTATAGATTTCCCCGTCCCGCCGTCTCCTCGCGATTAATTTCCAGCTTCACTGAGGACGGAGAAAGATACGGCGCGCTGGAAATTGGAAGTTTGGTTTAAGATGCAGACGGGCCCCTGGCTTTCTGCTCCGTGTCCCGTGACATCGCGCCGCCTCGCACCTTTCGCAACGGCAGAATAGGTGCTTGTAATAGAATTCTCCCCTCGGAGGAGGTTAATTACATTTCTTTCTTTATTTCTTGCAGACTTCCTCTCGCGGCCCTCCTTCGGCGGGCGGGAGGGGGGGGCAAAAACACCGGAGTCAGCAGCAGCCTCGCCTCCGCGACGCCACCGAGGTGACAGATTGATTTCTATGCTAATTTCTGACCCAATTATCTGTGCATATATTTTTGGCGTGGCGCACATTTGCACGTCGGCGCGATGCGGCGTCACCACTTTTTTTTTTCGGAGTTGACAAACAAGGTCTGAGAGCCGAGTGTGTGATTCCTGTGCAGGTTGAACATGACGCTGACGCCGACGACGACACCTTCAAATCAAATCATGAGGTTGATCAAATGTTCTGTCAATGCTGTCGATCTGCTGTTTGGGGGAACGCGTCTGTCCTTGCGGGACGTCAGCTGGATATCTGAAGGCCGCGTGGGCGAGGTGGCGTGTCGTGAGTCCGGTGCCTCTTTCCGTTGAGGACATCGAGGATTTGTTGCTGTTTGGATTTATGATGACGAAGTCTCTGCTGATTGGACGAGGCGTTGCCGTGGAATATCGGGAAATTAGAAGTGATGGGTCAGCTGTCCAGCGTCCCTTCAAGCTGCCCAATGCGATTGATCTGATGGGCGGAGCCATTAGAACTCCGACTGCGACCGGGGAAAGCCTGGGTCGGGGCGTGCACCCCCGCAGGAGAACATGCCCAGGCAGCTCGCAGGTGACGTTCTAGGAACGTCCCACTCCTGGGTTTCGGCAATTGGAAGTGTTGGGTCAGCCGTCCAGTGTCCCTTCAAGCCGCCCAATGAGATCGATGTGATGGGCGGAGCCATTGGAACTCCGACTGCGACCGTCTTTGAGAAGCTTTTGGCCCACGCGGCCGTCAGATATCCGGCTGCAAACATTCCACCAGGACAGACGGGTTCCCCCGAACAGCAGATCAACAGCAAGGAGCACTGGTTGTATGTCTCTATTAATTTAAATGCAATAATAATTTATCGGCAGCAGGATCCGGCACCTGAACATGCTACTGTCTCTCTTCGTTCTGGTTCCGCGAGGCCACACAGAACGGTGGTACGTCTGCAGTCTGGACGGCGGAATACGGACGGGATGACAATCGTAAATGGATTTCCACTTGAAAGGAGGCTTATGATGTTTTTAAACGGGCCTGATGAAATGTTTCATCCCGCGTGGCCTCTACGAAGCGAGGCGGGTTCCAGACTCCAGCGTTCCTAATCAGGGGCCCGCCGGCGCTCTCTTTGATCCTCTGTGCTCCCGCGCTATCAGCCCGAATTCCTAAGACACCCGGATCTGGCTGGTCAGGCTCCCTCAGGGCAGAAAACACTTTCTCTAAGATTAAGACGCGTGGGCGGATGTCCTCCTCGAAGCCACAGGGGGCGCACTCTGTGACTCTAGCCGCCCACCGGAGGCTGCGGGGAAGTGGATTTCCGTCGCGCCCCACATTGAGAACCACAAGCGCTGGTTCAGCTTTTTCTTTAACCCCAGGCCTTTGAGCTGCTTCAGCTACAACTGGTGCACTGACTGCGTTGGGACGCTAGGGGGAGCGTCCTCAGCCACCCTCTGTAAGCAGCCAGTCGGAAGTGAGGCTTATGGCACTGTGCTTCCGCTACCAGCTTGCTCTGGAACCGGTGGACGATGGTGCGGCTTATGTCGCTTTGCTGCTGTTGGACCAGCAGAGGGCAGAGTTCCTGTCCGATGGTCCAGCCCCAAATGTAGTCGCCACAATTCCTCATCTCTCCAGCAGGGGGCCACATGCATGCTTCCATCCTCACGGGCCAAAGGCCACGCAAAAGCGGCAGGTCCCACGGAGTCGATGGCGGGTGCCTTCCATGCCTCCCAGTGTTCCGCGCTGGAACCTCCACTTGCCACACCCACTCCACCCACGTCCACTCTCCTCCAAAAGCCTGGGTCTCCCCATGGAGAACATGCCCATGCAGTTCGAAGAGGACGTTCAAGGAACGTCCCACTCCTGGGTTTCGGCACCAAATATAACCACCCCACGAACAGTTTCTGGATCCTCGTATCCAGACAAGTTCAGGGTGAGGGGGGCAATCTGCCACGAGAGAGAAAGTCCTCCTGCCTGCGAGCTCCTGACCTCATCCCTCAGCTTGCCCCGCCCATTCCGCTATGCTGTCCATAAAAGACAAAAGCCTTGGACCCCCCGCTGTTGGACGTTCGTTAATTAACCGTGATCAAAGTCCATCGACCACAGAGTCCCGCGCCATGGCGATCTTGCCCACAAACGGCTTTTTAAAAAGTTTATAAGTGCAGCACGGTGGTGCCACCAGGTGGTCACACCCGCACTGGATGCAGCTCTGTGCATTCTGTTCAGGGATTTTCCTATTTATATATTTATTTATATATTTATTAAAATGGTAGAAGGACCTTTAATGATGTAATCCAGCGATGTTGGTCTGCAGGATTACATCCCGAGGTTTAGAATATCGAACGGATGAGCCGGCAGATTATCCCCGCTTTAATCAACCCGACCCGGCAGCCGCGGGGACGCCGGCGCGGGACACAATGGCAGGTGATTAGTGTCGGGATGTTCAGCTTTTCTGGGTTCCACTGATCTCGTTCTTTTCATTAAAGGCCTTTTTTTTTTTTTTTTTTTTTTTTGGGAGACGAGGGAAAGAAAAAAACAAACGAAAAAACAAAACAACAAACAGCAAGAAGAAAAGTAGCTGCTGTATTTTCTTTCCAAACTTAATTATTTTTGTGAATGCTTCAGTGGGGTTCTTCAGAGCGAGCAGCTATCGGTGATATTTCATATTTTACAGTTATGGAGCATCTGCATAATATAGATAAGGTATTCAATTAACGCGCCTCGGAACGTCGCCGCCATTAAATATTCATCATTCCGCACACTGCTTTGATTTCTAACTGCTTAATTACAAACATGGTGGCGCAAAAAATGCCTCCGTCCTTTTGTGAAGCACACACACACACACACACACACACACACACACACACACACTTGTGTGGAGTTCTTATTGAAATGCCAGCAGTGAGTAATCGGTGATTGATATCCCGACGCCAGGTTCTAATTGCCCTCTGTTTGCAGTTACAGAGCGCTGGTGGAGCGCTCGGGTGGTGGAACGCTCAGGTGGAACCCGATGCACCATCGTCGTAGTGGGTGGTCGCGAGAGTGCGTCTCTTCGTAGTGGAAGGTTAAGTCCATCGAGGAGCGAGACTGTTGGTTCTAGTGCAGAACCGTGAGGAGAACTATGCTTTGATCTCATGACCTGGACTGACCCCCATTTTTTTTTTTTTACTAAATAGGTTCTAAGCATTTAAAGTGGACCATGAATCATTAATTTATTCATTATCTTCCTCCTAGGTGACACAGTGGCTTAGTGTTTGGCATGTTCTCCTCTCAGTGCTAGGGATTCTCGGTTCGAATTCCAATCTAGGTGGAGTTTGCATGTTCTCCCCGTGTCCCCGTGGGTTTCCTCCGGGTTCTCCAGTTTCCTCCCACAGTCCAAAAAACATGGATCAAGGTCAATTGAATTCTCCAAATTGCCCCATATAGAGTGTGTGTGTGTGTGTGTGTGTGTGTGTTCAGTGATAGATTGGCGTCCTGTCCTGGGTGTATCTGCCCAGCGGCCGAAATGTTCTCCCCTGGATGGGCATGGGGAACCCCACTGCGACCCTAGATGATAATGGATAATGGATGGATGGATGGATCTTCCTCCTAATCTTAAAGTCGCGTGTGGTTCAGGGGAGAACGACGCTGATCCATCACTGGACACACACCCAGAACATTCGATTCACATTGAACCCGTGTTTTCGGACTGTGGGAGGAAACCCATGCGGACACGAGGAGAACATGCAAACTCCACCCAGATTGGGATTTGGACCCGGATCCCCAGCGCTGAGAGGAGAACATACTAAAGAACTAAGACGGATTGTAAATCATTAATTGAATAATGACACCAGACTGTACTGATTGACGTGCCCGCCTCACCATGATGGTCCTCTCTGTGTGGTGTTGGTATGTTCTCCCTTTGTGTGTGTGTGTGTGTGTGTGTGTGTGTGTGTGAGCTTTGTTGTTTTCTGCGAAGAATCTGCCCTGGGGGATTTCAGATGAGTGCTGGGATAGGCTGCATGAGCTACAGATATCCAAATGGTTGGATCTTGATGTTTTTATCTACAGTGTGCTTTACACCGTATAGAGAAAAGCGCTGGGATAGGCCTCAGATTCAGCCTCATTGCAGCAGCTGTTTGAAGCCGAGCTCTTGGCGTTAGAGAACCGTTGGGGGAACGTCTCACTGGTCTTCGTGTAGAGCTCTGTAAACCACGTCACCTGCGTTAAAGTAATTATAAAAGTTCAGACGTCTGTAATGTGTAATTAAATACTGACGATGTAATGTGTAATTAAATACTGACGATGTAATGTGATTCCTGAACTCATTAAACCCGCGTCTCCGTCGTCTCATTGCATTAGAACTGCGTCACGCCGATTTTCGCTGAGGTTGCCGAATCTCTCAGTGCCGTGTTCCAGCTGCCTGTAAAACACGATGGATGTCCTAGATGGAGGCTCCGCCCACAAGATCTGAAAGGATAAGAGAGACAGGTTTCTGTATGAGGGACAGAATAAAGCGATATGGTGAGAGAGGGCGTGGCATTATTCTGAACGCTGATCGCTGAGTAAAGGGATTCCGGTTTTTCTAACAATCACACATTGCCATCTAGTGGCAAAATTACAGAATGCAGTTTATAAACAAATGGGAAAATAATGTATTGTAAAATAAAGCACTAAAGTATGAGTGGGTGTGGCCTAATACTGAATTAGTCCCGACGTGTAGTGGAGTACAGTTCCACCTCTTTACGTGATTTATTCACAATAATACACAACCTCGAGTGTCTGATTGCTTTAATAAAACACTTACAAACACAATATAATTAAAAACAAGCTTTGATTCAGAAATGTGTTAATTAAAAACAAAATCGTTAACAATCTGATCTAGTCCGATTGTTAAACTGAACGCTGAGTAACAGGATTCCGGTTTCTTTAACAATTTACTGCCATCTAGTGGCCATATTACAGAACGCAGTTTATAAAACAGTGTAACTGGGTTAGTGCTGATCTCTGTTTATATTAATCTGTATTTAATTAATTAAAATAATGTATTGTGAGGGGTGTGATATTGCCAATAATGTCACGGCCGGACCAACAGCCAATCAGATTTAAGAAGCGTAACGACCCGGCCATTATCATCTCACATCACGGTGATGTTTGTTGTCCTTCTTTAAGGATTTCGTGGTCTATAGGAACACTAGGACATCGTAGCCTCCATTTTGGTCAGGGGGAGGCGGTATTCAGTTAGTCTCATATGCAGCTTTACCACTAGATGCCGCTGTTTCTAGCCTGACACACCCATAACAACATATCTGCCTTTTCTTTGATCATTATTTATTAATAATTGTTTCTCTGAAACCTCATTCATTCTCTAATTTGCTCATTCTCAGGTTGGAGGACACTGGAGCCTATCCCGATCCTCAGGGACGAGGTCAGAATCACACCCACGGTTTCATCGCCTGCAAGAGCCACAGCGGCGAATTCAAATGTTTAATCCTGGACTGCAGGAGGAAACCTTGTAAATGCGAGAAGAACATGCAAATTCTCACGAAGCAGATCTCTGTTGAACCCAAGACCTGTGCTGTAAGGTGAGCGCACGAAGTACTGCACCACCACCACGCTGCCACCGCGTGTTTGTTATCATGAAGATTATCCATTATCATCATTATCATTATCATTATCATCTCACATCACGGTGATGTTTGTTGTCCTTCTTTAAGGATTTCGTGGTCTATAGGAACACTAGGACATCGTAGCCTCCATTTTGGTCAGGGGGAGGCGGTATTCAGTTAGTCTCATATGCAGCTTTACCACTAGATGCCGCTGTTTCTAACCTGACACACCCATAACAACATATCTGCCTTTTCTTTGATCATTATTTATTAATAATTGTTTCTCCGAAACCTCATTCATTCTCTAATTTGCTCATTCTCAGGTTGTAGGACACTGGAGCCTATCCCGATCCTCAGGGACGAGGTCAGAATCACACCCACGGTTTCATCGCCTGCAAGAGCCACAGCGGCGAATTCAAATGTTTAATCCTGGACTGCAGGAGGAAACCTTGTAGATGCGGGAAGAACATGCAAATTCTCACGAAGCAGATCTCTGTTGAACCCAAGACCTGTGCTGTGAGGTGAGCGCACGAAGCACTGCACCACCACCACGCTGCCACCGCGTGTTTGTTATCATGAAGATTTTTATTTGTAGGAGGACTCGGCCTATTGGGGGGAGTTTGTAATTGTTAGTGAGTCTAGTTTAATTTAGTTGGCATCCCGCTTAGAGTGTATTTGGGAATGGTTTGGTGTGTGTGTGTGTGTGTGTGTGTGTGTGTGTGTGCGTGCACTCGTATGGGGGTGGTAGTATGGTGTGGGGGGGTGACTGACCATCGACCGGGCTCGGTCTTATCTGCCTCGCCACAATAGCCCCTGCACTAACCTGCCTCCGCATTAGCAGCGCCCTCCGCCCGCGCTCGCGCCCGCACCCGCCGCCCGTCCCCCGAGATTTATTTGGCCGTTGAAGTAGAAAATGAATATTTTACAGTCGGCTTGTCTGATCAATTACCTACAAGCTATTGCTGTATCCTGCGGTCGTGGTGAGAGAGCAGCGCTGATAGCTGCTGATAGATAAACCCGACGAGTGTCGTGATGGGGGGGGGGGGGAGTAGAGGCAGGGGGGAAGGGGAGGGGCAAAAAAAGAACCCCTGGATGAGCATCACCTGAAGTCAAAATCCCGGCCTTAATCTGAAAGTTCTGTTAATAATGAGCTTCACGCGGCGTTCTGATGGGTTTTAAACCACGGCCTTCGTATTTGTTCATTAATTAATTATGCAAATTACGTCGTTCCGATTTTTAGCTTACGAACCTTTTTTATTTATTTATTTTTGTTACAGTAATACTCATTTCGCAGACCGATCATTTTAAAGGGGCTGCACAAGGATACGAGTGGCACCGTGACGTGGTGTTTGGCATGTTCTCCTTTCTCAGCGCTGGGCATCCGGTTTCGCATCTTGACTTGGGTGGAGTTTGCATGTTCTCCCCGTGCTTGTGTGGGTTTTCCTCTGGGTTCTCCGGTTTCTCGGCGTGGACAGATTAAACCCCATGCGTGAGTTTTATTCCCGTGGAAGAGGGTTTTTTTTTATTATGATGAACAAGTACCGGAGTGAAGTGTCGCTCCAGCGCTCTGCCGCATCCCCCCCTCCTCCCCCCCGCTGATTGGACGCTGAAGTGAAATTAACGAAGCACTTTAATCGCAATACCTGTTCAATCAAACAAATCCATTGTCCTTGCAATCAGCGGCGTGATTCGGGTCGGACGCGGCAGACGGGCCTCACGCCGGCAACATCAATCAGAAGATCAAAGACTCCGGCGGCTGCTGTGTTGAGTTCGATCCTTTTGAAGTTACAGCATCACAATGTAGAGTTTAAATACAAACGGTGAGTGTGTGTGTGTGTGTTAGTGTGTGTGTGTGTGTGTGTTAGTGTGTGTGTGTGTTAATGTGTGTGTGTGTTAGTGTATGTGTGTTAGTGTGTTTGTGTGTGTGTGTGTGTGTTAATGTGTGTGTGTGTGTGTTAGTGTGTGTGTGTGTGTGGGGG
Source organism: Corydoras sp. C115 (assembly GCA_019802505.1). Lineage (NCBI taxonomy): Eukaryota > Metazoa > Chordata > Actinopteri > Siluriformes > Callichthyidae > Corydoras > Corydoras sp. C115. The sequence goes on along the minus strand of JAFMOC010000067.1, from coordinate 833,108 downwards.
GGGGGGGGTCTGGTAGAGGGCATTGATCATCCCTGACCTGGATTATTGAAATATAATCCACTTCCCTGTTCATTGTGTGTGTGTGTGTGGGGGGGGTGATTTCGCGCTCATACAAATAAAAAACAATAACACGGAGGTCGTAATCCGCCCGGCGCAGGCCGCAGCATCACAGAACCAATCAGAGTGCGGCGCCTCGCTACGACTGGAACGCAGAAACAAAAATACCATTCATTAAACACAAACCCGAAACGCTGTAATCCCCCTAATCCGTGATAAATAATCTCTGAAACTGTTGGTGGAGTTGTAGTTATTTGTTCTAATGTGGGATGGGATTAGAACGCCGCCTCACGTCCCGTCACAAAAACAAAAAAAAACCCACAAAAGGTTCCTGGAGGGCGGCCGCCGACTTTCATCCGATTCATCCCCTGGAATTTAATCTGTAATCCATAAAGAGATGTGTTTCGCGCATGCCGGGTGAACGAGGCGCCTGACAAAAGCTGCCGCTCGCCGCCATTCAGCCTCAGAGACGAGGATTTGGGATTGGGGTTCTGGAGGAAGGACAAAGGAGAACCTGCGTCGGAGAACCATGAACAGCCCGCGATATCATTCATCCATTATCTTCCGCTTAATCCTCTATTAGGGTCGCAGGGGGTAGGGGAGGGGTCTCCATGCCCAGGGGAGAACGTTTCGGGTGCTGGGCAGAGAGACAGAGGACAGGGCGCCAATCTATCACTGGGTACACACTCATACACACTATATGGGACAATTTAGAGCAGTCAATTCACCTTGAATTGGAGGAAACCAGAAAACCTGAAGAAAACATAAGAACATGGATCGGGATTCCAACCTGGAATCCCAGTGCTGAGAGTAGAACATGCTAAACCACTAAGCCACCGTGAAATCAGACAGCTGATTTTTTTTAAAGGGCCTTGGATAGACCTCAAACAGACCTCAATCAGACCTTAGATGAACCTCAGACGTACCTTAGATGGACCTCAAAAGGACTTCGGATGGACCTTAGATGGACCTCAAAAGGACTTCAGATGGACCTGGGATGGACCTCAAACGGACCTTAGATGGACCTTGGACGGACCTCAGAAGGACCCTAGATGGACCTTAGATGGACCTCAAACAGACCTTAGATTGACCACAGACGGACCTCAAATGGACATCAGACAGACCTAAGATGAACCTCAGACGAACCTTAGATGGACCTCAGATGGACCTTAGACACACCTCAAACAGACTTTAGATGGACCTCAAACATACCTCTGACGGACCTCCGATGGACCTTGGACGGACCTCGATTGGACCTCAGGGATGAAGGCAGCAGGACAACATTAAGGCTTCGTTGAGAGTTCCTGGACGGTGATGAGTGTTGTCTTCTGATGCGGCGGAGCCGATTTATCTCTGAACGGAATTAGCGCTCGATCAAAAGTCGCTAATTAGCTTTAGCTTATTAAATTAAGATAACGCGCAGGTTGCAATCAAGATAAATGGCGGCGGCGCCGTGGCCCGATTGGTTCCAGATGTGCGGCTGACGCTCGCATCATCATCATTATGCGCTTCATTACGGGACTGACCGGAACCCGGGCCCACCTCCACCCGTCTGTTCTCTTCACACGATGCGGATCACACGGTGGCTTAGTGGTTTAGCATGTTCTCCTCTCAGCGCTCGGGATCCCAGGTCGGAATCCCGATCTGGGTGGAGTTTGCATGTTCTCCCCGCATCCATGTGGGTTTCCTCCGGGTCCTCCGGTCTCCTCCCACAGTCCAAAAACATGGATTCAAGGTGAATCGGCCAGTCTCAATTGCCCCTATATAATCTGTGTAAGTGTGTGTGTGCCCAGTGATAGATTGGTGTCCTGTCCTGGTTCTCCTATGGCTGGGCATGGGGAACCGACATCCCCCCCACCCCCTTGCGCTGGGGATCCCAGGTTGGAATCCCGATCTGGGTGGAGTTTGCATGTTCTCCCCATCGTCCGCATGGGTTTCTTCCAGGTTCTCCGGTTTTCCTCTCACAGTCCAAAAACTTGGATTTAAGGTGAATCGGCTGCTCTAAATTGCCCCCTATATAGTGTATGTGTGTGTGAGTCCAGTGATGGATAACGAATAAAGGAATGAATTTATTTATAATAATTATTTAAATGGGACGGCACGATGCGGATCACACGGTGGCTTAGTGGTTTGGCATGTTCTCCTCTCAGCGCTAGGGATTCCTGGTTCGAATCCACATCTTGGTGGAGTTTCCATGTCCTCCCCTGTCCGTGTGGGTTTCCTCCGGGTTCTCCGGTTTCCTTCCCACAGTCCAAAAACATGGATCAAGGTAATTGAGTTCTCCAAAATTGCCCCATATAGAGTGTGTCTGTGTGAGTGAGTGAGTGCCCAGTGATAGATTGCCCCCCTGTCCTGGGTGTATCTGCCCAGCGCCCGAAACGTTCTCCCCTGGATGGTCCCCCCGCGACCCTAATAGAGGATAATTGATAGTTTATTTAGATAATGGATGGATGGATTAATATTGAAATATTATTATTTATTATGGATCATCCCACCAGTCCAGATGGAGGACCGGCCCGGGCGAGGTGGGGGTGGTGGTGCGAGGGTGGGGGAGCGAACACGGAGGTTCCAGACTCTACAGGGTGGGGTTCGTATAGGGGCACGTCGGTGGTGGCGGGGTGGGGGCTTGTTTATTCTGTCAAACAGAGCTGAAGGAGTACTCCACCGCCTGTCAAAGTCCCTTATAGCGGCTCAGTGCGCGAGAGCGTGCGAGAGAGAGAGCGAGAGAGAATCAAATGTTCTCTGAATTGGGCCCGAATATCCGAGGTTAATTTTGTGAGAAAGCTGCAGTGCCCAGATAAGACCGTCCCTGCAAATGAGTTCTGCCTGCCTGGATTACAGCTAAATTTATGCAGCGCCCCTTATCCTCGCCCGGCTCCTCTGAAGTGCCGTAATTAACTTGTGCACATAAAAATGTGCACGTTTTCCGCTCGCTGCTAACCGTCTCTCATTTTGCCGCTTTGATTTCTTTTTGACCCGCTTTAAAAAAAGGTACTTCTTCCTCGCGACCCCCCCCCCACGCACTCGCCCCCCCATTTCCCCCGCCAGCCACCCCAGTTTTCCCCGCCGACTCTAAAGATTTAACGGACTGATGAGGCACGCTGGATCCCCACACTCCTCCTGAACCCCACCACGTTCTGCCGTCAGGGCGGAGGCGCACCTCAGAACGCGTACCTCGCGGAGGTTCTCGACGAGCCGTGAAGGACCCTCCTGGACGTTCAGCTTCGGACCGGTTGGTCTTTCGCTCGGCGCTGCCGCCTGATTGTCTGATGGGATGTTGCTGTGCGGGTTCCATAATCTCCAATTCCTCCATCCATCCTCGGCATGTTACATGTCCTCCCCGTGTCCGCGTGGGCTTCCGCCGGGTTCGCCGGTTTCCTCCTACAGTCCAAAAGAACATGGTCAACTAAATGCTCTAAATTGCCCCATATACTGAGTGTGTGTGTGTGTGTGCCCAGCAATTGATTGACGCCCTCTGCTGGATGTATCTGCCCAGCACCCCGAAACGTTCACCTCTGGATGGGCATGGGGAACCCCCCCACCACCACGTCCCTAGTAGAGGATAAAGCAGAAGATAATGAATGGATTAATTATGAAAAATGGAACAGGTGGTGTAGTCATTTAGCATGTTCTCCTCTCAGTGTTGACGATCGAATCCCGATCTGAGTGGAGTTTGCGTGTTCTCCCCGTGTCCGTGTGGGTCTCCTTACGGGTTCTCCGGTTACCTCCCACAGTCCAAAAAGATGGATTCAAGGTGAATTGATTGCTCTAAATTGCCCCATATATAGTGTGTGCCCTGTGATAGATTGCCCCCCTGGCCTGGGTGTATGTGCCCAGCGCTCAAAACATTCTCCCCTGGATGGGAATGTGACCTTAGTAGAAGATTAAACGGAAGACACCGAATAAATTAATCATGAATAATGAGGTTGCATAGTGGTTTGGCATGTTCTCCTCTCAGTGCTGGGTATCCAGGTCCGAATCCTAATCCGGGTGGAGTTTGCATGTTCTCCCCGTGTCCGCGTAGATCTCCTCCGTGTTCTCTGGTTTCCTCCCACAGTCCAAAAAGAACATGGATTCAAGGTGAAATTAATGCTCTAAATTGCCCCATATAGAGTATGTTTGTGAGAGAATGAGTGTGCCCGGCTATAGATTGGCGCCCTGTTCCGGGTATCTGCCCAGCATGCAAAACGTTCTCCCTTGGATGGGCAGGGTGAACCCCTCCCCAAACCCCACCCCACCCCACCCCCCACCTGCAACCCTAGTGGAGGATTAGGGTGCAGATCATTTTTTTAAAAGGTAAATCAGGACAGGATCCTTGCTGATGTCACAGATCCTCAGTGAGGTTGCACATCCTCGCGCATTGTGATATGAAGGCTGCGCTCATATATCCAAGCGTAATGGCCTGTCACTGATGTAGCACGTTCTCCGGCGCTCAGGGTCTCCTCCATATTCAGGATCCTTCACCGTGACCTGCGCGGCCGCCCGCATCCACTGGTTCTCGGGGATTCTGCGCACCGGCGATGAAGACAGATCTCCGCAGCCTTGTCCGCGTTCCGTCTGTCGGCTAGAACGCCGTAAGCCGAAAGAACGTCGCTCAGTGCTCAGTGTTGCCCGGGAGACACGCCGCTTCAAAGTGGCGGCGCGAAATCGCAAATTAAGATGTTATTTTTTCCCTCTTTACATCAGACCTCGTAAAAAACCTCGTAAGACCTCTAAACCTCGTCCCGCCCGCCCGGCGCGCCACGCTCCTCTGATGTTCCGGAATGTTCCGATGCGCTCTACCCCGCGATGACGCGTCCTTTAAAACGCAGCAAATCTGGCCTTTGGCACTTAGTGTCAGGCCGTCTTACCGAACTCACCAACTTTTAAGATCCTGCTGTTCGGGGGACATGCAGAGTTCTGCGGTGAAGAACGTCGGCTAATCCCAGATTGCTAAACTCCACCTGACGCTGCGGATAATCTCCGCCGCCTGACACTGATCTCGCACCGCGCAGATTAAAGGTGAATATTTAGAAGCAGGTTCTGAAATCAGGATTATTAATTATGCTCTGTGGATCCGGTAAGATTTCCTGCCCTTTACTCGGCGAGTGCTGGGATAGGTCTCATAAGATGATATGCAAACGAGGCTCCTCTGGTCCGACACACAACTGGGTCCGATCCTAACGACAGGAAGAACCTTTGAAGTGTCACGGGATGGAGATGTCTTAAACTTTCAGTAAGGGCTCACTGGAGTTCCTCAGGGTTCTCTACTTGGTCCCCTCCTCTTTTCATTCAGAACACATGGGTTCTCTTGCCGTTGCCATGCTGATGACGGGCTTTTGTCTTTTGCCCGGAAGACGCCACCATCTCAAACGGTGAAGAGCCCTCAATCCATCATGACCTGACCTCCAAACTAAATCTCTCCATCCGACTCACTCCGTTACCATGGTAACCATCATCGAATCCCATCTTAAACTCTCTGATCAGGTGACTACAATGCTCTAATCCTGCATGTTCTCTCTGAGAACATCAGGACGATCAGAACTTTCTGGACTGAACATGTTCCTCAGCTGTCAGTCCAAGCCCTCAGCCTATCCCGGCTCCATTACTGTAATCAGAACTCTACAACTGATTCAGTGCTCGTGTTCAACCACCCAAGTGAGTCATGTGACTCCACCTCTCCTCCCTCATTGGCTCCCTGTAGCTGCTGCATGACTCCACTCTACAGGACCATCTCTGGATCTGGCCCCTCTGACCTTCACTCTAGATTTTAAAGTACACTCCTGGTGGGGCAACCTCACTCTGTGTCGTTCTCCACTGATCAAGGGTGGAGCCATCTTGTCTGTAAGGCTCTGAGTCACTGAACGTCTTTAGATGTTTATCTTCTGATTGTATGTATTTATAATAGTCCTATAGCTAAAGCCGGTTCCTGGAACTGTTCCGTCCCGTGGTTCAGGAACCTGTTGTATCCTGTATTGAGAACCCCCCCCCTCTGTTAATAAAAGCCGCTCATTGGAGTGATTCATCTCCGTACGGGGGACCAGTACAGATCTCCATTAAGTGTAAGCGATGATGGACGCCTGAGTGCTTTTAACTGTAATGGAGTGTTCCGGCGGGGTGGCGGTGCGGTTCCGGAGTGAGGCGGAGTCGTCCGCAGCTGGTTTAATGGTTAATAATGTCCACTCTGTGAGCAATGAGCCGAACCGCGGACCCGTCCGTGCGCCGAGGCCCTGAAGACTATTTGCAGAAGGTACGCCACGGCGCCTCCTGCCTGCGACGACAGAGTTTTTTTTTTAATTAATATGTGAGCGCCATCAACCCCAGACGAGCGAACGACGCTAAACGGCGTGACTCCCGCACGAATTTCAATTAGTTCAATCAGCCCGGGCTTCGGTGGGCAGGTCAATAACGTTTATACTTAAGAGCTTATCTGTGTTTACCACGCCGCTCGCGATGCCGGCGCCGATACCCGCTGGAATTAGTCTAATCCCGCGAGCAGAAAGTGCAGATGTCAGCCGATTGTAGCGCGCTTATCCCACACAATGTCACACCCAGTGGCTTAGCGAGAGGCGGGTGGGCGGGGGGCGGCGGCATCCCCGGGTCCCGGCGGTCCACCGCTTGATAAAATAAAAAGAACGAGTGGAATTTACAGTAAAGCAAAGTTCAAAGACCTTAAGCCGGCGGCGTAGACAAGACACGCCCCCCTGTCGGCATCCAATCACGCTCAGAGTATGGAGGTCGGCAACATGTGCAAGAAAGACGGAAACGAGTGACCAAAGAGAGAGGATGTTCTATTCTTGGGGAAGGCCCTGTTTCTCATCAGCAGGACTATGCAGAGCATTTTCATACGATGACATTTGCTCAGCACGGTGGCTTATTGGTTAGCATTAGTGGTTAGCATGATCTCCTCTCAGTCCTGTGGATCCAGGTTCGAATCCCAATCTGGGTGGAGTTTGCATGTTCTCCTTGCATCTGCATGGGTTTCCTTCGGGTTCTCCAGTTTTCTCCCCTAGGCTGAAAACATGGATTAAAGGTAAATTACATGCCCTAAATTGCCCCATATAGTGTGAGTGTGTGCCCTGTGATAGATTGGTGCCCTCTCCTGGATGGACATGGGGAATCCACCCCCCATGACCCTAGTAAAGAATTAATTGGAACATGATGAATGAATGAACTGAATCATATAAACCACAGTTTTCTGAGTCAACTGAATCGTTTAAGATGAATCATTTGACCCTGAATCTGTGCTTGTCACTCTCAGATGTTTAATCATTAAAGGCTGTTGCTTCTGGATCTTACAATCATCCTGATTAAGCGACGTTCTACAAATTTAATTAATAGTAAATATAATTTTTTTATTGCCATAATGAAATAAAGACGGAATCCGGTTCTCGGCCCGCCGGTTGACCCCCCCCCCCTTCCCTCGATGCAGAGTAGCCAGCTTTGATCAGGCAGCCCACACGCTGTCCTCTTCTGCACCCGCATCACTTCGGCTCGAGTGGTTGCCACGGCGACCGGAAGGTCCGTGTGTTTCAGCATCGGGGTCTTTGAAGTGCCTCCGTGATGTTCAGCAACTTCACTGTTTGGTTTAAAGATCCGTGAACCGAACCCAGCGGAACCATGTGGGCCAGGGATGGCGTGGAGCTAGTGTTCCACCAGGTGAGGCGGAACCTAATAACACGAGGAACCCGGAATCAGTAGACACCTACGGAGTCCATCCATCCATTATCTTCCACTTTATCCTCTACTAGGGTCGTGGTGGGGTTCCCCATGCGCAACCAGGGGAGAACGTCTTCGGGTGCTGGGTAGACACACCCAGGACAGGATGCCAATCAATCACTGGGCACACACTCACTCACACAGACACACTCTATATGGGGCAATTTGGAGAATTCAATTGATCTTGATCCATGTTTTTGGACTGTGGGAGGAAACCGGAGAACCCGGAGGAAACCCACGCGGACACGGGGAGAACATGGAAACTCCCAACAGATTGGGATTCGAACCGGGAATCCCCAGCACTTAGAGGAGAACATGCTAAGCCACCGTGCCGCCCCATGACCAAATGTCAACGTATGAAAATGCTCTGCATAATCCTGCTGATTAGAAACAGGGCCTTCCCCAAGAAGAGAACATTTTATAAGTCGCTTTGGATAAAAGTATCTGCAAAATGACCAAATGTCTCTCCATCCATCCATCCATCCATTATCTTCCGCTTTATCCTCTACTAGGGTCGGGGGGGGTTCCCCATGCCCATCCAGGGGAGAATGTCTCGGGTGCTGGGCAGATACACCCAGGACAGGGGGGCAATCTATCGCTGGACACACACTCACTCACACAAACACACTCTATATGGGGCAATTTGGAGAATTTAATTGATCTTGATCCATGTTTTTGGACTGTGGGAGGAAACCGGAGAACCCGGAGGAAACCCACGCGGACACGGGGAGAACATGGAAACTCCACCCAGATTGGGATTCGAACCGAGAATCCCCGGCACTGAGAGGAGAACGTGCTAAACCACTAAGCTACCATGCAGCCTCACTTACGGAGTCATTTCGGTTAAAACTGACTCGACGTAGAACCTTCTGTGGAGACTAAAGCAGACAGGTTCCGAAGATCAGAACCCTCCAATCAGCTGAAGCATTGAGAACCGGGACACATTCACGTCTAAAGCACTGGATGCTCCAGCGCCGCCACCGGTTCTCCTCTTGCCAGGCTATAGGACTGTCCAGACAAAGGGAGAACATGCAAATGTATGAAGGACTGCGTTACCCGGGCCTGAGCATCAAACCCGGGGATTGCGGCACCACCGTCAGTCACATGACTGTAACTCCGCCTTCTGATGAATTCCTCTTTAATTTCATAATTTGTATTGTTGTTGTTGTTGACTGAACGGCAACGTGGCGAAAGAAAACGCGAGACAATTAACGAGCTGGTTTCATCGGCGCGGTCTGAAGTCGTCCCGACGGCGAGCGCGTCCGCCAGCCGCAATCTGCTCCTCGCCGTTTAGGGGTCGCCGTTTATCTGTGTTTTTAATTAACCTCCGCGATTTAACTCTCCATCACAACGTCCAGCACATGTTTTCTCCACGGAACAAATAAAATCCACCCCTCCACCCCACCCGTCTCCCCTCCACCCCTCGCTCGCCGTCACCCCCTTGGTTCTGCGAGTGGAATTGCGGGGGAATCAGAAAACTTAGCTTTCAGAACTCAAATCTGTCGCCATTGAAGCGAGTTTTGCTGGCATCAGGAATCAGAGCGAGCGAGCGAGAGAGAGAGAGAGAGAGAAAGAGAGCGCAAGAGAGAGAGCAAGACAGAGAGCAAGAGAGAGAGTTCAACTCAAACTGTTACACAGGGTAAAGTCAGCGAAAAAGTGGCACTGGTACGCCGAGCCCTCGTTAAAGCGGCGTCCCCGATTAATCACTGCTAATGAGTCCCAGACCTGCGGGACGGCAACGAGAAGCAAAACAAATTAATTGCGAGCCGAGCAGGAGACGCGTTTCCCCCTCCGACTGCAAGATTGTAAAAATGAGCAAACAATAATAACGGCTCACGCAGCGCCGCGCCCTTGCCGTGCCATCGGTGCCCGACCGCACTCCTCTGTCCGGACGGCTTTGACCCCGCCCTCGGCTCGTCCCTGCATGTTTCTGAACGCAGTGATTGCAAGATGGTTCTGGGTTTCATTCCAAGGAGGATGGGCGTGGTCCATATGGTGTGGAGTTTGGCATGTTCTCCCTGTGTTTCTGCATGCGCCCTAGGGGTGTAAATACTAATCGAATTGAAGCAATGCGTCGATTCAACAGAAGTCCTCATCCGCTCCCGGGTTTCGGCACCAATTGTGGGGGGGGTTGTGTTAGGAACATTGTCCCGCAAACGTGCCGTGCCCACCGTCCCACCAACTCATGGTCGGCCTGTCTTACCGCAGGATCCCGGTTTTAAAGGGCGCACACTCATTAGGCGGAGCCGTGTCAGGTGCATTAATTAACCAGAAGTCCATCATTGATGGCTCCGCCTTCCCCCCCAATGTGAATGTAAGCAAGGCTGTAAAGGACAAAGAGTGCATAAGCCGGCATCAGTAATGGTACAGGGGTCCATCAGGGTCAAAGGAACCCCGAACTCTACAGGAGGTCCGAACTGTGACCTCAGAGTATGGTTTCCATGACTTCCACCACACTCCAACGGACTTTTCAGCACCAGGGAGAGTTCCCTGATCCAACCTTCCTCGCGTGTTCCGGAACCCGTACCCCTCTGTTTAGGCCTGAGACCCCACTCAAGACCAGACTGCGGGTTCCCCTGTACCCTGCAGCTGCGGAACCTCTGTCTCAATCGCTGCCCCTGTGTTGTTGCACTTCAGAGGGGTTTATAAATCACGCTGCCTCCTTTGTGCGTTCGGGGGAACCGCCGCGGTAAACGTGACGGTCGACAGGCCGTAATTCAAGCCCTTCGCCAGCGCGAGCGTCATTAAAACGGATGGCTCCCTGGCCCGGGTGGGCCCCTCCGAGCGCGGCGGCTCGGATTCCGTTCACGTAGCGGCTCGGAGCGAAAGAGGAAGTCTGTATGATTACCATTCAGCCGTAATCCCGCGCCTCTGATCTCCGCTGATTTTACTTTAATATTCCTGCGACTTTTAGCGGAAGGAATTATTCAAATACAAGCACTCGACGGAAATCTGGTCTCCACCTGCAGGCGTGCGGCGGGGGGGGGGGGGGGGGGTAGGGAGCGGCGGGAGGGAGGGCTTAGATAAATCACAGCAAAGTGCCTGAATGCCCTCACAAGCCTTTTCCTTCTCTCTCTCTCTCTCTCTCTCTCTCTGCACAGGGTGGTGGCGGCAACCATCTTAAACGCCCGAGGTCATTTCCTCTCTAATTCACACCGTGTGCGCGCCGGCGAGCGTTTGAGCTGCCGCCCCGGGAGAGGCTCCAAATAAAAATAAGTCATGTTTAATGGGGGGGTAAGGCATTTAGCATCCGTAAAGTTTTTTTCCGGGCGGCGGCGGCGGCGGCTTTGCCAAAGTTCTCCTTCCAGTTAGGACCCCGCAGAACCCGAGGGCGAGAACGCTAAAGTGGCGACAGCGGCCCGCTCGAGGTCGTTCAAACTAAGTACTAAAGCCTATAATAACATCCCAGGGCGCTTTTTTTTTCGGGTTGCTGTTCTCCCTCTGTACCCCCCCCCCCATTTATTTATTTTTTATTTCTTCCTCCGCGCCCCCTGGTGTTAGAGCAAGGAGCTGCAGGAGGGAAACCGGGCTCTGGGATGCCTCCGCCAGCGCGCTTCAACCTTAAACAGTCTGGAGGGGTCGCTGTCGAGGCAACCAAAATATCACGTAACAACATAGAGAAAAGCAATACGAGTGCGCGAGGGGGTGTGGCCTAATTCTGAATCCATTAAAGAGGTGTTATTAGTCCTGGCGTGTAGTGGAGTATAGCTCCACCTCTTTACGTGATTTATTCACAATAATACACAACCTCGAGTGTCTGATTGCTTTAATAAAACACTTACAAACACATTATAATAAAAAAACAACAAGCTTTGATTCAGAAATGCGTTTATTAAAAGCAAAATCGTTAATAATCTGATCTTCCACAATGTAATCTAGTCCGTTTTTTAAAGTTAAACCTGATTGCTGAGTTCTCTAACGATCAAACACTGCCCTCTAGTGGGCAAATTACAGAACGCAGTTTATAAACAAATTGAATATTAAAGCAATAAGATGCGAGGGGGCGTGGTGTTAATGTTAATGTAACCACTTTAAAGGCGCTCACGTTAATAATCTGCTCTTCACGCGATCTAGTCCGGGTTTTAAAGCGAACGCTGATCACCGAGTAACAGGATTCCGGTTTCTCTAACCACCAAACACTGCCATCTAATGGCCAAATTGTGCAGTTTATGAAATCGGGAAAATATTCGAATGTTTATCTGTACTGATTAAGATTAAGATTAGGCCTCCCACCCATCAGACACACTCTGTTTTATGTCTGTGGAACATCAGTTTAATTAGGGCCACTGCTTCCAATAACTCAGAGGAAGTCCCCTGCTGATTTGCAGGTTCTCCAGCACCGCGCCAACACATTCGAGGTTCTGTTTGTCTTTTCTTTTTTCCAAAATGCACATCGCTTCTGTTAAAACCGACTCGCACCACGTCTGTGGTCTTAGAGCCTGTATGAAGGTTCCACCCTCATCACTCGCGTGTTCTACGTTCCATGGCAAACGTTGCGTCAGGGTTCTGGGCGAATGCCGATGGCTCGGAACCCTTTGTTTTGTTAAATTCGCATCATGCCGTATGAGGGGATCAGCGCCGCGGCCGGGCGTCGGCTGGCGCCGGCGAGGCGGAGCCGGATTGGTGGGAGCATCGGGTCCGGCGTGGCTTTCATCCTCGCCGAGCTTTGCTTCGGCGCCAGCGTCGGGATCCAGAGCCCTGCTGTCATCACACAAACAGAACACGGCGCGGCTAAAGCCGTCTATGTTCGGCGTCAATGTGCAGCCACGCGATTGGGCAGGTGCCCGCGGCAGTGCCAGCTTGGAGGCAACATGAGGGCTTAACATCACTGTGAACGTCTGGAGGCTGTGGGTGAGACAAAGCGCGGTTCTGTAGGTCACTGCGCCTCAGCGGCGCCCCGAGCTGGTGGAAGTCTTTATTTAGCATATTTAACGAGGGAACGGAATTAAACGTACAAAATTGAAATCCCGCCACCTGAGCCATATTGGTTGAAGACTTACCCTTGAAGGGCATCATGGATGGTAGTACTCCCATCATTCATCACTTCATTCTAAGGACTTGGACAACGCTCACAGGACCACGGGCAACTGGAGATCAGATCTCAAGGTGCTGGTTTACTTTTAGTTCCTAGAACAAATAAAGTTCCTCCTGGTGGAAGAGCTTGTGTTCTCCCAACTTTGGAACAGCCTTCCAGTTACAGTTCTAAATCATGATCCATCTTTAAACAGAGATTACAAACACATTTATTTACACCCCGACTCACTGACTCACTGACACCCCAACTTACTGACACCCTGACTGACTGACTCACTGACACCCCAACTCACTGACACCCCGACTCAATGAATTACTTACACTCCGACTCACTGACACTCCGACTCACTGACACTCCGACTCACTGACACCCCGACTCACTGACTCACTGACACCCCAACTCACTGACACCCTGACTGACTGACTCACTGACACCCCGACTCACTGACACCCCGACTCACTGACTCACTGACACCCCGACTCACTGACACTCCGACTCACTGACACTCTGACTCACTGACTTACTGACTCCCTGACACCCCAACTTACTGACTCACTGACACCCCGACTCACTGACACCCTGTCTCACTGACACCCTGTCTCACTGACACCCCGTCTCACTGACTCACTGACACCCTGACTCACTGACACCCTGACTCACTGACACCCTGTCTCACTGACACCCTGTCTCACTGACACCCCATCTCACTGACTCACTGACACCCTGACTCACTGACACCCCGACTCACTGACTCCATGACACCCTGACTCACTGACACCCCAACTCACTGACACCCCAACTCACTGACTCACTTACACCCCGACTCACTGACACCCTGACTCCCTGACACCCCGACTCACTGACTCCCTGACACCCCAACTCACTGACACCCCTACTCACTGACACTCCGACTCACTGAAACCCCGACTCATTGACACCCCGACTCACTGACACCCCGACTCACTGACCCCACGACTCACTGAAACCCCAACTCACTGACTCACTGAAACCCCGACTCATTGACACCCCGAGTCACTGACTCACTGACACCCCATCTCACTGACTCACTGACACCCCGATCGTTTGGGAATCCGGAGGAACCGGGGGGTCGAGCACGTCGGCGTGTTTCACCAGAAGAGCGCCAATTAATCAGACGGGCGCCAAGTCAGACGAACAAACATCACAACAGAACTAATGGCGTGGAAACTGTTGACGATGCCGCGTGCTGCCACGGCCCCCGGTGAGTTCGGCGTGAGGCGCGGCGAACGCAAACACTGCCATCGGCCCCAAATAATTAGGAACAAACGAGCGCCGACATTTCGTCTGATGAAGTTCACGGGTGGGGGGTGGGGTTGATGTCAGTCGATATTACACAATGTGGTCATTAATTTAAAGTTTAATTTATAAAAGGGGTAGTATGTAATGAAGTAATGAAGTTCTATATCTCACCCATCCATTTTTTTCCTAGTGGGGGGGGGCCCCATGTCCATCCAGGGAAGAGCGTTTCGGGCACTGGGCAAATACACCCAGGACAGGACCCCAATCTATCACTGGGCACACACTAACTCACACAAACACACACATTGCCTATGTGAGGCAATTTGGAGCATTCAATTCACCTTAAATTCATTTTTTGGACTGTGGGAGGAAACCGGAGAACCCGGAGGAAACCCACGCAGACACGGGGAGGACGTGGAAACTTATGTCAGATCGTGATTCAAACCTGGATCCCCAGCACTGAGAGGAGAACATGCTAAACCACTATCCAGTGTGCCACCTTCCATCAGGTTCATTCATGACATTCCACTTAATCCTCTACCAATGGGGGGGGGGGTTCCCCATGCCCATCCAGGGGCGAACGTATCGGCGCTGGGCACATACACCCAGGACAGGGGGTAATCTATCACTGGGGCAATTCATTCATTCATTCATTCATTCATTCATCATCTTCCGCTTTATCGCGGTGGTGGGGTGGGTGGGGTTCCCTATGCCCATCCAGGGGAGAACGTTTCGGGTGCTGGGCAGATACACCCAGGACAGGGCGCCAATCCATTGCTGGGCACACACTCACTCACTCAAACACACTCTATATGGGGCAATTTAGAGAAATCAATTGACTTGATCCATGTTTTTGGACTGTGGGAGGAAACCGGAGAACCCGGAGGAAACCCTGGAAACTGCACCAAGATGGGGATTCGAACCGGGAATCCCTAGCGCTGAGAGGCGAACGTGCTAACCACTAAGCCACCGTGCACTAGGGCAATCTATGGGGCAATTTAGATCATTCAATTGACCTTGATCCATGTTTTTGGACTGTGGGAGGAAACCCACGTGGACACGGGGAGAACATGCAAACCCCATCCAACCTGGAATCCCCAGTGCTGGGAGAACATGCTAAACCACCATGCCACCCACACCCACTTCCTACCCCCTTTGGAACTAAACATTTCTGTGGACCACTCTCACAGGAACTAGGAACTATTGTGACTGACCACACGCCCCCCCCCCCACCCCCCTCCCCCCAGGGGACCCACGACTTCTCAGAGTGGGCGTTTAACTTTTAGTTGGCTCTGTTATTTAAAGCACTCCCCCCTCCTCAGGCGCTACCTCCACCTGCACGACACACAGTTTAACCTCCACCCGCTGTGCCGACCGACCGCCAGCCTGTGTACACCCGGCTGATGCCTGCAAGGCTGCAACACACACACACACACACACACACACACACACACACACACACACACCCCCGCCAAATGGCAGCATTACTGAACCTAATCCCACAGCCTCAGGCAGGGTGTCCTGATGCTGACAACAATCGTTCTCATGTACACACACACACACACACACACACGTGCGCACACGCGGTCCACTGCGGGGGGGGGGGGGGGGGGGGGGGGGGTCGCTGAGTCTCAGCTGAAACCGAAATCGGATTTTTTGACCAAAGGGTCTAAAAAATAAAGTGCTTAGTGCTGAATTGGGTCGTCGTCTGCTGTCTCAGCATCCAGGTTTCACTCTAAAACCGCTTTACGCTTCCTCACAAGTCCTTTAGCCTGAGGCGTGTGTGTGTGTGTGTGTGTGTGTGTGTGTGTGTGTGTGTGTGCGTGTGTGTGTGTGCGTGTGTGTGTGTGTGTGTGTGTGTGCGTGTGTGTGTGTCCAACTGGTGTCAGTTCTGTTTATCTAAAGCTTCAGGAGTTCTTTCATTGAGATCATTCTTCATTTATCTTTTGGCGACCTGGTGGTTTGGCATGTTCTCCTCTCAGCGCTGGGGATCCAGGTTTGAATCCCCACCTGGGTGGAGTTTCCATGTTCTCACCATCGTTCCCTCCCATGGATTCATGGTGAATTTATTCATCTGTTCTGCTTAATGCTCTATTAGGGTTGTGTGTGTGTGGGGGGGGGGGTTTCTCCATGCCCATCCAGGGGAGAATGTTTCGGGCGCTGGGCAGATACACCCAAGACAGGGCGCCAATACATCACTGGACACACACTCACTAACACACACTATATGGGGCAATTTAGTGCATTCAGTTTACCTTGAATCCATGTTTTTTGTACTGTGGGAGGAAACCGGAGAACTCGGAGGAAACCCACACAGACACGGGGAGAACATGCAAACTCCACCCAGATTGGGTTTCGAACCGGGAATCCCCAGCGCTGAGAGGAGAACATGCTAACCACTCAAGGTAAACTGAATACTCTAAATTGCCCCATATATTGTGTGTGTGTCTCTGTGTGAGTGTGTGCCTCAATGATTGAAAGATTGGTGATCTTGGTGGAGTTTGCATGTTCTCCCCGTGTCCACATGGGTTTCCTCCGGGTTCTCCGGTCTCCTCCCACAGTCCAAAACCGTGGATTCAAGGTCAATTGGATGCTCTAAATTGCCCCATATAGAGTCAGTGAGTGTGCCCGGCGATAGATTGGCGTCCTGTCCTGGGTGTATCTGCCCAGCGGCCGAAACGTTCTCCCCTGGGTGCGCATGGGGAACCCCCCCACCTTTCCCTGTGACCCTTGTAGAGGATTAAGCGGAAGATAATGGATGGATGATGGAATTCAAATACCTGCCTTTTGTGCTTTGGCATGTTCTCCCCATTGTACCCTTGTGAAGAAGATTCACGTTAAACCGGATCGGAACTCGGGAGTGGGGTTGGGGGGGGGGGTCCTCGAGGCCATGTTCTGCCATGTTCCTCACGATGGGGAAGAAGGAGAGAGGTGAAATTTGGACTTGCTGTCTCTCGCCCGTTCTCTCCATCTCCCTCTCCCTCTCTCTCTCTCTCTCTCTCTCTCTCTCTCTCTCTCTCTCTCTCTCTCTCGTGCGCTCTCTCGCTCCATATTTCTTCTTCCTATTAACCGCATGGGTGCAATTTATTTTTGCTCTCCGGCGATAGAGGTGCCTGCGAGTGCGGCGAGACTCTGGCCGGCGCTGATAAGCCGGCACTCGCGTCCAGGCCTGCAGGAGGGACCAGATTTACCAAGAAGACAATGTAAACCGGGTCTCCCGGCGCCTCTCTCCAGCCTACACCCTCGCACGACGGCGGCAGAAAGCGACCACACGGCCAGCGATAAACTCTAACGCGCGGCGACAGACGGCGGGCCGTGAAGAATCGATGCGTCGCCTAGGCCGCCGACCCGAGTCAGAAGTTAAAAAGGCGAGCGCCGACGTAGGGATGCACCTCTCCGCTCCCACGTCCGTGTTTACGTCTCGCGGCCGGGGTGGGGGGGGGGGGTAGGTGGGTGGGGGGTTGCCGATAAGAGAGAAAAACGACGTGGCGTCCGCAAACCAGAGGAGGCAGCGCGCCGTCGCAATATGACAGAACCATCCGTCAGGGAAATGGAAGCTCTCGCACCAAGGAGAGAGCGGCCCCAACTTTTATAAATAGCCCTGCGTTCCGTTTTCCGCGGTTGGGGGGGGGGATATTCAGAGTTGTCAGACCCCGCACGTCGCCCGTTTGTCTCCGCGATCCTTCAATCCGGGGCCAGAGCGCCGCGCTCGGATTGAAACATCAGCCGAATCAACCGAGGGATAAAAACGTCGGCCTCTGCCGACCGCCTCTTTTATGCGGACCAGTTCAAAACAACGTCGCCCGTTTTTGGGCCGACTCACTCGCCGCTTGATGGAATGTAGGCAGAACGCTCTTGGTTCCAAACTTGGGGTCCCAAGAGGCTTCAGACTGGGGCCACGCGTCAGCCGTAGGATGCTCAAATGTACTGTAGGTGGCGCCAGATGCAGGGCC
This sequence comes from Corydoras sp. C115, assembly GCA_019802505.1. Lineage (NCBI taxonomy): Eukaryota > Metazoa > Chordata > Actinopteri > Siluriformes > Callichthyidae > Corydoras > Corydoras sp. C115. The sequence continues at coordinate 815,087 of JAFMOC010000067.1, read as the reverse complement.
ACGTGATGGTAGCGTTACCATGTGTGCTAAATATAAACCAGACTGAGAACCTTGTTGGTGAATAATTTGGGAACTTTATATATATATATATATATATATATATATATATATATATAATCATCCATCCATCCATTATCTTCTGCTTTATCCTCTATTAGGGTCGTGGGGGGGGTTCCCCATGCCCATCAAGAGGAGAAAGTTTCGGGGCCTGGGCAGATACAACCAGGACAGGGGGGCAATTTATCACTGGGCTATATTTTATATTTATATATATATATATATATATATAAACGATAAATGTATAAATTAAAAAATAAGAACATCTCCGGTTTCCTTCCGCAGTCCAAAAACATGGATCAAGTCAATTGAGTTCTGCAAATTGCCCCATATAGAGTGTGTATGTGTGCGTGTCTGTGTGAGTGAGTGTGTGCCCAGCGATAGATTGGCGCCCTGTCCTGGGTGTATCTGCCCAGCGCCCGAAACATTCTCCCCATGTATCGGCATGAGGAACCCCACCGTGACCCTGCTATAGGATAAAGTGGAAGATAATGGATGAATGAATATTTATATAAATTAGAAATGTATAAATAAAAAAAAATGTATGTACATGTATGTATGAATAATATATATATATATATATATATATATATATATATATATATATATATATATATATATATATATATATAATGTATAAACAAAAATTACAAATTTTATACAGTATGTGTGTATAAATATTTTTTTTTAATTATAATAATAATAATAATAATAATAATAATAATAATAATAATATTTATTGTAACGATTCATATTTAAACCTTCACAGTTCCGATGCATGCACCCCATGTCCTACATTTTGTGATATATAATTTGGAAATGGTACTCAGAGAAACGGAGGGCCCTCTCGACTCGAGCCACTTCAAACATCAAACCCGCCGTCTCGGTTCTCGGCGGGAGATCTCAGCGTTCCTCTTCCTCCATCCACGAGTGGTCAATGCCGGGAAAGGAACCTTAACCGAACTTCAAAGACACAACATGGTGTATCTAATTCAAAGTCCGTCTGTCTGAGCGGGGGCGAGCGAGAGAGAGAGAGAGAGAGAGGGGTAGATGATTAAAGCGGAGGATTCCCTCACAGAGGAAATGTCATGAGAACGTGTGAGGGACAGAACAGGCTCTCCACCCGAAGCTTCACATCTTCACGTGCGGGTGGAGGACGGAGGTCAGGGGGTCGGTGACGGAGCGCTTTAGAACGTCCATCTTTTAATGATCCAGCGTTTAATGGTTGACTTGGCGACCGTCCAACTTGGTGATTCGGGGCGGCATGGTGGCTTGATGGTTGGCATGTTCTCCTCTCGGCGCTGGGGATCCAGGTTCAAATCCCAATCTGGGTGGAGTTTGCATGTTCTCCCCGTGTCTGAGCGGGTTTAAAGAACCCAAACCTAGCAGTGCAGATGAATGGGCACCGGTTGGGGTAAGGGAGGCGGAGCCATGATTAAGCATCTGATGCAGGTGGCTTAGTGATTGGCATGTTCTCCTCAGTGTTGGGCATTCCAGGTTCGAATGCCAATCTGGGTGGAGTTTGCATGTTCTCCCCGTGTCCGCATGGGTGTCCTCCGTCCGGGTTCTACGGTCTCCTCCCACAGTCCAAAAACATGGATTCAAGGCTCCAAATTGCCCCATATAGCGTGTATAGAGAGTATCCTCAGTGATAGATTGCAACTCTGTCCTAGGTGTATCTGCCCAGCGCCCGAAATGTTCTCCCCTGGATAGGCATGGAGAACCCCCCCGCGACCCTAGTAGAGCATTAAGGTGAAGATAATGAATGAATGAATGAGGGATCCGTCAGAGTGAAGTGCCGCACCGCTCACGCCGCATGTTATGCCCGCTGTGCATCTGCTCACGCATCACAAATCACCCCAGAAAATATGCCTATTCCCGCGGGGAGCAGGCCGCTGCCATCGCCGCACATCAGCGCCGTTTGTTATGGAATCCACCGGCGTCACACGATTCGCGCTGTATGAAAAGACATGGGGTTTTTATTGAAATGCAGAACGTTAAGGTGGAACCAGCAGGAGGAGGGGGGTGAGGAAGGGGGTGGGGGGGGGGGTGTGCCGGCGTTTCATTACGCACCACTCCAGGCTTCATAAATAACAGCGGTGCAATTATTCCTCTTCAAATGAGGTCTGTAAAGCCGGCGCACCACGCCGCAGCTTCATTGTCATGTTTTTATTTCCTAAACCGCGCGTTATTCTTGTTTCTTAATGTAATTGCTTCTGTCTTCTGCCTCATCGAGCTGACGGATTCCACCGAGGGCCCCGTTCCTCAGGAACCCACGCCGTTGAAAAAAACACCGGGTTCGGGCTTGCAGAGAGCTCTAAACAATCAGGACTCCCGGGCCTGGCCTGAGGGGGGCGCTGGTGAGCATCGGAGAGGATGACGAATGGAGGTCACAGGCCTGATTATCCGAGACGGGAGCGTGAGTCGTTCTTTTGATTTTAACGACTGTGTTGTTTTTTTTTATTTTAATTTATTTTATTTCTAAGAATCTTATCCACCAATCAGGACCCTTCTTCTGTGGAATTTTCCAGAAGCTGAGGGCATTCCTTATGATCGTGGCTCCGCCTTCTTTACCGCAACCGGCGCCTGATTGTCCATGGTTTGGTTTCATTAAACATGTTTATATACATGTTTATATATGAACATCCATCAATCCATCCATCTTCCGCTTTATCCTCTATATGCCCATCCAGGGGAGAACGTTTCGGGCGCTGGGCAGATACACCCAGGACAGGGCGCCAACCTATCACTGGATACACACTCACTCACACAGACACACTCTATATGGGGCAATTTGGAGAACTCAATTGACCTTGATCCATGTTTTTTGGACTGTGGGAGGAAACCAGAGAACCCGGAGGAAACCCGGGGAGGACATGGAGACTCCACCCATATTGGGATTCGAACTGGGAATCCCTAGTGCTGAGAGGAGAACATGCCAAACCACTAATCCACCATGCCACCTATATGAACAGAGCCAAACCAGTTGGATCGGTTCTTGTGGATGATGCTACCACCACCATGCTTCCATGCACGCCGAATCAGAATCAGTTTTTTTTTTATTTTGACAGAAATATTAATGAGCCTGACCTCTAATGAACAACTGTATAACAAACCAACCGACGCAGAGCAGAGTGTGAGGGAGGCGTCGGCGGCGGCGACGACGCCGGTGCCGGGCCCGATATCCCGCAAGTGCTTTGATGCCGCGAGATAAAGAACGGCCTCCTCCGCGGCACAATGCGCCGCCATTTGTCATCAGGCAAGGGCAGTCGTAATCATCCCTTTTGCTCGCCTCCCCCATCAGTCTTTTCCCTCCGTGTATCAGGATCAATCTGCCCTCATTTATTTTAATCATCGCCTGTTTTTCGCAAGAACTGGCAAAGTCAGCGGAGGACAATGGAAACAAACCTGGTTCTGAAAAGCAGGCTGAAGCAGACGCTTCCCCCAATCACGCCGGTTATTACGCACGTTTCCGTTGCGACATCGAAGCCCAACGTCGGCCTTATTGGACTGTCAACATCGCTGCCTTTCATCTGCGCGGCGTCCAGAAAACACGCAAACAAATGATTTAGAGATGGCGAGGACGACCAGAGCGTCTTTCTGTTCAACAATTTAGTTTATTATACATGCAATATGGAGTGTATAATATATACAAGTGTAGTTTGTAGCATACTGTATATACTGTATATAATTCAGTGAGGTATGTAGCGTACATGCCTGCAGAATGTAGTATACAGTATATACTGGTAAATTTATAGCATATTTTAAAGAATTCTGTATTTTAAAGAATTCTGATGCATGATGCATATATGTTTACAGCTCCCAGTATACAATGATGCAGTATGTACTATACAGTATATATATAAATGTAATTTGTAGTATAAGAGTATTATGTAGTAGATGGAGTATATTGGTATAGAGTATATACAGGTGCAGTAATTTGTACCTATATAAAAGGTATATATAGTATAGTGTAGTATAGTATATAACATACATGTACATATAACAGTTTGTACGTATGTACAGCTGCAGTGTAGATATATATATATATATATATATATATATATATATATATATATATATATATATATATGTGTGTGTGTGTGTGTGTGTGTGTATATATGTATATGTATGTATATATATATATATATATATATATATATATATATATATATATATATATATATATATATATATATACACACAAGTGTAGTTTGTAGCATATTATATATGCTGTAGTTAATTCAGCACAGTATGTAGTGTGTTTGTGTATTTTAAAAAATAAAAGTATATACAGGTATAATATGTTTAGAGCTTCCAGTATACAATGATGCAGTATGTACTATAAAGTATATAAAAGTAATATACAGAATAAGACTATTATGTAGTGGATGGAGTATTTTGTAATAGAGAATATACAGGTGCCATAATTTGTAATTTATATATTTGTTTATATACAGTATATATATATATATATATATTATATTTATATATAGTATACAGTGGAGGAAATAAGTATTTGATCCCCCACTGACTTTAAAAGTTTTAATACAAAAAAACAAATGAAACATCTCATAATTTTATGCCAGTTTTATTTTAACAGTGCCACATAGAATATCAAAAGAAAAATGGAGAAAATGACATGAAATGAGAAATATAAAATAATTTGCACTTCATTGAGGGAAATAATTATTTGATCCCCTAGTAAAACCATGACTAATGTTGGCTCCCACAGACCACTGACACACCCTAATCACAGTGAAGTCATTACCTGAATGAGAGACACCTGTCCCAAATTATCACCTGTATAAAAGTCCACCTGGCAACAGTCTCAGTGACACTCCAACATCTCCACGAAGGGCAAGAGTAAAGAGTCGTCTAAAGATGTCAGGGACAAAATTGTTGACCTACACAAGGCTGGAATGGGCTACAAAGTCAAAGTAAAAAGCTGGATGAGAAGGTGACAACTGTTGGTGCAATTATTTGGAAGTGAAAGAAGTACAACATTACTGTCAATCGACCCAGGCCTGGAGCTCCATGCAAGATATCACCTCGTGGAGTCTCATTGATCATGGGAAAGGTTAAAAATCAGCCAAGAACTACACGGGAGGAGCTGAGTAATGATCTCAAGGCGGCTGGGACCACAGTCTCCAAAAAAAACATTGGTAATACACTGAGACGTAATGGTTTAAAATCATGCAGTGCACGACAGGTTCCTCTGCTCAAGGAGGCTCACGTCCAGACCCGCCTCAAGTTTGCCAATGAACATATTAATGACTCCGAGAGAGACTGGGAGAAGGTGCTGTGATCAGATGAGACCAAAATTGAGCTCTTTGGCCTTAACTCAACTCAACGTGTTTGGAGGAAGAAAAATACAGAATATGACCCTAAGAATACCATCCCCACTGTCAAGCATGGTGGTGGAAGTATTATGTTTTGGGGGTGTTTTTCTTCTAAGGGCACAGGCCAACTTCACCGCATTGACGGGAAGATGAACGGGACCATGTATCGCAAAATCCTGGGTGACAACCTCCTTGCCTCTGCCAGGGCACTGAAAATGGGTCGTGGATGGGTCTTTCAGCACGACAACGACCCATAACATACAGCCAAGGAAACAAAGGAGTGGCTCCATAAGATGCATATCAAGGTCATGGAATGGCATAGCCAATCTCCTGACCTCAATCCCATCGAAAATCTATGGAGAGAGCTGAAGTTTCACGTTTCCAAATGCATGCTTATAAACCTTAAGGATTTGGAGGTGATTTGCAGACAGGAGTGGGCCAAAATTACTCCTGAAGTGTGTGCAAACCTTATAAAAAAAGTTTAAATGATGTTTTACTAGGGGATCAAATACTTATTTCCCTCAATGAAATGCAAATTATTTTTTATTTCTCATTTCATGTCATTTTCTCAATTTTTCTTTTAATATTCTATGTGTCACTGTTAAAATAAAGCTGGCATAAAATTATGAGACGTTTCATTTGTTTTTTTGTATTAAAACTTTTAAAGTCAGTGGGGGATCAAATACTTATTTCCTCCACTGTATAACATACAGTATATACAGGTGCAGTAATTTGTAGTGTAGTATAGTATATAACATACATTATGTACAGCTGCAGTGTCTATATATATATATATATATATATATATATATATATATATATATATATATATATATATATATATATATACAGTATTTTGGTATAGAGTATATACAGGTGCCGTAATGTGTATTGTAGTATAGTATATAGTGTAGTAGAGTATATAGTGTAGTATATAACATTATGTATTATATAACATTATGGGTGTTATGTAGTGGATGGAGTATTTTGGTATAGAGTATATATAGGTGCCGTAATGTGTAGTGTAGTATAGTGTAGTGGAATATACAGTATAGTGCAGTATATAACATACAGTAAGTACGGCTGCAGTATGCAGAACATATATATATATATATACTATACATTCATTCATTCATTCATTATCTCCCATGCTCATCCAGGGGAGAACGTCTCGGGCGCTGGGCAGATAGACCCAGGACAGGGCGCCAATCCATCGCTGGGCTATATACTATACAGTATATATAAATGTAGTATGTAATATAACAGCATTATGTAGTGGATGGAGTATTTTGGTATAGATTATATAAAGGTGCAGTAAAGTATAGTGTAGTAGAGTATATAGTATAGTATATAACTTGTACGGCTGCAGTGTGCAGTATGTATATATATATATATATATATATATATATATATATATATATATATATATATATATATATATATATATATGCAGTATGTACTATACACTATATATAAATGTAATTTGTAGTATAATAGTATTATGTAGTGGATGGAGTATTTTGGTAAAGAGTATATACAGGTGCAGTAATGTATAGTGTAGTAGAGTATATAGTGTAGTATATAACAGAGTATGTACAGCTGCAGTGTCTATTTATACAGTATTTTGGTATAGAGTATATACAGATGCAGTAATGTATAGTGTAGTATATAACATACAGTATGCACGGCTGCAGTGTGCAGTATGTATATTTATGCAGTATGTAGTATGCATTCTGTATAATGTGTCAGAGCAAATCCCTACAACGCTGTAGCGGTTGCCATGGCTACCACGCCCCGCTCCTTGTGTGACGTCGACACAAATCGAGGCGGCCTAACCGTCTTCAAAGGGTCTAAGCCCCGCCCTTTGCGCTCCACGTCACCGCCCGTGTGCCCCGGTGCTGTGCCATTGTTCGGGCTGCAGGTCGCGGTGGGTATCGCGTTCATTCTTCGTTCTTCGGTCGTTTGCAGCTCGGGCTTCACGCCGCGGCTCCAGGCGGCTCGCGGTGCGCAGCTGCGGGGCGGCGGGTTCGGTTCTGCGGGGCGCTGTGTCCGTTCAATGCTCCGTTAGCTTAGCATAAAGCTAACGTACGGTCCATATTAGTGACGTAAGAAAAAAAAACATGCGTGTTATATTATGGGATGTTGATTCCAATTGTCGCGTTTTTGAATGTTCTTAATGCGCTTTGAACTTCAAAGGCGCCGCCGGTGGTTCCGCTGCCTGGATACCAGGCGGGCTGTGTTGTGACGTCACATTGAGACCAGCAAACGTCATGTTTATTTATAAATTGTTATTAATTAATTATTGTAATTAAATTGTTTAATTAAATTCCTCTAAGCTGTTGTCCGATCAGGATTGTGGACAGGGTGGGTGATATTAGGGTGGTGGATGATTCTTAGTAAGTGCTTTAGCATGTTCTCCTCTCAGCGCTAGGGATTCCCGGTTCAAATCCCAATCTGGGTGGAGTCTGCATGTTCTCCCCGTGTCCACGTGAGTTTCCTCCGGGTTCTCCGGTTTCCTCCCACAGTCCAAAAACAAGGTCAATTGAGTTCTCCAAATTGCCCCATATAGAGTGTGTGTGAGTGAGTGTGTACAGAGATGGATTGGCGTCCTGTCCTGGGTGTATCTGCCCAGCGCCCGAAACGTTTTCCCCTGGATGGGCATGGGGAACCCCCCCCCCCCCCCCCCCCCGACCCTAATAGAGGAAAAAGCGGAAGATAATGGAAGGATGATTCTTAGTAGGTCGGTTGTTGGCTGGTGGTTGGCATGTTCTCCTCTCAGCGCTGGGGATCCAGGTTCGAATTCCGATCTGGGTGGAGTTTGCATGTTCTCCCCGCACCCGCTTGGGTTTCCTCCAGGTTCTCCGGTTTACTCCCAACAGTCCAAAAACATGGCTTTAAGGTAAATTGAGTTCTCCAAATTCTCCCATATAGAGTGTGTGTGTGAGTGAATGTGTGTTCAGTGATGGATTGGTGCCCTGTTCTGAAACAGGGGTGTATCTGCCCAGCGCTCCGAAACATTCTCCCCTGGATGGGCATGGGGAACCCCCCGCGACCCTAATATAGGATAAAGCGGAAGATGGTGGATGGATGGATGAACACTCCAAGTTGCCCCTATGTAGTGTGTGTTTGTGTGAGTGAGTGTGTGTGCCCAGTGATAGACTGACATCCTGTCCTGGGTGTTTTTGCCCAGTGCCTGAAACATTCTCCTCTGGATTGACATGGAGAACCCCCTACAGCTTGTTTATGATTCGTCTAATTGTTTTTGGTTCTAACTTCCCCCTTTCTGCTTTTGGTGTAGCAGTTTGTTCCCTCCGTTTCCCTCCTGCCCCCTGATGGATCGGGCCTCCAAGCGCAGGCAGGTCAAGCCCCTGGCGGCGTCTCTGCTGGACGTCCTGGACTACGACAGCTCTGACGACAGCGATTTTGAAGTGGGAGATGCCGAAGCGTCGGGTAACGTTTATCCCACTCTCTTAATGAGAAGGCCCCGGGTTCGAGTGCCTGTCCTGGACCTTCTGTAGGTGTTTGAGTTTGGATGTCCATGTCTGGGTGTTCTCCTGAGTTCTGGGGTCCCTCGTGTGACCTTGAGCTGTAGAACAGGGTTGGAAGTCTAATGTTCTCTTGGTTCTTCTTTTCTTTGCTCTGATATGGACAGGTTCCGAAGGCTCTGGGATCGAGAGTGATGAGGAGGGGTCCAAAGGCAGCGGCCCCAGGGCCGACAGTGACTCAGACGCCGCCGTGGGCTCCCCGGAGGAGGAGGTGGCCGAGACGGAGAGGTGAAAGATCTGAAAGAGGAGAGTCCGGATGAGGAGAAGCCTAAGGAGCAGCCGTCCCCCGAGGACGCCGGCGGCAAAGAGCCGAGCGGAACGTTCAAGAAGCGCAAGAAAGAGGAGAAGTCTCCAGACGGGAACCCAAACGACGGCGGTGGCGTGGAGGAGTGCCCGAAGAAGTGGAACCTCCGGAGGAATCGGCCCATGCTGGACTTCACCACCATGGAGCATCTGAACGAGATGGACGACTACGACAGTGAGGACGACAACGACTGGAGGCCCACGTCCGGGAAGAAGAAGAGCAAGGCGGGGGGGAAGGAGAAGACGGGGAGCGAGGGCGAGGAGGGGGAGGAGGGCGGGAGCGAGGAAGACGACGACGATAACGACGACGAGGACGAAGACGAGGACGACGTTGAGGAAGACGGCGAGGAGGATGAGGCGGCGAGTAGCAGCAGCAGCGACAGCGAGACGCTGGTGAAAAAATCGAAAAAGAAGTCCAGCAAGGCGTCGGCGTTCGACGAGGAGGAGACCAACGACAGCCACAGCACGTCCCAGGGCAAGGGGAACGAGGTGAGCACCGCCGGAACCACGCCGGTAGTTCCAGGAACCGTTTCCTGTAAGATCACAGCGACCGTTTTGGGCTCCGCAGGACTCGCTGGTGGAGCGGGCTCAGGCGTGGAGCTCTCAGCCGATGGACCACATCCTGATCTGCTGCGTCTGTCTGGGGGACAACAGTGAGGATGCCGATGAGATCATCCAGTGCGACAACTGCGGCGTCACCGTGCACGAAGGTCGGTCCTCACTTCACACCGGACAGATCCACTCGTACACCACTAACAGTTCCCCGTGTTGTAATGCGGTTCCAAGAGGAACTACAAACAGAGTCCCTCTAGAACACGCCCTGTGGAGACAGGACTCTGCCCAGATTGTCCATGCACATCCCATGACCGCAACTGCTCTCAGTGGAACTTTAACAGTGGGGGCGTGGCCTATGACGACATGTGATGTTTGTAATATTGGTGGGCGTGCTGCGGCACAGGTTGCCTAGTTACGACGACTCCCTTTTATAGAATACAAACCAAATTAATTGGTGAAAAATAGCCTTTAAAAACACATGGTTACCAAAAGCCATCTCTGTAGTTCCTTGGAAATACAAATCTAGTTATTATTATTATTTGGTCCCATGGTGGCGCTGAAGTCACAGTGTGACCTTTCACTTCTCAAGGGAAACTGGCCGTGTCATGTGATCACGCCGTAAATCCGAATTAGCAAAGGTTAATTACTATTTAATTTTTTATTTTTTACTAGCTGTCCGCAACCCCCCCCCCCCCCCCCCCCCCCCCCTCCAGAACAGATCTGCTGATTCGGTGTATTGACATCCGACTGACCCCCCCGCCCCCCACCCCCCCGCACTCAGGTGAGAAGTGCCCCCCCCACTGGAACTCATCCTCCTGCATTATTAGCTCTTTGTGTCTCTGACTTATTGGAAACGAAATCGATTCGTCTCTGAGCCGGTCCTGCGGCCGGCGCGTCTCGTTCAGACGGGGCTCATTAACGCCCTCCACGGGCCGCTGCCTCGGGGTGACGCCGCTAATTTACAATTACTCGTTCGACGTTTATTTAATTTATTTATTTATTTATTGTCCTCTTTATTTGCTGCTGAGTGACGGATGGTGGGTTATTGTCTGCGGTGCGGATCCAGGACAGTGGCGGGGGGGGAGAGCTCAGAATGTGATGTCATAGTCGGAGCAGCCCCTTTAGGTTCCCCGCATTCCAGGCGGGGCCACGATTCATTGACGTATGGCTCGGGCGTGTCTAACTTTGGGATTTAGAAGGACAATGTTCATGGGCGTGTCCTCCACAGTGTTCTAGACCAGCCTGGTTCTGTCAGAGTGCATGGAATTAATTCCGAATTGCAGACACGTGGCCTGCAGGGTGCGCTGTGTCACTGACAATGCATAACTGCAGTACCACCGTGCAGCACTAGGAGTGCTACATAGAGTTCTTCTAGAACACGCCCTGCGGAGACAGGACTCCGCCCAGATGGCTTATTCACACTGTGCCATCCCCATAATGCAACTGGAGCTGAATCTTGTGATCAAGCTGAACGAATTCTAATGATCTTAGTGGAACTTGACCAGTGGAGGCGTGGCCTATGACATCATGTGACGTTTGTAATATGGTGGTGCATCCCAGGTTAATCGTTAGAGAATGTTAAACAGAACTAAACTAGAACCTACCTCATGAAACATGTGAGGAGAACATACAAAACTTCATGTTCCCATGTCCTCTCGATGACTCGTACGGTTGGGGACCCTGTGCTCCACGCTGATGTGTATGTCACGGTTCTAAAGGGCAGATCAGACGTCGGGGGTTGATCTGGTCCGGCTCTGTGCCCCGTGGCCCCGGGAGCAGGTGGTACGGGGTCCGGGGCCTTCGGGGTCCTGGCGACAACTGTTCTATAACGGAACCCGTTTCTCCTGCCACGTGAAATGAGCTTTCACGCCTGACTCCGCCCTCTCCCCGACCGTGTGGGTTTCCTCCGGGTTCTCCGGTTTCCTCCCACAGCCCAAATGGTTCCCAATGGTTTCACCATTGGCGTGTGAACCTCCTGCTCCTCCTGACATTCGGCGAATCGCCTCGTCCATCATGTGTGAACGTAAGCGTACTAAAACGTGGCTACTCCCTCAAACTCGTGTGTGGAGAACATGCCAAATCACAGACTTTTAGCCCCATTTAGAGGATCTGTTTTCCTGCGGACGGTACCGTGGACCTCTGCGGCGTCACACTCGCAGTGATCCGGTACTCTGGGTGACCCCGCAGCAGTGCGTCTGAAGGTTCCTGACCCCCCAGCGTTAAATCGGTTCCCCTCAGAGTCCCCGGTTCTGAGTTCATCCGTCGCCTCGCCGCCGCCTCTCTGAATCCGCTAAACCCGTTCTTTCCAACGGGACTAATCTTAACTCGGGGGATTACGCGCCTATCCCGCAGTCATCACTTCTCCACCCGGCTCAGTCCACATCAGTCCGCCGTCTCCGGCTTTGTGCTGGGGGGGGCGCCGCAGATCCCCTCGCCGGTAAGTCGGTTAAGACCGGCGCCGTGCTTCAAAGCCCGATCGGGTTTAAGCGTCCTAAGCGGCGGCGCTCCGAAAGCCGACCCGGTTAGGAGTCACCTCATCATGACTCATTGACGGCGCATTGGCGATCGAGCCCTCGTTCCGCGGTGGCTGGTTCCGACCCATATCTGGAATCGGGCTTTCAGGCAGTTCCCCGGTGCTCAGCCTTGGAAAATGAGTCGGGTTCTTATCGGGGGGGGGGGGGGTTGTTTGCGTGGACGTTCTCCGGGATGAATCGCCGTTCACTCAGGTTTTGGTGGTTCATATGTTCTGATTGTTTTATTTGCGCGTGGTGGCGCCGGCCGCACCGTACTCTCGCGCAATCACCTGGCGACGATAAGGCCGCGAGTTTGTTTGCTCGTCCGGCTCGCGCGCCGCCCCCGAGCATCGCTGTTCAATTAGAACGCGAGTGCGTTATCTCTGAAATGGCGGGAAGGCGGCTGATTGCCTCCGCACTGCCGCACGCTCGCGGGGCTGACGGTGTCATGGCGACACCCTCACGTTCTCTTTGATTCATTGATTCAGTGATCTGCGGGTCGTGGTGGTGCTGCTCGGTTTGGGTTTTATTATCCTGTCCAGACCCAACAACAGATTTCCATTTAATACTACATGCACTGAACACAGAACCACGAACAGAACACGGTCCAGAACTATGGCCAGAACATGGTCCAGAACAAGGAGCAAAGCAAGGTCCAGTACAACAGACAGAACAACAACCAAAACGAGGTCCAAAACTATGACCAGAACAACAAAAAGAACAAACCAGGACCAGAACAAGGTCCAGAACTAGGTCCAAAAAAATGGCCAGAACAACGACCAGAACAAGGTCCAAAACCACAAACAGAACAAGGTCCAGAATGAAGTCCGAAACAACGACCAGAACAACAAACAGGACAAGGTCTAGAACAAAGTCCAGAACAAGGAGCAAAGCAAGGTACAAACCACCTTTAGAACAAGGTCCAGAAAAATTATAACGAGGTTCAAAACCACGTCTATAACACTGTCCGAAACAACATCCAGAACCAGGTCCAGAAGAACTTAAAGAACACCTTTAAATCCATTAAAAAAGGAAACGCAGTGTTTTCTACATGGAACCCATTTTGTTCCGTGTGAGTTGCTCTTGGTCTAAAGTTCTGGTTCTTTGTATAATGTGTATTTTTTTAAGAATGTCGTCATGGCGATGTTAAGATGCTCTTGCGATTCACTAATTGAATTTAATCGTGATGAATTGTCAGAACGATTAATCGTCAGATCTCTGGTGGATTTATATCGGAGTTGAGAGGAGGGCGTTTGTGGTTCTATGTGATTTTATTGGGGTGTCAGATTTGGAGATGTGTTAATGGAGGCGGTGGCGCGGTGGTGCAGCGGTGCCTCAGGCCTCACTGGGTCGTTGGGTTCTTCCCGGCGGCGCAGCAGGACACTCGGCGGTCCGTCAGCGGTTTGTTTTTGACGGATGTTTAATCTGTAAAATGAATTTCTCTACCCTCGCAGGCTGCTACGGGGTGGACGGGGAGAGCGACTCCATCATGAGCTCGGCCTCGGAGAACTCCACCGAGCCGTGGTTCTGCGACGCCTGCAAGAACGGCGTGATGCCCAGCTGCGAGCTCTGTCCCAACCAGGACGGGATCTTCAAAGAGACGGACGCCGGAAGGTTCGAATTTAACAATCACACAAACAAACGCACGTGCGTGTGTGTGTGTCAGAGGGCGTGACCTAATTATGAATCAACCCCATAAAGAGATGTTATTAGTCCCGGTGTGTAGTGGAGTACAGTTCCACCTCTTTATGTGATTTATTCACAATAATACACAACCTCGAGTGTCTGCTTTAATAAAACACTTACAAACACACTATAATAAAAAACAAGCTTCAATTAAAAGCAAAAGCGTTAATAATCTGATCTTCCATGACGTAATCTAGTCCGTTTTTTAAACAGGATTCCGGTTTCTCTAACAAACGCTGCTCTCTAGCGGCCAAATTACAGAACGTGGTTTAAAAACAGTGTAACAGGTTTAGTGTTGATCTCTGTTTATATTAATCTGTATTTAATGACTTAAAATAATGTATTATATATCACACACTGTTATAAATGTGAAGCTCAGAGGGGTGTGGTATTGTTAATGATGTCACAGCTGGACCAACAGCTCAGCCAATCAGATTTAAGGTGCAGAACATTTAATATATGTGCAATGTATGTATATTAATATATGTGCAACACACCCCTCTGAGCGCTTCAATGCATGATATACAATACATTAATTGAAATAAAATATAGATTAATATCAACACCTGTTCTGACTTGTAATGTCGCTTTGGATAAAAGCGTCTGCTAAATGACTAAATGTAAATGTTACACTGTTTTATGAACTTCGTTATGTAATTTGGCCACCAGAGGGCAGTGATTGTTAGAGAAACCGGAATCTAGATCTAGATCCGGAATCTAGAACCGGAATCTAGAACCGGAATCTGGAAAAAAACCGAACTAGATTACGTCATGGAAGATCAGATTATTAACGATTTAGCTTTTAATTAATGCAATTCTGCTTGTTTTTTATTACAGTGTGTTTGTAAGTGTTTTATTAAAGCAATCAGACACTCGAGGTTGTGTATAATTGTGAATAAATCACGTAAAGAGTTGGAGCTGTACTCCACTGCACGTCGGGACTCATAACACCTCTTTATGGGGTTGATTCAGAATTAGGCCACGCCCCCTTCTCGTACCGTGCTGCTTCGTTAAGGATGGTAACGATCCGTTTTATAACGATTATTCCACGTTAAGTTCCACCGTCCTGGGGTCGGGTCATTTCTCAGAAAGTTGAGAGCGTGGCGACGGTGAGAGAGTCGCAGAGCGATGGTGAAGAGCGGCGGCTCTCGCGGCCTTATCTCTGACGGAGCGCCTCGGCTCACCTCCACCTGAATTTGCTACTTCAGTAGAGCATGAAAAACACAGCAAATTAAAGCCTCACCTCAGATGGATATCTTTATATTGGCATTCGGCTTTCTGCATCACCCCCCCTCCTCCTCCACCACCACCATGCAGGGGGAGGGAGGGGGTTTAGGCTGCGAGTGCACATTCGCTCCTCCATCTCTGCGGCGTGGCTCTGCTTTAGAACGCGGGTCAGACTTTAAACCATCTGTTCCTGAGTGTTCCTCAGAACGCAGTGTTCCTCGTTAGTGCCGGGTGCAAAAACTTTAACGAACCTAATTATTACGCAGTCGTAGAAACGCTTTCCCAGCGGATCAGCTCCAGAACCACACCGCGCCGCTGCCTCCACCGGGCTTTATGTTTGGGGTAGAGCTCACGGTTTCATTTACCGTTGTTTGATCTTTAACCATGTGCTCTCTCTCTCTCTCTCACTCTCTCTCGCTCTCTCTCTCTCGCTCTCTCTCGCTTTCTCTGTCTCTCTCTCTTTCTCTGTCTCTCTCACTCACTCTCTCTCTCGCTCTGTCTCTCTCTCTCGCTCCGTCTCTCTCTCGCTCTCTCTCTCTGTCTCTCTCTCTCTGTCTCTCTCTCTCTCTCTGTCTCTCTCTCTCGCTCTGTCTCTCTCTCTCTCGCTCTGTCTCTCTCGCTCTGTCTCTCTCTCTCTCTCGCTCTGTCTCTCTCGCTCTGTCTTTCTCTCTCGCTCTGTCTCTCTCTCTCTCGCTCTGTCTCTCTCTCTCTCGCTCTGTCTCTCTCTCTCTCTCTCTCTCTCTCTCTCTCTCTGTAGGTGGGTGCATGTTGTTTGCGCCCTCTACGTTCCTGGAGTTGCGTTCGGCGACATCGACAAACTGCGGCCGGTGACGCTTACCGAAATGAACTACAGCAAGTACGGCGCCAAGGTACGCACCAGCACCGCCACCTCCACCACCAGCACAACCACCTCCACCACAACCAGCACAACTACCACGACCACCTCCAGCACCATCACCACGACCACCACAACCACCTTCACCACCATCACCACAACCACCTCTACCACCAGCACTACACCGACCACCAGCACCACCACCACAAACACCATCAGCACCACCACAACAACCACCTCCACCACCAGCACCACCACCTCCACCACCACAACCACCTTCAGCACCGAACACCACAACTACATCCACCACCAGCACGACCACCACAACCACCTCCACCACCAGCACCACCACCTCCACCACCACAACCAACTTCAGCACCGAACACCACAACTACATCCACCATCAGCACGACCACCACCAGCACCTCCACAACCACATCCACCACTACCAGCACTGGTGGATCCAATAAAACCACTTTAATACCTGATCAGAGTTCTATGACATCATCATTAGATTTCAGCATTTTAAGGAGAATCCTGCAGTTGACCGAAACTCCGCCCGGTTCCACCCTGACTCGGTGTAGCCCATGGTGGAGTGCTGCGCGCGGAACAAGTGCGAACTAAAGCCTTTAACTTTACAAAGAACATCACTTTAGAACAAGTGCGAGTTACTAATCAACCCGGAACGTCAACAAAAGTTCCCTAAGTGGCGTTCCACGCCGTTTCGGCGTTCTTCCTGAGACTTCTCACCTAAATTGCAGCGTTCTGACATTTACTTAAACTGATTGTAAGGGTGTGGGGTCAGCGAGTCGAACGACGGGCCCCATGCTGCACGCCAAATGACTTTTAAAAGCACTCGAGAGTCGCGCCGAGGCCGTCGGAACGCCGCTGAAAGAAGCCTATTATTATTTTAATTCCGAGCTCCAGCCACCGACACGTTCTCAGGTGGAGGAACCGTGACCTTCCGCTCAGACGTGTGCTGACGAAGGCGGAGGTTCTTTAAAAGCTGCTCATCCAGCGTTCCTCTGATGGAATTATACAACACGCACGGCGACAGGTTCGGGTTCCGCTGATTGAGTTCTGCCCATTAAATCCTGAATCGTTAATGTATTGAGTGTACAGGGTGGGCCGACGGGGGCCGGACCGACGGGTGAGGTGAGGGATCGCACCCTGCTGGTCAGATGGTGAAAGGGCCGAGGCCTCGTTCCGTCCCATCGACTTAAAAATCTGTTTCCTTTTGTGGACCGCAGGTTTATAAGAAATGGATCTGCATGCGCTGTCTGTCTATGAAACACTGCATGGAGAAAAGTATTGGAATACCGACTTAGTACACCTACAGGGCCGTTTATCAGCATCACATTTGAAATGGGTTCGCTTTGAGGGTTTAACCTTAAAGTTTCAGTGCAGGAACTCAGTGTGTGTGTGTGTGTGTGTGTGTGTGTGTGTGTGTGTGTGTGTGTGTGTGTGTGTGTGTGTGTTTGTGTGTTTGTGTGTTTGTGTTTGTGTGTTTGTGTGTGTGTGTGTGTGTGTGTGTGTGTGTGTGTGTGTGCAGGAGTGCAGCCTGTGTGAGGACGCCCGCTTCGCCCGGACCGGAGTGTGTATCAGCTGCGACGCCGGCATGTGCCGCTCGTTTTTCCATGTGACCTGCGCGCAGAGGGAGGGGCTTCTGTCTGAGGCAGCGGCCGAGGAGGTGAGGGAGCCCCGAACGTTCGTCTCCTAAACTTTACACGCATTCCACTAACACCCCCCCCCCCCGTTCCTGTACAGGATATAGCCGACCCCTTCTTCGCTTACTGTAAGCAACACGCCGACCGCTTCGACAGGAAGTGGAAGAGGAAGAACTACCTGGCACTTCAGTCGTACTGCAAAGTCTCACTGCACGAGAGAGAGAAGCAGGTTCCATCTGACGCTCAGGTCTTCATCATCATCATCATCATCATCATTATTATTTTATTATTCATTAATTAATTACATTTTTTTATGATTATGGTGAATAATATAATTATTAGTATTATTTTGTTATTATTTTCTATTATTAATTCATTATATTTATTGTTTTATTATTTATGACTGGTTATTATAATTATTATTTTTCATAATGTTTTATTATTTATTAATTTATTTTTTTTATTACTATTATTATTATTATTTTACTATTATCGTATTATTCTTTATTATTTATTGCTATTTGTTTATTTATAAAAAAAAATTATAGTTTTTTTTATTACTTTTTTATTATTATTTGTTTTGTTTTTTATTTTATATGTATAATTACTATGTTATTAATCTCTGGTTTTCGGGACCGCAGTCGAGGATCACGGCGCGACTGCAGCAGTACCGAGCCAAGGCGGAGGTGTCCCGGAACGCCCGTCCGCAGGCGTGGGTGCCGCGGGAGAAGCTGCCCCGCCCGCTCACGTCCAGCGCCTCCGCCGTGAGGAAGCTGCTGCGGAAAGCCGAGCTGATGGGCATCAGCACAGACGTGTTCGCCACCGACACCGCCGACGCCAACGCCAGTCTGGACGGGAGGCGGAAGCACAAGCAGCCGGCACTGACCGCCGACTTTGTCAACTACTACCTCGGTATGATGACGACCATCTTTATTATTATTATTATTATTATTATTATTATTAAATTAGAATAATAAAGAAGAGATTAACGCCGGTGTGAATAAAGAAAGTGTGATGTCACTCATTGCATCATACAAGTGATGTTCATTTAATGTTAACGAAATAAGTACCTGGACGGGTTCTGCCAGTGTGTGTGTGTGTGTGTGTGTGTGTGTGTGTGTGTGTTGTGTGTGTGTGTGTCTGTCTGTCTGTGTGTGGGGTGGGGGGGGGTTCCAGAGTGAATGGAGCATCGTCATGGCGCTCGATGTGGAACGGTGCAGAGCGCTCCATCCAGCTGAGAGAGCAGATGTGTGGAGTAACCTTCAGAACCTTTAGAACCACCTCCACTAATCTGTCCGACAGAGAATGGGGGGAACATTTTCAAACAGAATGTACTGTTACAAACCCTGAAACCTCTTTATTGTGTGTGTGTGTGTGTGTGTTCTGCTGTGCAGAGCGGAACATGAGGATGATCCAGATCCAGGACAACATCTTGGAGCAGAAGAACCTGAAGGACAAGTTGGAGAGTGAGCAGGAGAAGCTGCATGTGGAGTACAACAAGGTGCACCGTCCAAAACACCTCCACCTGTTACCACTGCACGTACCAACTAACTAACCAACCCGCCCAACCACCCGCCCACGGTTAACAGGGTTCAGTTCTGTAAACACATGCAGAGTAAACACATGCAGGTCCCACATGGAGGAATCACACTAATGATAACTGTATGGATATATAAATGTGTGTGTATGTATGTATGTGTGTGTGTGTATGTATATGTACTTGTGTTTGTGTATATGTACTTGTGTGTGTACATTATGTGTGCGTTTTTGCGTGTCTGTACATGGTTGTGTGTGTGTGTACATGTTTTTGTGTGTGTGTGTGTGTGTGTGTGTGTACATGTACACACACACACACACACACACACAAAAACATCTTTTTCTGTGTGTGTGTGTGTGTGTGTGTACATGTACACACACACACACACAAAACATATTTTTCTGTGTGTGTGTGTATACATGTGTGTGTGTATACATGTTTTTGTGTGTACGTGTACATGTTTTTGTGTATGTGTGTGTGTGTACATGTTTTTGTGTGTGTGTGTACATGTACATGTGTGTTTGTGTGTGTGTATACGTGTGTGTGTGTGTGTGTGTAAACGTGTGTGTGTGTAAACGTGTGTGTGTGTGTGTGTGTGTGTAAACGTGTGTGTGTGTGTGTGTATACGTGTATACATGTTTTTGTGTGTACGTGTACATGTTTTTGTGTGTGTGTGTGTGTGTGTGTGTGTGTGTGTGTGTGTGTGTGTACATGTTTGTGTGTGTATGTACGTTTGTGTGTGAGTGTGTTTGTGTGTAAGTGTGTGTACATGTTTTTGTGTGTGTGTGTGTACATGTTTGTGTGTGTGTGTGTACATGTGTGTGTACATGTGTGTGTACATGTTTGTGTGTGTGTGTGTACATGTTTTTGTGTGTGTGTGTGTGTGTGTGTGTGTGTGTGTAGTTTAAGTTTCCCCTCGTCTTGCTGATCCGGGTTCGTTCCAGGTTCCTTTAGAAGCGGTTCTGCGGGGAACATGATGAGGAGAGAGTTAATGTTGCGTTGCGTCTGCGGTGCGAGGCTGGTATTAGTCGTTATTAATGGAGTGTGTGTTGTTAATTGCGTCGCTTGACTTGTTAGAAGACGACCTCGGCCTCGCAAGAAGACAGTGATGAATGAACGGCTGTCAGAACTGCTGAGGTCGTCACGGCGACAGAACTAATGGCCTGCTCAAACTTTTAAACCAGGTTCGTTTAAACCTGCTTCCTTTAAACCAGGTTATTCTAAACGGGGTTCATTTAAACCAGGTTCATTTAAACCAGGTTATTCTAAACAGGAGTTAATTTAAACCAGATTCATTTAAAACAGAGTTCATTTAAACCAGGTTATTCTAAACGGAGTTCCTTTAAACCAGGTTCCTTTAAACCAGGTTCCTTTAAACCAGGTTCCTTTAAACCAGGTTCCTTTTAAACCAGTGTCCTTTAAACCAGGTTCCTTTAAACCAGGTTATTCTAAACAGAGTTAATTTAAACCAGGTTTGTTTGAACCCAGTTTCTTCAAACCAGGTTATTCTAAACGGGAGTTAATTTAAACCAGGTTCATTTAAACCAGAGTTCATTTAAACCAGGTTATTCTAAACGGAGTTCATTTAAACCAGGTTCGTTTAAACCAGGTTCCTTTACACCAGGTTCCTTTAAACCAGGTTCCTTTTAACCATGTTATTCTAAACAGAGTTAATTTAAACCAGGTTCATTTATAACAGGTTTGTTTAAACCCAGTTTCTTCAAACCAGGTTATTCTAAACGAAGTTAATTTAAACCAGGTTATTATGAACCCAGTTCCATTAAAACAGGTTATTGTAAACATAGTTAATTTAAACCGTGTTTAAATTTTAAATTTATTTGAAACCAGATTTTTCTAAACCCAGTTTCCTTAAACCAGGTTCATTTAAACCCGATTTTTCCCCAGTTTTTTTTTTAATCTGTGTGTGCGGAACCCAGCTCACTGTGTGTGTGGAACCCTGATTACTGTGTGTGTGTGTGTGTGTGTGTGTGTGTGTGTGTGTGTGTGTGTGTGTGTGTGTGTGTGTGTGTGGTGTGTGTGTGTGTGTGTGTGGAAGCCGTCCACTTTAAGACTGGAGAGCCCGCTCCGTCAGACACAGGACGCAGGTTCTTCAGTGTTCTGCGTGGTGGAGCGTCTGTGAGTGTTTTAAATGTTAGCCTCAGTCCGATCTGCCGCGGTGTCGCGCCGCATCATCAGTCCGATCCGCCGCGGAGTCGCGGCGCCGCAGATAAGAGCCGGCGACGGCGGTTTGGGTTCCCTCTCCCATTATAGCATCACCTCTCCACCTCCCTCTCATCATCCTCTCCATCACGCCTGCGCCCACGCTTATCTCCATCTGAGGCTGCGAGTGGCCTTCACACGCTCAAATGCCACAGCTGAGCAGAGTGTGTGTGTGAGTGTGTGTCCCAGTGAGTATTAAAATGCCATTACCTCAGACGTTCTGCTTCAGCGGCGTTCCGTTTGCTTTGGGTGTGCTGAGGGGTGGAGTCGGACTGGACGCCGTTGGGTGGAGTGCTGTTTACTTACAGCTTCACATTTTCTAAAGGTTCCGCTCCGGAACCACCGCAGATTACAATTATTACATTCTCCATCTGCGGAAACATCCACAGAACCCGAGCAAATAAAGACACAGAGCCCGGCGTTCTGGGGTCCGAGAACGTCACATGATCAGAACCTGCACTGCCTCACAATAAATAAAGCACATTTTAATACACACACCACGTACATACAGCCACCATGTGTGTGTGTGTGTCTGTACGTGTGTGTGTGTGTGTGTGTGTGTGTGTGTGACTGTACGTGTGTGTGTGTGTCTGTACATGTGTGTGTGTGTGTGATTGTGTGTGTGTGTGTGTGTGTGTTCATGTATGTACTTGTGTACGAGTATGGTTTGTGTATGTGTGTGTGTATGTGTGATTGAGTGTGTGTGTTCGTGTATGTACATGTGTACGAGTGTGGTGTACGTGTGTATGCACATGTGATTGTGTGTATGTACAGTACGTGTGTGTGTCTGATTGCGTGTGTATGTACGTGTGTGTGTATGTTTTTGTATGTGTGCATGTGTTTGTACATGTGTGAGGTGTGTGTGTGTGTGTGTGTGTATGTACGTGTGTGTGTGTTCGTGTATGTACATGTGTACGAGTGTGGTGTATGTGTGTATGCACATGTGATTGTGTGTATGTACAGTACGTGTGTGTGTCTGATTGCGTGTGTATGTACGTGTGTGTGTATGTTTTTGTATGTGTGCATGTGTTTGTACATGTGTGAGGTGTGTGTGTGTGTGTGTGTGTGTGTGTGTATGTACGTGTGTGTGTGTTCGTGTATGTACATGTGTACGAGTGTGGTGTATGTGTGTATGCACATGTGATTGTGTGTATGTACAGTACGTGTGTGTGTCTGTGTTTGTGTGTGTCTGCGTGCGTGTGTATGTATGTGTGTGTGTACGTTTTTGTATGTGTGTGTGCGCGTGTGTGTGTGTGTGTGTGTGTGTGTGTATGTGTATGAACGTGTCTGTGGGATTGTGTCTGTGTGTGTGTTTCGTGTATGTACATGTGTACGAGTGTGGTGTGTGTATGTACGTGTGAGTGAGTGTGTGTGTGTGTGTGTATATGTACGTGTGTACGTGAGTGTGTGTGTGTGTCCTCCTGCCGGTCCCGGTCTCTTATCTCGTTCTGAGGTTCTGATGCTGCTGTTCTATCTGCTGCAGCTCTGCGAGTCTCTGGAGGATCTACAGAATGTCAGCGGCCTGCTGAGGACCGAAGGCCAGTCCATGTGGTGCATCATGGGAAACATCCTCGGACAGGTACCATCCCTGTGCCTCTCTCTGTATATACACACACACACAAAGTCCACACACACACCAGCGTTCTGAGCATTGGGTGGTTCTCCGGCCCTGTGAGATCTTTCCTTCTCATTGTGCCGTCATTGGCCGATTAAGAGTCCTCAACCCCCCCCCCCCCCCCAATCGTTCGCCATGGCAACTGCATGAAGGAAGCTCGTCGCCGTTGGTGACGGCCACTTAACGAGCGGAGAGCACCGGGGTTCTGCCGGGTTTCAACCTTTCCTTATGTTTAAATAACAGAGGTCCTGAAACGCCTCGTTACAAATAATAATAATTATAATAATAACGCGAGTAGAACATAAACATCTTCATTAGATCTTTATTTTAATTAAGTTCTGCATGTTTTTAAAAGGAACAGAGCAGGTGTCATTAGGGTGGTGGATGGTTCTCAGTCCTGCAGTGACGCTGATGTGGTGGTGCGGGTGTGTTAGTGTGTGTTGTGATGATCAGGACCATGGGCGGAGCGGGTGTGATTCGGGTGGTGGATGGTTCTCCATACTGCAGTGGAGCTGACGTGGTGGTGCAGGGGTGTTAGTATGTGTTGTGATGATCAGGAACGTGGACGGAGCAGCGGGTGTGATGCGGGTGGTGGATGGTTCTCTGTACTGCAGTGGAGCTGACGTGGTGGTGCGGGGGTTCTAAAGTTGATTATTCATGATAAACCGTGTGGAGTATTTTAATAAGTTCGTTCTGGTCATTAGTCTGAGGTCATTCAGTCTGGTAGGTCGTTAGTCCTGTGGTTCTAAGGGGGGAACCTTTAATCATGAAATCGGCCTAATTACCTATAATCATCTAAATGTGATTAATTAACCACAGAGTGAAACTAATCGGAACTGAGACTTTGTGCTTTAATAAGAAAACTGGATTATAACTCCAGATCTTAGGGTTCCCCACCAAGTCCACTCGTATACAGGCATAGGGTCCTTTATTAGGGAGGGGGGTTAGGGTTCCACACAAAGTCCACTTGTTCACAGGCATAGGGTCCTTTATTAGGGTGGGGGGGTTAGGGTTCCACATAAAGTCCACTCGTTCACAGGCATAGGGTCCTTTATGGGGGGGGGGGGGGGTTCCAGGTTAGGGTTCCACACAAAGTCCACTTGTTTATAGGCTTTGGATCCTTTATTGGGGGGGGGTTAGGGTTCCACATGAAGTCCTCTTATTAATAGGTGTTGCATCCTTGATTGGGGGAGGGGTGGTTAGGGTTCCACACAAAGTCCACTCGTTTACAGGCGTAGGGTCCTTTATTGGGGGGGATTTTGGGTTCCACACATATTCCACTTATTTATAGGCTTTGGATCCTTTATGGGGGGGGGGGGGGGGGGGGGGGGGGTAAGGTTCCACATGAAGTCCACTTGTTTACATGCGTAGGGTCCTTTATTAGGGAGGGGTGTTAGGGTTCCACACAAAGTCCATTGCGTCCTTGATTGGGGGGATTTAGGGTTCTAAACAAAGTCCACTTGTTTTCAGGCGTAGGGTCCTCTATTGGGGGGGGAATTAGGGTTCCACACAAAATCCACTTATTTATAGGTGTCCTTGATTGGGGGGATGGGATTTAGGGTTCCACAAAAAATCGTTTACAGGCATTCGATTTCTTAATTTTTTTTTTTTGGGGGGGGTGATTTTAGAAGTGTAGGGTCTGCTGAGTTGGTGTCCCAATGATCTTGAGCTTTACCCCCCTCGCTCAGCAGCGCCCCCCCCCCCAAATCCCTCATTAGGACTTCTGAATTGTACATTCTGAATTGTTTGCACTAACGAAGCAACGGAACTCATAAAAGGTTGCTTAATTAAAGGAAAGGGAACATCTCTGGTCAGTGGGAGTGAACGGCGTGGTGGGGGCGCGGGGGGGGTGGGGGGCGGCGATCTGAAGCGGCCGCCGCGAATCGACAACGACGGCCATAAATCACGTAATTAGAAAAGCGGTGGATGTTTAAGTGGCGACATCCGTCACGGCGGCGGCCGCCTGCGTGTCATCTATCTGCAGCGGTTCGGTCGGCGATCCGTCAGCGGCACCTGTACATTACCCCCCCGAATTATTGATGGACCCCGTGGACGACATCACTCATCAGAGCGCCGGCACGTCTCCAAAAACAAGTTCGGTGGAACCCGAGTGGAAAAAGTAGCTGCGGAAGTTCAAGGGCCTTCTGATTTATGGACGTCTCGTCTGCAGGCGGAACGTTCTACCACCACGCCCCCTGCAGGACACACAGAACCGAGCGGGGCACGGCAGTGTCGCGCTCCATATTTCATTTAATTTAATTTTATTTTATTTATTTATTTTTTAAATATTAAATTCATCCGCATAACATCGGACTATGTTGGGATGGTGGTGTGTTGTTTGGCATGTTCCCCTCTCATAGCTTGCGATCCAGGTTCGAATCCCAATCTGGGTGGAGTTTGCATGTTCTCCCCATATCCACATGGGTTTCTTACGGGTTCTTCGGTTTCCTCCCACAGTTCAAAAATATGGATTCAAGGTCAATTAAAGGCTCTAATTTGCCCCATATACAGTAAGGGGTGTCTTTGTGAGTGAGTGTCCCTCTGCTGGGTGTATCTGCCACAGCGCCAGAAACGTTCTCCCCTGGATGACCCTAGTAGAGGATTAAGATGAAGATAATGAATGAATGACATTAAGACTTTTAGGTGATCGATCTGATCACTAGATTAATAATCTGACGTTAATGATATTAAGATTGAATCCGCAGTGTTGCTGATCGCCCACCGTAACCAGGGTTCAAATGTCAGCGCGGCCTCCTACAGGCGGCGTGGTGGTGCCGCTGCGCCAACACTGTGCCGCTGTGTTTCCACTGATGAGTTCGTTAATCTAATTAAATTGAATCTCAGGAATATCTGCTGATTTCACTGATGAGAACCTGTTCCGCAGAAACTCAACGTTCCGGTGGTCCTCAAAGCCCCCAAGGAGCGGAAACCCAGCAGGAAAGAAGGGGGCAGCCCGGGGAGGTCCTGTAATCTGCCCGCGGTGCTCTACAGGTGAGTTGAGGACCGTTCGTGGGTTCAGGTGGCGGATCTGAGGTCTGAAGAACTATTACTCTGTTAGTTGGGTTTAATTGGACTTTTTTAAACAGGATCCTCTAACAATCAAACACTGCCATCTAGTGGCCAAATTACAGACCAAAACAGAAAAATTATTCATTTTATATTTAAGCGAAATCGTTAATAATCTGGTTGTTCCTCGACGTAATCTAGTCTGGTTTTTAAACAGGATTAACAGGGTTCAAGTTTTTCTAATGACGATGACAATAAATGCTGCCCTCTAGGGGCCAAATTACAGAACGCAGTTTATCAAACAGTGTAACAGGTTTAGTAATAATAATAATAATAATACATTTTATTTGATGGCGCCATTCTGGACACTCAAGGTTTAGTGCTGATCTCTGTTTATATTAATCTGTTTAATCTATTTAATGAAGGGTGTGTTATTGTTAATAATGTCACGGCTGGACAATGCGCTCAGTCAATCAGATTTAGGGAGCCGTTTTATACTTGTGTGAATGTGATTGTCAGCTGTGGGATCTGTAAGCGGAACCAGGACCAGCACCTGCTGCTGCTCTGCGACACCTGCAAGCTGCACTACCACCTGGGCTGCCTGGATCCGCCCCTGACCCGCATGCCCAAGAAGACCAAGAACAGCTACTGGTACCGGAACCTCTTTATGAGCCTGCGTCTTTAACACCGCCACCTGCTGGTGTAGAGTTTGTGTTTAATAGATAAAGTTTATGAAGTTAATAAAGTGTCCTAAAGGGTGCGCTGTGTGTGCGTGGTTCCGTCAGGCAGTGCTCCGAGTGCGATCAGGCCAGCAGCGACGAAGCGGATATGGCCATGCAGACCCTGCCGGACGGCACCAAGAGGTCCAGGAGGCAGATCAAGGGTCCCATCAAGTTCATCCCCCAGGAACTGTCCCCGGAACCCAAAAAGCTGCAGATGAGGGGCACGGTGGGTGAATGCACACGGTACACAGGTACACAGTGTAGTTACATGGGGCAGTTAAATGGAGTAATTACACGGTCTAGGTACCACAGGCCAGTTACATGGTGTAGGTACATGGGGGGTAGGTACAAGGTGTAGATACACGGTTAGTGTAGTTACATGAGGTGGTCACACGGGGCAGTTAAACAGTGTAGGTGCACGGGACAGGATTTGCGGGGTAGTAGCACGGCGTAGATACATGGGGCAGTTACACGTTGTAGCTACACGGGGTGGCCACATGGTGTAGGTGCGCGGTGCAGTTAAACGGAGTAGGTACGCAGTGTAGGTATGCAGGGTAGTTACACATTGTAGATACGTGGGGCAGTTACACATTGTAGGTACACAGGACAGGTACACGTTGTAGCTACAGGGGGTGGCCACATTGTGTAGGTATACGGGGCAGTTAAA
This sequence comes from Corydoras sp. C115, assembly GCA_019802505.1. Taxonomy (NCBI): domain Eukaryota; kingdom Metazoa; phylum Chordata; class Actinopteri; order Siluriformes; family Callichthyidae; genus Corydoras; species Corydoras sp. C115. The sequence continues at coordinate 787,590 of JAFMOC010000067.1, read as the reverse complement.
CGGAGTAGGGACGCGGTATGCGCAGGTATGCGGGGTAGTTACATGGGGTAGTTACACATTTTAGGCAAACAGGGCAGCTACATGGTAGGTGCTATGGGGCAGTTGCATGGGGTAGGTACACAGTAAAGTTACACGGAGTAGGTACGCCGGGCAGTTACACTGTGTAGACGGGGCAGATACACGGGGTAGGTACATGTGCTGCGAGTTCTATAAGGACATGGTTTGGGTGAGTTTCATCACTAACCCAACATCAGTACCCGACCTGTAACAGCACCGGACTCCAGACGTGCACAACACCATGGGTGGAGAAGAGTGGAGGTCCAGATGTGTGTGTGTGTGTGTGTGTGTGTGTGTGTGTGAGAACCTTGTAATAGTTTCACAGCCGGAGATCTTCAGACTTTGTAATTATAAGCCGTCCCTGTTTCTCGGTCGAGGTCCTCGCGTCCTAGCGTCGCCCCGGGCTGCGCTCGCTCGTTAATTGATCGCTAATTGATCGCCGGCCTCTCGCTAACGAGAGATAATTGACCCGTCCTCCGGCCGGCTCTCTGGAGCCCCAAGGTCACGCCCGATGGCGGTTTAGAAAACAGGAGTTGTTTGGGAAGGAGAACTTCTCGCGGTCCCTGCCTGGGCGCGACCGGTCGCCATGGCGACGAGCAACCTGCTTACGAAGTGCCAACTTAATTCCGTTAAATCCAATTCAATTAAGTACGGATAGATTAAAAAACGAACAAACTTTGAATGGTTCTAGTGGCTCGGAACCCGAACCGCACTGACCCGGCCCCCTCCCGCCCTCCCGCCATGACATCATAGCATCCCCCCCACCGCTCACTTAATGTGTTTTCTGGGCGTCACATCGGGAAGCCGCCGGATCGAACCCCGCGCTCTCGCTGCCGGAGCAGTGGCCCCGCGCCGGGTGGCCCCGACGGCGCATTTATCTTCAGACGGCAGCGGCCGCGAGGAGGCCAGCGTCGGCGTTCCCGATGTCTGCGGCGCGGCCGTGCAGCGGCACTGAGCCCTCATACAGCCACTTCCCAATTTATCACAAGCAGCTAATCGACCACCCGCTGCTTCCTCCACTGTCGAAGGAGGAGGGGCAGGTTCTACTCTGGTGTGCCGCGAAACACGCCAACCCACAACCCCCCCCCACCCTCTTCAGAACCACGCATGGGGGAATTTGGAAATGTCAGGGTGATATTTCATCACGTCCTTTTATCTGGAGAGGAATCTCGCGGCGCGTGCAATGCCGATGTCACCGCACCGCCGTGTTTGCCTGTGGACGTTACCCGGGGGGGGGAGGGGGGGGGGATGGGGGAGGGTCCGATTCACCGCCACGCCGCCCCGGCTTCATGGTTCCCGACAGGCCCGGATCGATCCGTGGCTCGTTAACGACACGCTGATGGACTTAATTAAAAGATCGATCGCGCCCAGATCGTCTTAATTCCCCCGGGGTGCGGTTTTGCACGCGTCAGCCCCCCCCCCCCTTACCGTCGACCCCACTGCCGGGCGCTGTGGAGCGCGTAAGCTCGGGCCTTTAATAGATTCCTTTAATCGAGTCGGCCCCAGCGCCGGAGCGCGGCGGCGGCGCCTTTGTTCAGAGACGGGCTTTGAGAGCCAACTGGCGGCGCGGAGGCAGTTAGCATTTATAATGATAAGCGCTCCATCTGGCGCGCGCCGCCACGCCAAAGGCGACAGATGGAATTGTTTTCCCAATCTGTTTAAATATGTTGTCGATTTTTCTTCCCCCGTTTAAAAAAGGGCCGCACGTCGGCGCCGGTCGCGACGCCAGCATGTGATTTTCGGGATCGCACCGTTTCCGGTCGGACCTTCGGAACCCACGACCGCTTGGGGGAATGTGGTCGAGCGCCCACATGCGGGGTGCTGCGGATGCCTACAGACACGGCGGTATGTTCTCTCGCCCGCTGCGCCTTGTGGTTCTACACCCGCGAGTCACCGGGTCAGCAACATGGAGCATGCTGATGGGGTTTGTAGTTCCGGGGTTGTGTCCAGCCGTTTCCCTGCAGATGAGTTTCAGCGCTAGTTCATGTAATCCGAGAGCATATAGTACCCTCATCAGTCCTCATGAGGTGGGCGTCGCTGCTGCCCTGCTGCCCAAATCCAGAGAGTGTATAGTGCCCACCAGTCCTCATGAGGTGGGCGTCTTTACTGCCCTTTACTGCCCTGCTGCCCAAATCCAGAGAGTGCATAGTGCCCATCAGTCCTCATGAGATTGGCATTGTTGCTACTCTGCTGCCCAAATTCAAAGAGTGTATAGTCCCCATCAGTCCCCATGAGGTGGGCGTCATTACTGCCCTGCTGCCAAAATCCAGAGAGTATATAGTGCCCAACGGTCCTCATGAGGTGGGTGTCTTTACTGCCCTGCTGCCCAAATCTAGAGACTATATAGTGCTCATCAGTCCCCATGAGGTGGGCGTCATTACTGCCCTTTACTGCCCTGCTGCCCAAATCTAGAGATTATATAGTATCCATCAGTCCTCATGAGGTGGGCGGCGTCGCCGCTGCCCAAATCCAGAGAGTGTATAGTGCCCATCAGTCCTCATGAGGTTGGCATTGTTGCTGCCCAAATTCCAAGAGTTTATAGTCTCCATCAGTCCCCATGAGGTGGGCGTCATTACTGCCCTGCTGCCCAAATGCAGAGAGTATATAGTGCCCAACAGTCCTCATGAGGTGGGTGTCTTTACTGCCCTGCTGCCCAAATCTCGAGAGTATATAGTGCCCATCAGTCCTCATGAGGTGGGCGTCACTGCTGCCCTGCTGCCCAAATCCAGAGGGTATATAGTGCCCAACAGTCCCCATGAGGTGGGCGTCATTACTGCTCTGCTGCCCAAATCTAGAGATTATATAGTGCCCATCAGTCCTTATGAGGTGGGCGGCATCGCCGCTGCCTGTTGCCCAAATCCAGAGAGTGTATGGTGACCAACAGTCCTCATGAGGTTGGCATTGTTGCTACCCTGCTGCCCAAATTCCAAGAGTGTATAGTCCCCATCAGTCCCCATGAGGTGGGCGTCATTACTGCCCTGCTGCCCAAATGCAGAGAGTATATAGTGCCCATCAATCCTCATGAGGTGGGCGTCTTTACTGCCCTGCTGCCCAAATCCAGAGAGTGTATAGTGCCCATCAGTCCTCATGAGGTTGGCATTGTTGCTGCCCTGCTGCCCAAATTCCAAGAGTGTATAGTCCCCATCAGTCCCCATGAGGTGGGCGTCATTACTGCCCTGCTGCCCAAATGCAGAGAGTATATAGTGCCCAACAGTCCTCATGAGGTGGGTGTTTTTACTGCCCTGCTGCCCAAGTCTAGAGAGTATATAGTGCCCTCATCAGTCCTCATGAGGTGGACGTAACTGCTGCCCTACTGCCCAAATGCTGAGGGTATATAGTGCCCAACAATCCCCATGAGGTGGGCGTCATTACTGCCCTGCTGCCCAAATCTAGAGATTATATATTACCCATCAGTCCTCATGAGGTGGGCGGCGTCGCCGCTGCCTGCTGCCCAAATCCAGAGAGTGTATAGTGCCCATCAGTCCTAATGAGGTTGGCATTGTTGCTAACCTGCTGCCCAAATTCCAAGAGTGTATAGTCCCCATCAGTCCTCATGAGGTGGGCGTCATTACTGCCCTGCTGCCCAAATCCAGAGAGTATATAGTGCCCATCAATCCTCATGAGTTTGGCATTGTTGCTGCCCAAATTCCAAGAGTGTATAGTCCCCATCAGTCCTCATGAGGTGGGCGTCATTACTGCCTTGCTGCCCAAATCCAGAGAGTATATAGTGCCCAACAGTCCTCATGAGGTGGGCGTCATTACTGCCCTTTACTGCCCTGCTGCCCAAATCTAGAGATTATATAGTGCCCATCAGTCCTCATGAGGTGGGCGGCGTCGCCGCTGCATGCTGCCCAAATCCAAAGAGTATATAGTGGCCAACAGTCCTCATGATGGAGGGATGGTCTTAGTGCCTGTCAGTTATGAACTGTAGCCTCCATCCTTTCAGTGCCCTGTGATTGAGGTGCTGCCTCTCGGTGATGGAGGTGCCCGTCAGTCGGGTTCTGTACATGATGCCACACTGTTGAACTGACGGAACGTGGCATTGCTGGAGGTTGAGGTATTGAAATGCTGAGCAGCTCTGTCTTTCTGCCCCCCCCGCCCCCACCGTGTCGATTGTTCCGGGTGAATTAGCGCTCGGGTTCTGTCCGGTTCCGTCAGGTTCTGTCGGGCAGACGAGCCATTGTTTCAAAACCTTTTTTTTTGGTGGTTCTGAGGAACTTCCTCTTTTGTTTTTGGGCAGAGAACCCGAGGCCAGAAGAGAAAGAGGGTGTCGATCTGCGAGGATGAGAAAATGGAGGTGGGTCTTGTTCCTTAACGCCGTCGCCGTTCTCTTATCTCTCCGTACCGTCCCGGCTCTGGTGCGCGTGCGCGCGGTTCTAACGCCGGCTGTTGCCATAGGAACCGGTGCCGCGGGAACGCCGACAGAGACAGACGGCGCTGCAGAAAAAACCGAAAGGCGACGAGGCGAGGACCGAGTGCACCACCTGCAAGGGCCCCGGGGACAACGAGAACCTAGTGAGGTGGGTACGTGTGTGTGCATGTGCGCGTGTGTGTGTGTGTGTGTGTGTGTGTGTGTGGCGCAGCGGGGTCACGTTCTGTCTGTGATTAAAGTTCACTCTTCATTATGTTGGTCCTCAGTGGAGCTGCCGTGTGTGTTTGCTCATCCCTTTGATCTCCTTTCATCTTTCTGCACTTTATTGTCAGAGCTCACAAATAAAAGCTCGATTCGGCGGAACGCTGCGAAACCGGACTGCGGGCGACTCGTCCTTTAAAATAAAGGAACCCGGGTTCGACTTGAAGTGAGCTCTGACCGTTAGAACACACAGACTTCTGTCTGCTGTCGTCCACATGCTCCACCCACCTGCCCCACCTGCCACCACACCTGCCTCCACCCACATGCCCCACCTGTTCATTAAAACACACAGACTTCCGTCTGCTGTCGTCCACATGCTCCACCCACCTGCCTCCACCGACCTGCCTCCACCCACCCACCTGCAACCACACCTGTTCGTTAGAACACACAGACTTCCGTCTGCTGTTGTCCACATGCTCCACCCACCTGCCTCCACCGACCTGCCTCCAGCCACCCACCTGCCACCACACCTGTTCATTAGAACACACAGACTTCCGTCTGCTGTCGTCCACATGCTCCACCCACCTGCCTCCACCGACCTGCCTCCACCCACCCACCTGCAACCACACCTGTTGGTTAGAACACACAGACCTCCGTCTGCTGTTGTCCACATGCTCCACCCACCTGCCTCTACCCACCCACCTGCAACCACACCTGTTCGTTAAAACACACAGACTTCCGTCTGCTGTCGTCCACATGCTCCACCCACCTGCCTCCACCCACCTGCCTCCAGCCACCCACCTGCCACCACACCTGTTCATTAGAACACACAGACTTCCGTCTGCTGTCGTCCACATGCTCCACCCACCCACCTGCCCCACCTGTTGGTTAGAACACACAGACCTCCGTCTGCTGTTGTCCACATGCTCCACCCACCTGCCTCTACCTACCCACCTGCAACCACACCTGTTCGTTAAAACACACAGACTTCCGTCTGCTGTCGTCCACATGCTCCACCCACCTGCCTCCACTCACCTGCCTCCAGCCACTCACCTGCCACCACACCTGTTCATTAGAACACACAGACTTCCGTCTGCTGTCGTCCACATGCTCCACCCACCCACTTGCCCCACCTGTTGGTTAGAACACACAGACCTCCGTCTGCTGTTGTCCACATGCTCCACCCACCTGCCTCTACCCACCCACCTGTTCGTTAGAACACACAGACGTTCGTCTGCCGTCGTCCACATGCTTCCACACTGCACCTACCTGCCTCCGGTCTGGTGGGGGGCCTTGATGATCATTCATCCCAGCCCTCACAGTGCTGACATTGACCAGCATTTCACTGAAACATGATTTCAAAAGACTTTTATTCTGTAGTGGATCAGAGGTTCTCGGCTTCCACGTCCACAAGGTGGAGCAATAAGCTGGGTGTGTGTATGAACTCCAGCAGCACAGCTGTGTCTGATCCACTAACACACCCGCACCACCACGTCAGCATCACCGCAGAACTACACATCATCCACCACCCTAATGACACCTGGCGCTCTGTCCACAGTGCTGATCATTCATAACACTTTTTTTTTTGTGATGTAATCACCGGAGCGTCATCCATCATCCATCATTCATTCATTCATTCATTAGCAGCGTAAGTGCTTTACATTGCGGTGCCTGTTTATGAAGGTGAACGGTATGACACCACAGACCGGCGTCGCCACGGCGACCTGCACTCTGTGGTTCTGTGGTCTGGGTGGCGCTGAGCCGCGGCGCGACGGCGTGCCCCCCCTTGACTGACTGCTCTATCTTTGCGTTGAACAGGTCGTGAGAGCCGGGCGCCACCCCACCACCACCCCCCCTCGTCCTCCCCTAAAATACCCGGGCGGGGGCAGATGATAGAGGGACAGATTAAAGGGTTTCGGCCCCCGGGCCGGGCAGGGAGTCTCGGAAGACAGCCGCCTCGGACCGCCGCCTACGACCTCGCCTCCTGCTCTTGGATTTTACGGTGTTGATTGTCGGACGATTTCCCCTTTGCGAGGACCGAGCGCCCCCTCCTGGACATTTAGCTCACGGACGGACGGACGGGCCGAGACTTTGCGGAACATTGACGGACGTGTAGCTCTACGTACTTTTGGATTCTCACGCCATTGGCTCCGAGGCGGCTCCACATCCGCTACGGGATTTTTTCGAACTAGCGCCACCTGTTGACCACGCTCCACTGATGTTTATTTATTTATTTATTGATTGATGGATTCGATCCGAAGCCGTTGCCACGGCGCTGTGGTCGTAGTTTTTGTTGCCAGGAGGTGAAGATCGCAGCTCTGCGCTTCCCTCTGTGTCCGTGTGTTCTCGTAGTCGTTGGGGGGAGTGGCCATAGTCGCCGTGTGGTGGTTTGATTGACAGATAGAACCTTCGTTATTATTTTGTTTTAGTTGACCGCGGAAGCGCCGCTCCTACGGCTGCGTGCCAAATCTGTGAACGTCGGTACGTTCTTAATTTAGTAACTTAGTAAATAAATGAAATAAATCCTGTCACCGACGGCGACCTCTACTGGCTGTTTACAACACTGATCATGGAGATTATGACGGTGTGGTGGAGGAAGCATCGGTACTCCGACATGTCAATGCTGACCAATCAGAGCCCCGCTCCATGTGTGATGTCACTACAGGAAGCTCGATGCCTTGAGGGAGCATGTGGACACGCATGGTTGCCACCTCTGAGGGTGGAGGTGCTTTAGATGTATTTCTTTCGACTTCAACGCAGAAGCCGGATTCAGGAGAGGACCTCGTCCTATGTGAAAGTCCAGGCACCTCCACCCTCCGGCATGTTCTCCGGTAGCAGACGGACGGAATGTCCTCAGTCCTTTTGAGTCGATGAGGTCGAAATAAATTTAAAAAAGCAGCTTGAAATGGAATGTCATCGTGTTTTTATTTCCTGCTGTCCCCTGTGTCCTCTCCTCAGCTGTCCTGTCCGAGGTTCCGGGTCAGGGTTCCTTTAAGGACGTCTTAGAACCTCGCTGCTGCCTTCTTCACGGTTTGCTTTCCGTTCCATCCGTCGGGCCTTCGTCAGGGCTTTTAGTTTTCTTTTCATGCTGTAGCGGCAATGTATCGGTTCCCAACCCTCCGGTTTGTATAGCTGTGTGTGTGTGTGTGTGTGTGTGTGTGTGTGTGATTTGTGCGAACTGTAATAAACTCTTGACTTTTTCACCTTATTGCTGCCGTGATGAATGACTCTCACTCTGGCTAATTAATAGCACCAAGCCCTGGTTTGTAGCCCTGTGTGTGTGTGTGTGTGCGGGTGTGTGTGTGATTTATATTCAGGGCCAGTACACATGTCTTAACAGGATCTGCTCTAGTGGACCTTCCTGGATGTGAGCCGGGGAAAAGGCGAGGTGGAGTGTTTATTATGATCTATGTATTTCAGCCGGGATAGGCTCCAGAAGAACCAAACACACACACACACCAATTACGACTGCCTGCCCCACTATGATCCTCCCTCCTCATTTCCCACCTGATCTCCTCCATCAGACTTATACATATATTTTTTTAGGTTAAGGTTGGGGGGGGGACCACATCCACAAGGTGGCGCAGTAAGGTGGAGGAGCGTAAACTGAGTGGACGCAGGGTTTAAACACCATGTCAGTATCACTGCAGTGCTGAGAATCATCCACCACCCTAATGACACCTGCTCTGTGGGGGGGTCCTGATCATCAGAGAACATACCAAAGGGGACGAACAGAGTCTGTAGAGGAGCTACAGAATGGAACCGTGGAACTACAAACCCCACCTGTCTGATGGGAGCTGATGTCATGTGACAGTGGGTGTATCTAATAAAGTGGCCGGTCAGTAGAGAGATCCTGGAACACAGATAGACGGACAGACTCCAGATGTTTCGAGGGTTCTGGAAGCACAGTAACCTTTGTGGCGGCTCCTCGTCCCATTACGGTGCTGACGGAGGGAGGCGCGGGAGGCGCGGGGATGATGGAGCGGCGGCATTTTGTTTTGCTGACTGAGCTCTTTTTTCCTCCTCCTCCCTGCAGACCATTAAAGGAGGAAACTGAAGAGTGAGCATGCAGCACCACCATCACTCTGCCAGGCCCAGCTCTATCTCACCGCAGAGTGTGTGTGTGTGTGTGTGTGTGTGTGTGTGTGTGTGTGTGTGTGTGTGTGTGTGTGTGTGGTTAAGGTGGTGGTGGAGGTGGATGTGGATATGGATGTGGTAGTTGTGGTGAATGTGGTGGTGGTGATGGTGGTGGTGGATGTGATTTTCGTGGTTGTAGTGTTGGTGGTTGTAGTGGTGGAGGTAGTTGTAATGTTGGTGGTTGTCATGGTGGAGGTGGAGGTGGTTAAGTTGGTGGTTGTGATGGTAGTGGTTGAGGTGGTGGTGTAGGTGTAGGTTGTGCTGTAGGTGGTTGTGGAGGTGGTTGAGGTGGTGGTGGTGGTGGTGTAGGTTCTGGTGTAGGTGGTTGTTATGGTAATGGCTGTGGAGGTGTTGGAGGTGGGTTTATTTGTTCAAATGAAGGTTATAATGTATATATTTATATATAGATTTAATAGTTCAGATTGATAATCAGAACCTCGACTCCGGTTCTCCTCAGATGGATGACGTGTTTGTAGAACCTCCATCTTGGCGGATGCTTTGTGAATCAGCTGGTGGTGCAGGACGCCCGTGAGTGGAGTCTCTGATAATAAACAGATGAGAAGCGATAACGCGGCGGCGGCCAAACGCAACACGTGTCCCGGACGAAAGAGATCAATCGGAACCCCCACCCCCCCACGGTTCGGATCCCAATCAGATTAGACGGATCGATGGACTCTTATGAGAGATTGTATTCCGTCTGGAACTGGAGAGGAACCACCGCGGCTCCATTTTCCTGATGATTAGAACCCAGTGCCGCCATGTGATAACGCCCTGGACACCGGTTGTGTTGGGGGGTTCTACCAAACAGAACCAGCACCCTCTTAGAATCAGAATCGGCTCCATCGAAGAACCAAAACCAACACCAGATCCCATCTGGGAACCAAAACTGGTTCTATCTGAGCACCAAAACCAAAAACCAGATCCCATCTGAGAACCAAAACCAGATCCCATCTGAGAACCAAAATTGGTTCTATCTGAGAACCAAAACCAAAAACCAGATCCCATCTGAGAACCAAAACTGGTTCTATCTGAGAACCAAAACCAAAAACCAGATCCCATCTGAGAACCAAAACCAAAAACCAGATCCCATCTGAGAACCAAAACTGGTTCTATCTGAGAACCAAAACCAGATCCCATCTGAGAACCAAAATTGGTTCTATCTGAGAACCAAAACCAAAAACCAGATCCCATCTGAGAACCAAAACTGGTTTTATCTGAGAACCACAACCGGCCCCCTTTGATTGCTGAGGGCGGGTGGAGGAGGTGGAGGAGGAGAAGGAGTTCCATTTTGTGTTTGTAACGCGCGTTTTATTATTTTCTTTCTAAATTAGTTTTGCATCTCATTAAAATGTTGTTCAGTTCAGTAATAAAGCGGAATGCAGTTTACGTTTAAATGTCTTTAAATTTAAATTAAAGTCAGTTTTAATTGGTTGCAGAGGTTATCATCTCACCCCCCCCACCCACACACACACCCATACCCCCCCCCACCCACCAGGAGGCGAGCGACACGGTGACCGTGTTTATAATTAAAGACACTGCAGTGATTTTTGTTTTGTGTGTGTGCGTGTGCGTGTGTGTGTTTGTGTGTGTGTGTGTGTGTGTGTGTGTGTGTTTGTGTGTGTGTGTGTGTGTGTGTGGGTGTGTGTTATGGGCGCTGAGGTTTAAATCGTACGTGAAGCTGGGAGATTAGGGCGCGGAGTGCGTTCTTGTCATTTTGAATTCCAATTACCTGTAATCAGCTGACTGGGCCGTCGCCGCACCGCCCGTCGCACCGCCCGCCCGTCGCACCGCCGCCCGGCTGAGCGGCGGATTCATTTAAAGATGCTGAACTCTGATACATGACACGAGGTTCGTTAAGGCAAAGTCATTAACGAAGAGAAACGAGCGGCGCTAATGCAGCTCTGCCGTCACTCTGTAGCTCTCTCAAAGGGAGCGGAGGAGAGAGGTGGAGGAGGAGGGGAGGACACTCTATATGGGGCAATTTGGAGCATTCAATTCACCTTGAATCCATGTTTTCAGACTGTGGTTGGAAACCGGAGAACCCGGAGGAAACCCACACGGACACGGGGAGCACATGCAAACTCCACCTAGAATGGGATTCAAACCGGGAATCCCCAGCGCTGAGAGGAGAACATGCTAAACCACAGCACCGCCATGCCGTCCTTCGTACAGAATTATTAGAATCATTGTTGTAATTAATGTAAATCAATATTAATTGGGTGTTAATTGAGTGTTTTTACGTTTTTAATAATGATGCCCGTTAATTAGTTTGGATTAGATTTTTTTGTTTTTTTGTTAACGAGCTCTTAACGACTCGGCGTTTCCACGGCGATGTTTTCTGATTTATCACGTTACGTTTAATTACCACGGATCGTAACGAAGACGAACTGTTCAGCTGCAGAGGGATAAAAATTAGCCGAGGCCTATCCCGTCATCTTTAAGTGGTGTATCTGTGTCGGTTGTGCTCCTCACTGCTCCTCACTGATCCTCCATCACTTCTCCTCACTCATTGATCCTCCATCACGGATCCTCCATCACTGATACTCACTGATCCTCCATCACTGCTCCTCACTCACTGCTCCTCCATCACTACTCCTCCATCACTGCTCCTCCATCACTGCTCCTCACTCATTGATCCTCCATCACTGCTCCTCCATCACTGATACTCACTGATCCTCCATCACTGCTCCTCACTCACTGCTCCTCCATCACTACTCCTCCATCACTGCTCCTCCATCACTGATACTCACTGATCCTCCATCACTGCTCCTCACTCACTGCTCCTCCATCACTACTCCTCCATCACTGATACTCACTGCTCCTCCATCACTGCTCCTCCATCACTGCTCCTCCATCACTGATCCTCACTGCTCCTCACTCACTGATCCTCCATCACTGATCCTCCTTCACTGCTCCTCCATCACTGATCCTCCATCACTGCTCCTCACTCACTGCTCCTCCATCACTACTCCTCCATCACTGATCCTCACTGCTCCTCACTCACTGATCCTCCATCACTGATCCTCCATCACTGCTCCTCCATCACTGATCCTCCCTCACTGCTCCTCACTGCTCCTCCATCATTGCTCCTCACTGCTCCTCATTCACTAATCCTCACTCTCTGCTCCTCACTGCTCCATGACATCACAACATCTCAGGTAATCAGCAGGCAATGTTTCTCAGGGGTTATTGGGTATGTGATGTTTGGTATGTTCTCCACATTGCTCTTGCCTTGTGATTCAAGGGTGCCAATATATTTTGGTTCTTTAAAAAAAAAAAAAAAAAAAAAACATTTTTTTCCGTTTTCTGTGTCTGTGTGAAGATTGAAAGCCGAATTCGGAATCAGCTGACCCTCTGTCCTCCGGCTGACCGAGCGCTCAACCCATAATCAGTCCGCCCTGTTTTCGCCGTTCTCCTGATGGAGCGTCCGCCCCCCCCCCCCCCCCGCTGCGCCCTGGCTGCTCATTAGCGGGGTGTTATATCCATCACTGTCCCTTAATTAGCTCCTGGAGTCTCGGGATGGCCGAGATCTGAAAAGGGCTTCCACGTCACGCCGCGGTGGAGTTGCCTTCTCCACCTTCTTCTCCAGCCGGCAAAAAGGAGACGAAGTGATTTTTTTTTTCCCCTACTCCTCTCTCTCAGCTTGCCCCCCCCCCCCCCCCCAATCCCCCGCTGTGCACCCTCCGATAAGAAGCGCGTCCCTCCGCCCGCATAATGGAGGCGACTACAGGCGGAGCCCATTGACCTCCCGCAGACTTATCTGATTTACATTGCCAAATCTGAGTCTTCACTATCGATTACGACGTAATTAGTTAATTATAGACAGGAAGCCGAGGTTGGGGGGTGGGGTGGGGTGGGTGGGGGGTGTGTAGGTTGAGGCCGGTCTGAAGGGCATCTGGGTGTTTTACCCAAAACAGAGCACGCATGATCAATGAGGCTGAAACGGGTGGGGGACGCTAGAGAACATGCAAAATCCCTCCTCGTGTCCGATGTTTCGTTGGACACCCGGAAAGTTCTGTTCGCAAGCGTTTCGGCCAATCGGCGCCACGTGTTTGATGAAGGCCGCCGCCGCGCCGCTGTGTTTGGAATCTATTAAGCATCTGTCGGCTGCCAGCACGCCGCTCGCTCGCCATCCATCACGCCGCCCTGACGAGGCCCGGCCTCGCGGCGGGATCCGTGTTGGCGGCGGGCGTGGTGCCATGATCTGAACAGCCTGTGATGTCGCTCTTGCTCTTCTGGCAGGTGTGACGAGTGTCGGCTGTGCTACCACTTCGGCTGCCTGGACCCCCCGCTGAGGAAGTCGCCCAAGCAGGCGGGGTACGGATGGATCTGCCAGGAGTGCGACGCCTTCTCGTCCAAGGTGAGCGTCCGCTGGGAGGGTGGAGGTGCGGCCGGCGCGCCGACACCCGGCGTGGGTCCCTTTCTCAGACACTATACGGTACACCCCACATATCAGCTTAATAATGCATTCTCATTCTAAGCCCCTCCCCCTGCATTTGCATGGGGAGGTCAGTAGGGAGGACACACAGATGAAGTCAGTAGAACTCGTCATTTGCAGGCTGCTCCGGAGACCACGCCCACATCCGCCGCGCCGCCGCCTCGATGGCAGATCAAAGCCAAGTGGCCGGCATTTGAAGTTCTGAGGACCGTTTAACGAGGGGGCCAAGTGCGGGGCCCAGCGCGGGGACATCAGAGTCCCCTTTATACTGCCGAGTCAGCGTGTCCATGATTCTTCAGTGACTCCTCTCGCGGCGCTCTCTCAGATCCGGAGACCTGCACTCGGACCTCTCCGTCCCGACGTGTTTTGATGTCCTTATCTGTGGTCCGGCCCCCGGGGCCTATCCCTGCTGCACTCGGCTTCCGTGTCGAATCAAAGCCGACCGGTGGCGCGGTTTACGGAGCTAATTAGTCGTTTATCTTTAAAACGCCAGGCCGTCCGTCTGCGTTGGGTGATGTGGGGGTGGGGCGGGGGGGTATGGTGGGGTCCCTAATGGATATCTTTGAATCAGAGTTTAGAACCCGCCCCGGTCAGTTCTCCTCACGACCGGTTCGGTGTGATTTTATATCACTGCACACAGGCAGAAGGAGAACATACTAACTTCCCACCAAGGGTCTTATAGGTAAATAGTCCACGGGACCTTCATGGTGGGAGGCGGAGCCTCCACCACGCGACCACAGAACGTAGAACGTCCTCCGACTTTCCTCGCCGTTTCTCGCATCGGTGAAAGACTTCGGTTCCTTCACCGATGCGAGAAACTGCGAGGAAAGTCAGAGGACGTCCCAGACCTTCATTACGGAGCTCCTGTTGTTCATGCGTGGGGGCGTGGCTTTATCTGTGTGGAGGCGTGGCTTTATCCGCATGACAGCGGTGACCCGGTGACGGCACGAGTAGAGTCCGAGAACGCAGATTCAGACGGCGGATTAAACACCTCGCTGCTTCTTAAACGAGTCACCCCCCCTACAAGACCCCCGAAGGACCCGCCAGTAGAGGGCGCAGTCCTGTCGAACCCAGCGTTTACACGCAGCCCGCAGGAAGCTGGCCTGCGTAGTCGGCCGTGGAAAGTTTGGCTCCCGACTTTTTGACGACGCTCGAACCTGCCTCTCTATTTGTGGCGCTCCATGCTGTGTGACGCCCCCCCACCAACCACCCGCCCGACGGGACGGTGGAAAACGATCGGCGTGCGGCGTACACGCTGAATTCTAATCGCGCCGCGACGAAACGTCGAAAAAGCCGAGACGGAGAACGTTCGTGGCTTTAAGGCAGAAATTATAGCTCTCGCATTCGCGCACCTGTCAGCGGAACCGCAGAACGTCTGGAGAACGTCAGGAGAACCTGTCAGAGTCGGGTTCCTAAACGTCGGGAGGTGACGGGACGCGGCGAGCAGCACTTCATTCCAATAAATATAAACAGCGATGGGGTTGCACGATGGCTTAGAGGTTTAGCATGTTCTCCTCCCCAGCCGGATCCCAATCTGAGTGGGGTGTGCACGTTCCCACCGCGTCTGGGAGGGTTTCCTCCGGGTTCTCCGGTTTCCTCCCACCGTCCTTTAAATTGCCCCATATTGCCAGTCTATGACTGGGCACTCACCATATGCGGCAATTTAGAGCATACCATTTACCTTGAATCCATCTTTTTGGGATCGTGGGAAGAATCCTGCAGGAAAGCCATGCGGACATGAGGAGAACATGCGAACTCCACCTGGAATCCCCAGTTCTGCGAGGAGAACATGCAAAACCTAAGCCGATTTAGAGCAGCGGTTTCACCTTGAAGCCATGCTTTTGGACTGCCACATGGACACGGGGAGAACGTCCAAACCTCCACCCAGAGTGGGATTCGAACCTGGATCCCCAGCGCTGAGAGGAGATCATGCTGATCAATACTCCGCCGTGTGGCTGAATATGGAATTATGAGGTCATAATAATGTAACGACAAATATATCTGAACTCTGAATCTGAATCTGAATCTGAGCAAATGAAGGTTGGGGTTCCCGCTCACGGAGCCTCGTTCCTCGTCAGTGGACCTGGGATTAGAACCCACACCCTTCAGTTGGACACGCCACTGACGCCGGAGGACAGGGAACAGGAGGTTACGTATTCAGGAGACGCTGTGATAATTGTAAACGTTTGAATCGTTAAGTTTTGAACGCAGCATCGTTTCTGAAACGTTGCGCCGCGGCGTTCCGTAAATGCCACTCTGTCAGAAGCAGCGGTCGGTCCCGGCTGCCGCTCTCTAAATGCCACGACGAAGCGCTGCGTCACTCTGCGGCCGGCTGCCAGGCACCGGATGTTCATGAAATGTAGCAACCCCCCCCGCAGGCCATCCGTTATCCATGCAGCCTTGACCGGCGGCGGCGTTCCGCAGGATGAGCGGCGCTCTGGCGGCGGCCCACGCGGACCGCAGACCAGACACCCCGTGATGTACGACTTTTCTAAAGGTCACCGCAAATGGGTTCTACCTCCGAGAATAAATCTGCGTCCGGCGGGCGGGTCGGCGGCGGCGCCACCTGATCACCTACGCCGGTTCTACGCGTTTATGGGCGCCACGCGTGGAACGGGACCGTCGTAAAGAACCCTTATCAGGCGGAGTCGGGTTCATTACGCCGCCCGCCTGCGCGGCTTCGATAAACCTCTGGCCACTAAGGGGCCTATCCCATCACTTCCAGAATTGATTCGGGTAATAAAGCGAATCAACGGCCGGCGATTCATTTCTGGAGAGCGGGCAGAACCCGTTCCGAGTTCGGAGCTGAACGGGGAACCCTGGAACGGCCTCTGGAGCCTATCCCAGTGCATGCATACCCGGTTGCTAGATGCGCTGCAGAGAAACACGGGGTCGAGTTAACGGCCAACGAGTCGACTCGCTTGAGCCAAATGATACATTTAAATAAGGACTCAAATTCAGTTTAAATCTCTGGATTCGTTCGCATTTTATTTTCTTTATTTAATTCAGTGATTGTTGTTTTAATATGAAAATGAATAATTAAATTAATTGATAAAATTGTTAATTAATTATGGACAGATTTATTCCGAATGAATCGTTTTCCTGATCGTGAGCGAGGCCCCCTCCCGTCGTAAAGCTACTTTGTGACGTTCTGATCGTAAAGCTACTTTGTGACGTTCTGGTCTCATTAGCAGGACTGGCTCGTTTGGGTCAAAATAAACAATTAATCCGGATTTATTAAAATAAGAAGCCGAATTCAGTTTAAAGCTCTGGATTTATTTACAACTTTGAGAATAAAATCAGAGCAAACGAGAAACTGAAAACGAATCGTCTTTTTTTAATTTATTTACTTTATTAAATAGTTGTGGTTTTATATTAAAATAAATAAATAAATGAACGACGGACAGATTTAATGGAAACTGAATTAATTGTTTTCCTAAACGTGAAACGTCACGTTGTGACATCACAGTTTGTGTTTAAATCATTACGTCATTGTCATTCGCTTTAAGGACGTACAATAATGATATGATGGTAATTAAGGTTAACCGTGTCTGAGGGGATCTTTAGCATGTTCTCTACCACGTTATAACAGCGTTATGAACTGAGGACGGGGCCTAGCGAGGCCTCTTCACTGTGACGTTCCAATAAGTCCCGGATGTTTTTTTGATCTGCTCGTTAGCCGGACGTAACGACCGGGTCCGCTTCTTTTGAAGTGCGTCGGGGGTCGGCGGCCGAGCGGGCCCCGGGTTAAGCATCGGGTTCTTCTCTGCAGCCCTGCCATTAACGAGCTGTTTGTTAAGCGCGGTCCTGAAGGCGATTACCTTTGTAAGTGCGGTCATCAATCAGGCCGCTCGCACGGCGACCTGCAAAACGGCCTAATTAAGTTCCTCTAATTAACCGAATGAAGTGTCTCACGCTGCCTGCTTTACGGCGGAGGGGAAATTGAAAGAGCAAATGAAGATCATTATTCATCCGCCCGCCCGGGCGGCGCTCGCTCGCTCGACGGGGAGGAGAGGGAATCGCCACTTTACGTCCCACGTACGTACGGACTACGTCTCGCGTCCCACGGACGTACGGAACGTCCCACGAGGTCGTTAAACATTACGAATACTTACACCAACACGTGGTCCCGCCTCCTGAAATCAGTGACATCATCAATATCACTCCATCCATCCATTATCTTCCACTTTATCCTCTATCGCGGGGAGGGGGTTCCCCATGCCCATCCAGGGGAGAACGTCTCGGGTGCTGGGCAAATACACCCAGGACAGGGGGGGGTAATCTATCACTGGACACACACTCACTCACAAACACACTCTATATGGGGCAATTTGGAGAAATCAATTGACCTTGATCCATATTTTTGGACTGTGGGAGGAAACCAGAGAACCCGGAGGAAACCCACGCAGACACGTGGAGGACGTGGAAAGTCCACCCAGATGGGGATTCAAACCGGGAATCCCTAGCGCTGAGAGGCGAACATGCTAAAGCACTAAACCACCGTGCCGCCACGTAGTCCGGGGTTGGAACAGGGGCCCTCGCTGGTCCTCTAGATATGAAGATGGAGTGGAAATCGATGGCGCCGCACCACCTCCATCACTTTAGAAGGAACCTGGATCTTCAAGTGGAACCATACGGGCAGACCTCCAGTTCTTCATCCTGACGCGCTCCATTGTTCCAGGAGAATGTTCCTAAAATGAAGTACTCCTGCTGTTTCTGGAACAATGGAGCGCGTCAGGATGAAGAACTGGAACTCTGCTCATATGGTTCCACTTGAAGATCCAGGTTCCTTCTCTGTCCTGAAGGTCAGACTTCTGAAACGTAAGTAGAACGGATGTTCGTGAAGGACGGCGGGACTCCGGGGCATGCTCGCAGACCAACAACAATGGTACAGACCTTCAGGAACCTGCCTGTGGGGTGGGGTGGGGTGGGGTGGGGTGGATGGGGGCGTAGTCCGGGCTTGGAACAGGGGCCCTCGCCGGTCCTCTAGCTATGAAGATGGAGTGGAAATCGATGGCGCCGCACTACCTCCATCACTTTAACTAGGCAAGCCGGTCGCCCCGTTCCCCTCTCAGGGGCCAATTTGTGGAGTAAACAACGGCGGGGGTGATGGTCCTGCCCCATTACTCAGCCCTGAGTGGGCTTTAATAAGCCCGCTGTGGGAGGACCCTTATAGTCCGCCGCACTGAAGAATAGATCCATCAGGCGCAGGTTCAACCCCGCAGCGAGGCGGCTGCGGTAGGGTCACGTACAGGCTGCGGGCGGTGGGACGACCTGGGAGCGGGTGTCCTCGAGGGTACGAGAGAGGTTACCGTAAAGAACGTGGCCTTAACAGGAGGGAATTAGTCTGTTTAGGGTTTCAAACCAATACACAGGTTTAATATCATTAATAAAATATTTAATAGGGGGCAGCATGGTGGTGTAGTGGTTTGGCATGTTCTCCTATCAGCGCTGGGGGTTTGAATCCCGATCTGAGTGGAGTCTGCATGTTCTCCTGTGTCCGTGTGAGTGTCCTCCGTGTTCTCTGGTTTCATCCCACAGTCCAAATATGCCACAAGGACATCTCAGTAGCTCAGTGGTTAGGGTGTTGGGCTATCAATCTGAAGGTTGTGGGTTCAAATCCCAGGTCCACTGAAGTTACCAGTGTGGGTCCTTGAGCAAGGCCCTTAACCCTCCTCATTGCTGCAGAGATGTTGTGATTAACCCTGTGCTCACCTTGTAAGTCACTTTGGATAAAAGCGTCTGCGAAATGAGCAAATGTTACATGTATTCAAGGTAAATTGGAAGGTCTAAATTGCCCCACATGGAGTGTGTGTGCCCAGTGATAGATTGGTGCCCTTTCCTGGATGTATCTGCCCAGCGCCCAAAACGTTCTCCCCTAGATGGGCATGGGGTTGAGGGCTGGAGGATTGTCCCTTCAGAGGAGAACGTTTTGGGACACCCGGGACAGGGGCATCCATCCATCGCTGGGGCAATTCAGAGCCGCCAAATTCACCTTGAATCCATGTTTTCGGACACTGGAGGGAAACCAGAGAACACCGAGGAAATTCACACAGACACGGGGAGGACATCTGAACGGGATTCCAACCCGTATCTCGTATTTCTCTCAAAAGAGGGTTCTCCAAAAAGTTCCTTGGAACAGACAGATGCACTCCGGTTCTTGATTAGTTCCCCTATAATTCCTAAAACTTCTGTGGAAGAGAAAAGGTTCTAAAGGACTCAGCGGAGGTCTTGTTTTGGAGACGGGGGTTGACCCGCGGTGTTCTCTCGGCGTTCTGTGCGGTTCATTAAACGCCGGCCGGGTCAAGGCTCGGGGATCAAAATGTGCCGCGGCATTCCCCAAACATGGCCCTTCGAAACCTCTGCAACTCTTCGGCCAGTTGAACCTCAATTTACCGCCAACCCATTCACCCACGCGGGCCGGCCCCCGGCCCCCCGGAAGGCGTTGAAAGCAGCCGGCGATCCCGCTAACAAGCCCATTACGGACCGGAGCGGCGCCGAATCCCGGCGCCGCCATCGATTTCAGCTTTGTTCATCTTTCACGGCGCAGCGTTTTCTGCGCGCCCACTCGCTCGCACGCCACCCCATAAAAACAAGCGAACGAGGCAGGCAATTTACCTCCGCAGTCTGAGCACTACGGTTAATTTGTGATTTAATATTACGCTCCAAATTGGAAACGGAGCGAACGCACGCCCGCTCGCCGCCGTATTTCCCCGCAGGACTTGCGTCTTATCAGATGTAGGCCTGTGCGTTTTACCGCTGATTTAATTAGCCGTCTTGGCTTAAATTCACCTCGGTATCCGTCACGCCTCAGATAAATGGAAAACGCATTTTTTTTTGGGGTGGGGGGGTGGGGGTAGGGAGAGGGGGGTGGAGAAGGAGGTGGTGGGGGGGGTAAAAAGGCAGATTAATGAACGCCCTTTGTAATAAACGGAAATGTGGAGCGCAAATGTGCACAGTCATGAAGTTTAATTGTGCTTTCTGGAGATGCGATTTTGGCCGAGGGAGAGAGAGAGAGATGGGGGGGGGGGGGTCATGTTGGAACGGGTGGAGGATGGGGGAGGGAGGGGGGGTTCTCAGCCACTTAATAAACCAGGTGTAGAGAACATTGCACACATACTGGGGGATGCACACCATATCTCTGTTCCGGTTCGTCCCCAAACATCTGGAATGAGTGGGAGGTCAAGGCTCCGCGGGGGTCAGGTACACCCCTCTACGCCGAACCAGACCACACGTGCAGGGCCTTCCCCAAACAGTTTGTGATTATGACATCGGTGCTGGATCTTATTCACCTGCAGCGATAGGACTGAATGGCACACCTGGATGGGTGGGATTGGGGCCTGTCCCAGTTATTTTATTGAGTTTTACATGTGACTTCTATCTGGTTCGGGGCGGCATGGTGGCGTAGTGGTTTATCATGTTCTCCCCTCAGCGCTGGGGATTCACGGTTCGAATGCCAATCTGGGTGGAGTTTGCATGTTCTCCCCGTGTCCGCCTGGGTTTCCTCCAGATTCTCTAACACTACAAGTCCCAGAGAGGGGTCATTTGACATTTCTACCTCTGGAACCCAGAGACGGGTCGAATGACCTGAAGGATTTTAGCTAACATCCTCTAATCACCGTCTTTTGTTCTGTAAATAAGGCCATTACTGGAGCACCACAGGAGGTTTTCCATTGAGTTTAGCCATTTAGTTTCTAGTTAGTTCTATTCAGTTTATTGTATTTTATAATATAAAGATTATATATATTGTATTTAGTTTAGTTTTATTTGAGCAAAAAAGCACAAACAGTAAATTATTTTTTATATTTTAAATAAAGAATTAGAAATTTTACAGTAAGTTACAGCTGTGAGTAATGACCAGAAGCATTTGTGTCAAGAGGACTGAAATTTCAGCATGAGAAATATACAAAAGAACAACTGTTATTTGATTACATGCATTTTTTTTTGTCATACAAAAAATATAAAAGGAATAAAACAATTCACACCTATTTACTATAGGCTGCATTGGAGGGCTACATGTGTGAGTGGCATGTCCTTATTGTGTGACTAGCATTTCAGCATTTACATTTATGGCATTTGGTAGACACCCTTATCCAGAGCAACTACATTTATCGCATTTTTTATACAAGTGAGCAATTTAGGGGGAGGTTGTTTAGCTATTTAGTTTCTAGTTAGTTCTATTCAGTTTATTGTATTTTATAATATAAAGATTATATATATTGTATTCCAGTTCCAATGCCTGTTGAGTGGTGAAACTTCTCTGCATTTTGTTTCTTGTGAGCAAAAAATAGGTGAAGCAGTCACCTATTTATCCCCCACAGCACAAAAGGCTGCATGCAAATTTGCTAAGGTGTTAGCAACCTTATGCATGTCCCCTGCACAGTAATGCAGCTGGGGGGTGGACAGACACTCAGGAGCAACTTACATTCTTTTGCTTACACTCTTTTTCAATACCTTTGTTGAGCTGGATCAACACAATTAATTTGTTTTCTTTTTCTAAACTGTCATTTTGAACACACTTCTTCCACATCTTTTTAAAAAGAAAAACTTTAGCATATTTCTTGAAACAGATTGTATGTTTTGCAAACTATGTCATTTGGCAAAATGACCTGTATAATGCAGCACAACATCACAGATCAGCACCAAAAGGTTACATCTCCCCAATACACATTATGTATGCTTCAAAACAAAATGTGTGTTTTATACAAATTGTCAGTGCCCTCAAAATGCCCCCAAAAAGTCTCTTGAGCTGTGTTTCACATGGTGTTTTGAGAATGTCACCTCGGTTTCAAGAAATGAGCCAAACCAATTGAAAAACAAGATCAACTTTAATTTAAATCAACTTTAATTTGTTCAAAATGTGCACCACCTTGCCTCCAAGAGATATAAGTTCAAAATATAAGAAGTTGATTTACTAGCTTGACTGAAAATCTGAGATCCTTCTGCATAACCATTAGAGAGCACTAGCTGTCCTCTTTTGTCATGCATAGGGTTGCAGGTAACACACTATTCAACCTACCCCCAGCTAAAGTATGTTTCTGTATTTTGCTAGTCAGTATCAAACAGTTTTCATTCTTATCCTTCTTTTCTTCACAAAAAAATAAAAGGTTTTGTCTATTTATTCTTTAAATTTTTATTTTTTACCATTTTCTTCACCTGCTTTTTTTTTATTAGCCAGCATATATTATTATTGGGCAACTTATTTTTTTAGTCAGCATGGTCAAACAGTTTTCATATAGTATTCATATATACATACATGTAACAATGTAGAGAAAAGAAAGAAGGAAATGGAAGGAAAGAACAGCATAAGAAAAAGCAGGTGAACAAAGGGTAAAATTAAAAAATGAAAAGAATGAATAGACAAAACCTTGTATTTTTTTGTGAAGAAAAGAAAAGAAAAGAACAAAAGGGTAAAGAATATGTGAGCATAAAATATGTTGAGTAATAAAAAAAACGTATTGGACAACAAAAAGAAAAGAAAAAGAAAGGAATGAGAATGATAAATATTTTTTTCATGTTCATGTAATCTTGCTGCCAATTCCTGTATGTTTCTTCAGCTTCACGGAGGTCTCACTCAGGCCTGTCTGTAGAATTTGGGCAGAGGGGGATGATAGGTGTGTGTGTGTTTAGGCAGCCTGTAGGTCATTACCATGATAATGCGTACTAAGAGCAAAAAAGAGTCAGGTTTTTAGTTTGTTTGTACAGATTAATTCTGGTATTACTTTGGCTCAAAGCACTCTGAATTCTGGTCAATCTCTATTTTTGGTGAATATTCTAAGATGATGACAGGAACTTTTTGTAAGTCGCTCTAGATAAGAGCATCTGCCAAATGCCATAAATGTAAATGTAATGTAAATGGATGAACACAATTAGTTTGGTTATTTTTTTCTAAACTGTCATTTTGAACCCATTTATCTTTTTTTAAAAGAAAAACATTAATAAATTATTTTAGAAAAACTTCTGCATATTTCTTGAAACAGATTGTAAATCAACAATTTGTTCAAAATCTGCACCACCATGCCACAAAGAGATATAAGTTTTAAATCTAACCAGTTGATTTCACAACTGTTTACAGTATGAGACAGACGTTTGTGTGAGGTGTGAGTTTAGCTCTACTCCCCCCTGCAGAGTCCTCAGGTAATGGCCACATTTACAAATGAAAGGATGCTAATTGGAGCCATCAGAGTCAACAGTTTGGACTAAGGGTCTTTTGACCCACTCTCAGGACTTCAGGGGGTAGGTTGAAAATCCTGGGACTTCGAGTGCTAATCTCCTCCCATAGTCCAAAAACATGGATTCAAGGTAAATTGAATGTTCTAAATTGCCCCATATACAGTTACACAGTGTGTTGTCTGTGTGAGTGAGTTTGCCCAGTGATAGATTGCCCCCCCCCCCCTGTCCTGGTTGTATCTGCCCAGCACTCGAAACGTTCTGCCCTGGATGGACATGACAAACCACCCTCCCCCCACGGAGTTCCATCAGTCAGTGTTCAAAATGATGTCAGTCTGATGTCAGGGGAGCGTTTATTCTGGTAGAGGCAACCGAAAGGTCACTTCTCTTATTTCGTGGTAAAATAGCATTATACTGCATTTTAAAAGATAAAAGTCATGGCACGAAATTTAGATCTGATTTTAATTAGAATTAAAGAGCATTTTAAGTTTTTATGAATAAAAAAATTATAATAAAAAAAAAAATAAGGAAAACTTTTTATCTTGAACTTAATTCCACTTTTGATGATGCATCTCTGAATCAGAGCCGTTCAGCTCGTTACATCCATCCGTTATCGTCTGCTTTATCCTCTATTAGGGAAGAACGTTTCGGGCGCTGGGCAGATACACCCAGGACGGGGGGGGGGGGGGGGGGGGGGGCAATCTATCGCAGGGCACACGCTCACTCTCACACACACACACTCTATATGGGGCAATTTGAAGAAACCAATTGACCTTGATCCATGTTTTTGGACTGTGGGAGGAAACCGGAGAACCCGGAGGAAACCCACACGGACACGGGGAGGACATAGAACCTCCACCCAGATTGGGATTCGAACCTGGAATCCCCAGTGCTGAGAGGAGAACATGCCAAACCACTAAGCCACCGTGCCGCCTATCATAATATATTTTAAAAATCATGCGACGGACTCGCTAATTAGGACATATTTTAATTAATGATATAATATGATGTTGATATATACCTTCTATAGTGTTCCGTGTCACGTCTGCGTTTCTGTGGATGCTCTGCATTTGAATTGAACCGTGTTCTCCGTTTTATCGACACATTCTGTGGAGAGGTGAATTGGCATGTTCTCCAGTTCCACTGTCCATTCGTTGTTTGTATTATTATACATTAGAACCCTGATTCGGCAGGACGGTGGCTTAGCATGTTCTCTCAGCGCTAGGGATTCCCAGTTCGAATCCCAATCTGGGTGGAGTTTGCATGTCCTCCCCGTGTCCGCGTGGGTTTCCTCCGGCTTGTCTAGTTTCCTCCCACAGTCCAAAAACATAGATTCAAGGTCAGATGTATTCTCCAAATTGCCCCATATAGGGTGTGTCTGTGTGAGTGAGTGTGAACCCCCCCGCCCCCCACGACCCTAGTAGAGAATAAATTGGAAGATAATGGATGGATAAAACCCTGATTCTTCGACTCTCGTTACTTTTTGGATTATTTTTCCTCGTCGTTTCTCGTCCCCGCGCTGCAGAGGAAAGTGCACACACCTGCGTCTCACCCCACCCGGGGTGTCGCCCTGCTTCATTCCTCGGAGTGTTATTCACCTTCCCGTTCGCGCTGACTCGGGTTTTATCGCCGTCGCGGGGCATCGGTCTGTCTTCTGTGGTGAGGCACCCATCAGACCGGAGGAGACGCTTTTTATCCCGCCTTACACAAAAGCCACGTCCTGTGCAACACACACACTCACACACACACACACACACACACACACACACGCACACACAGGCCAGAGCGAATACAATAAAAGCAGAAAACACGATAAGGAAATACGTCACACTAATTAGCCAGCTGAATTCTTTGAGGACTGCGGCGGCTTGATAAAGGACGCCAAAGCTCATTAAAGGCAAAGCGGCGTCGTAAATTTGAATTCTTTTTACTCAGCTTTAGTTTAATCCCACTTTATGAAGTTGACGGTGTGTGTGATGTGCGAGTGGGTGGGAGAACGCGGGGGGGGGGGGGAGGATGAGGGGGGGAGCACGGGGTCTGAGCGGGGCTTGAACACCTTCCCATATTCTCACAGGGCTTTGTTGCCACCTAGGGTTCGGTCTGCACGCCTTAGCTCCCGACAGCCGACTCTCGTCTCCTGCAGGTTCTCTGTAACTGCCTGTGGACTCGACTGCTTCACTTTAGCTTCAGCAAAAAAATTCAATAAAATACAGTTAACCTGCAGAAACGACGAGCCGCGTCACATTTACAGTTTTATATATATGTATATATAAACATCTAAAGATTGTTGAAAGTTATTGAAAAACAGAAATGACAGCGTTTAGAGTGATGACACCTCACACAGTCGTCACACACTCACACAGTCGCCTCACACAGTCATCTCATAATCACCTCATACAGTCACTTCACACAGTCACTTCACACAGTCACCTCATACAGTCACCTCATACAGTCACCTCGCACAGTCACCTCGCACAGTCACCTCGCACAGTCACCTCGCACAGTCACCTCGCACAGTCACCTCGCACAGTCACCTCGCACAGTCACCTCGCACAGTCACCTCGCACAGTCTCCTCGCACAGTCTCCTCGCACAGTCCCTTCACACAGTCACCTCACACAGTCACCTCACACAGTCACCTCACACAGTCTCCTCACACAGTCACCTTACACAGTCCTCACACAGTCACCTCACACAGCCACCTCACACAGTCACCTCATATAGTCGCCTCAGACACCTCACACCTCATACAGTCTCCTCATACAGTCCTCACACAGTCACCTCACACAGTCGCCTCAGTCACCTCACACAGTCGCCTCAGTCACCTCACACAGTCACCTCATACAGTTGCCTCAGTCACCTCATACAGTCATCTCACACCATCACCTCACACAGTCACCTCACACAGTCACCTCACACAGTCACCTCACACAGTCACCTCACACAGTCACCTCACACAGTCACCTCATACAGTAACCTCACAGTCACCTCACACAGTCACCTCGCGCTGTCGCCTCAGTCACCTCGCGCTGTCGCCTCAGTCACCTCACACAGTCACCTCACACAGTCACCTCACACAGTCACCTCACACAGTTACCTCACAAAGTCACCTCAGTCGCCTCATGCAGTCACCTCACACAGTCACCTCGCGCTGTCGCCTCGCGCTGTTGCCTCGCGCGGTCGCCTCACACAGTGTGTGTGTATATGAGATTGTGTGTATATGAGGCTGTGTATGTGTGTGTAAGAGTGTGTGTGTGTATCTGTAATAAATGTAGAGTCTACAGTTTTGTATGTTCTCCATTAGTGTGCTTGCAATTTTCTGCTTGTAATGTTCCGGAGTCAGTTCATGGCGCCCCCTACAGATGTTCCTTGGTGATCACCCTGCCATTTCCTGTTATTAATAGTTCTTTTAAAGGGTTTTATTTGTACGGAGGTCGCGCGGTGACAGAATGCATCATTTCTCCGAACGAGGCGGGAAATCAAAGAGCTTTTTTTTTCATGAATATCACAAATACTTTCCCTGCAATTACAATAAAACATGTGGCATTTCATTACGGCGCCGGCTCTTGCCAGAGGGCAGGCGTGGTGAGTGGCAGCAGGCAGCTTCTCAGCTCTTCCCCAAGGAGAGTGATGGAGATTTCCCACAATGCCGCTGCCCGTCAGTGTCCTCGAGACGGCCGCGCCCGGCGGTGGAAATGTCATCCTGTCGGCGGGAAGAACGGCACGGCTGGATTTATACCAAAGTGATGCGCGTCTAATGGCACCTACGTTTCTGACAAACCGTCACGCGGCGAGTTTACGAATCGCTTTGCGTCTCGGCGCCGCGGCCTGACCTCGACGTTCCACCGCAGAGCTACCAGTACTCATTACAGAGTCCCTTTAGGGTTCTAGACTACATCAGTCCACTTTAATTCCCACCCTATGAGAATGACGTCTTTTCAATGTGTATTTTGCATGTTCTCCTGTCTTCCCACAGCCTATAACGGCTGTAGAAGATGTCCGATGATGATGATGATGATACGGCCTTTTTTTTTTGTTCTGCGATGGACTGCGGTTTGTTGCTGCTCATTGGCTGACCGTATTTTTTCGAACTTTACGAACACGCAGAACTGCCGCGTCCCATGTCACGGCCGTAGCTCGGACGCCGAAACGAGCAGTCTCCGTCCCCCGTGGAGAGGAAAGAGGGACGCGTGAGAGAACCTGCAAATCAATCCCAGAACAACCAGCGGCGCTCCCTCAGGGCCGCGCTTTAAATCACAAATCTCGAAGGGGGAAGTCGTAACGCGACGCACTTTAGCCTAACTAAGACATTTAGAACGAGGCGGCAGTCCCTTCACCCCCACCTCCCTCCACCCACCGGCTTTCTCATTTGAGCGGCGGCCGACCGTGGCGATAACGTACGGCGCCGCAGGTAATTGGAAAATTGGCAGGCTTGTCAGAGAGATTTGGTGGATGGCACGGGCGGATGGGGCCCCGGCAGTCCGCAGGGTTAGAATTTATATCCGCCCGAGGGCCGACGGCCACGAAAGTATCCAGAGTTCAGCAAAAGAGGGGCATTTTTCATAAAGAACCAGACGCTATATCAAAAGTTCTCCGCAGACGGAGAGGTTCTGGGAAGCGGACGCTGATGGAGCTGGAGATGGAGCTGCCGCCGCGTGTTAAACGATCCGGCCGCGGACGCGCTCTGAAATGTGGCCGCCGCGCCGTGTTCGGGTCCCGCTCAAGGACATGAAGCATCCCGTCCTGTCACTCGTTATTAATCGGACGAACTCGACTCCTTCTTGGTGATCAGATGATTCCTGAGCCGATGGATGAAAACTTCATTATTCACCTCAGACCTGCAGCTCAGAACTTACTCAGTTATGGACTGAATCACTGACTCATTGGTGGAC
Organism: Corydoras sp. C115; assembly: GCA_019802505.1. Taxonomy (NCBI): domain Eukaryota; kingdom Metazoa; phylum Chordata; class Actinopteri; order Siluriformes; family Callichthyidae; genus Corydoras; species Corydoras sp. C115. The sequence continues at coordinate 759,324 of JAFMOC010000067.1, read as the reverse complement.
CGAATCACTGATTAAATGCCGAGTCACAGACTGACTGAACTACTGACTGAATCACTGACATGCTGAATGACTGGCTGATTCAGTGAGTGAATTAATGAATCACTGACTGACTGAATAAATGACTAACACCAGATTAATTAACCGCATTACTGACTCACTGACCGAGTTACTCACTGAATCACTGACAAACTAACTGAAATAACAACTGACTCTCTCTCTCTGAAATACTAAATGGATAATTGAATCAATCACTGACTGAGTGACTTTAGACTAAATTAAAGACTGAATCACCGATTTACTGACTGAATCATTGACTGACTGTGTCACTAAATGGATCATTGAATTGTTGCATTTCTGCAGACTGACCGAATCACTTACTAATTTATTACACAGTCACCTCACAGTCGCCTCAGTCACTCTCTGCGTCATTATATCACTGACTGAATCATTTACTGATTTATTACTGGATCACTTACTGAATCATTTACTGATTTATTACTGGACCACTGACTGAATCATTTACTGATTTATTACTGGATCACTGACTGAATCACTTACTGATTTATTACTGGTTCACCGACTGAATCACTGATGTCTTATTGGATCACTGACTGAATCATTTATTGATTATTACTGAATCACTGACTGCATCATTTACTGATTTATTACTGTTTCACTTATGTGAATCTCTTACTGATGTGTTATTGGTTCACTGACTGAAATACTTACTGCTTTATTACTGGATCACTGACTGAATCACTTACTGATTTATTACTGGTTCACTGACTGAATCATTTACTGATTTATTACTGGATCACTGACTGAATCACTTACTGATGTCTTATTGGATCACTGACTGAACCACTTACTGATTTATTACTGGATCACTGACTGAATCATTTACTGATTTATAACTGAATCACCGAATGAATCACTTACTGATTTATTACTGGTTCACCGACTGAATCACTGATGTCTTATTGGATCACTGACTGAATCATTTATTGATTATTACTGAATCACTGACTGCATCATTTACTGATTTATTACTGTTTCACTTATGTGAATCTCTTACTGATGTGTTATTGGTTCACTGACTGAAATACTTACTGCTTTATTACTGGATCACTGACTGAATCACTTACTGATTTATTACTGGTTCACTGACTGAATCATTTACTGATGTCTTATTGGATCACTGACTGAAATACTTACTGATTTATTACTGGATCACTGACTGAATCACTTACTGATTTATTACTGAATCATTTACTGATTTATTACTGACTCACTGTCTGAATCACTCACTAACTTAATCGTTGAACCCACACATACGTTCGGTACGTTGTTCGTGTCGCTCCCGTTGCTGGTTCTTTAATCATGCCAGCCGATGCCAGCCGATGCCCGCCTGATTAATGGCGCCGTAATCATCGGCAGGTCATCAGGAGTCGGCGTGAACGTGCGACACCCTGATGAATCGCGGCACTTAAGTTCCGACGTGTTCATCATCCATCACGGAGTCATTAGAATCCTTTATTACAGATTTATGAGGCTTTGGTGGAGTTTATAAGACTCTCACTGTCGCCTCCTTCAGGGAGCCCAGTGCACTGGATGAATTATGGATGCAGGTCTTGCGGCCGAGCGTCCGACGCGGCGGCGGCGGGCGCGATCCGTATCATCACGTCACCCGCCTCACACCGCGGCGACGCCTGAAAACGCAACGGCGGCATTTCTAAAGAGCACAGATCAATACGATGCTCCATCACCGATAAGAGAGGCCGAGGGTTCCTAAGACGAGGTCTCATGTCAGCTGTGTGTGTGTGTGTGTGTGTGTGTGTGTGTGTGTGTGTGTGTGTGTGTGTGTGTGTGTGTGTGCACCGCCCTTCCAGCGGTGGATGGGGGCAGTGTGTGGTTAGGAATAGGTAATCACACATGGCTGCTCGTAGATGTGTGTATTAACCTCAGGAAGAGGAGATAATTGCATCTGTCAGACTCATTTAAGCGCCGAGACGCCCGTCGTTTTCTATTTGCGTCCTCCTCCGATTCTCGGCGCGTGACTCCGGCGGGATGAGCGCTCGCCGGGTGTCCCGCCGCCTCGCCGGGCATCCGCCCGAGGAGGCGCCGTGCGAATAGAGGAGTTATTTGACGGCGAGTGATGTGAGACAAGTGAGACGTGGCTCTGGGTCCAGCGTCATGGCAACCGGTGCGTAGCGAAGCTGTAGGACGCCGTTCATGGCGCCGTTGGGTTCTCCTGAAGCGCTTATTGTGTGGAGGCGCGTGGTGGTGGTGGTGGGGTGCACTTATGTGAGTGAAGGAGGTGATGACGTGATGAAAGGAATCAGTCAGTGAGGAAATAAACACTGACCCGGTGTCTTCATCTCCTGCAGGAGGAGGACGAGGAGGAGGAGGAGGAGGAGGTGGAGGAGGAGGTTCTCCAGGTCGACGAAGAGCAGGTGGAGGAGCAAAGGACTGAGGTGGAAATCCTGAACTAAATGACCTCCTATTTATGATTTGTCCACTCACCGGCCACTTTATTAGATACACCACCCCACCGCCACCACCATGTTCCCATTCTCACCATCCATCACATCAGCTCCTCTGAGCATACAGATGGGGTTTGTAGTTCTATAGTTCCGTTCTGTAGTCCATCCGGTCCTCTCCATACCCTGTTAGTCCCCTTTAGTAGGTTCTCTGATGATCAGGACCCCCACAGATCAGGTGTTATTAGGGTGGTGGATGATGCTCAGTCTGAACCAGATGGAATACAGAATGAAACTATAGAACTACAAACCCCAGCCGTCAGATAAAGCTTTGAACCTCGGTGGCCGGTGAGTGTTAAGGTAAAGCCCACAGCCTTATTGAACTCCCTGTGTGTTCATAACATGTTATTATGCAGGTACAATCTACCAAACAACCGGAATAGGAATATTTTTATGACCATGCCATTATGATTGGAGGGGAGCAGTTTGGAAAATCTAAATATTATTATTATTATTATTATTATTATAGCATTTAAAGATCAGCTTTATTCCTGTTTGTATTTTTGTTTTTTTGTTTATGACGAGACCTTATAGGTCTTTCCTATATCTGTGCTGGGAGAACATGCCAAACCAGGCCGTTTTAATGCTATTTTTCTTAATGCACTTTTACAAGTACAGTATTTAAACCTTAAGCCTACTGCAGGGTTCAGTTCGGATTGAGTCGGAGAACCCTACAGTGTGGTTCCACGCTCCCATCATCGGGACACGTTCTGCAGGAGGGTTCCTTTAACCGTGGACCCCGTAATACCAAGAAAGTCAAATACTATTTTATTTTTACAAGTATTATTTTTATATTCTCATGTTGTTTTAATCTGTCCCGTGTTCCCCCACGTTCCGCACTAAGAACACTACGATCCCAAAGCTGCTTTCCCGTTCTCCACTGGGGCAAACTGCGCTTCCTTGCAATCACTCCAATTGCCCCGGGTGGTCACCCAGGTCTAGGCCATGTGCTTTCATCTGTGTGGGAATAGTTTGGGGAAGGCCCAAGGTCTATCAGAAACGGGTTGGGTGAACGTTGATGAGCCCTGACAGCAACCTCATCCAACACCTTTGGGATGAATTGGAACAGAGATTGAGAGCCAGCTCCTTGAGTCCAACATCAGTGTGTGACATCACAATGCTCACCTGGGTGGACAGGCAAACTCCCAAATCATGAGAGTCGGAGCTGACATACCTGCACATGTGGAAGCCATGAGGAATGTGATGTCATAACAGGTCCCCTTAGTGTATGAAGCGCCACCTGGGGGTTCCACTGTCCATGACGTCCTGTGAGAGGACTGATTCCAAGGACTTTTATTTAGAACCTGACACTAAAGACCCGAGTCGAACGTCAAGCTCCATCCCACCATCCAGAGATGGTTCCGGAACCTTCCACAGAGTTCTATTTGTGATACACAGATTATTCTAAGTATTAATTTCGTTTTTGTTTTTGTTTTTGTTTCTTTTCCGGATTTCAGAGCCCGGCGCTATTTTTACACCGCGGTTCCGCCGCATGCCTTCGGTTCTCGGTACACTGCGCCCGCGGGCCACTCAGGACACTTTTCCCGCCGCATGAGTTTACACAGAGTCTGTATTTCGGTACTTTATCAATGTTTTATTCTTAATAAACCAGCCTTGCGACTCTTCAGACTCACTCATTCATTCATCATGATGAAGTGATTCGCTGCGGAATTGATTCATATCGAATGAATCAGTGACTCAGCGGCATAATATAATCAAACCATGAAATACACTCAACCTGAATCCTGGTTCTTTAATCACAGGCTCATGGACAGAGCAGGCGTCATTAGGGTGGTGGATGATTCTCAGGCCTGCAGTGATGTTGGCATGGTGGTGCAGGTGTGTTTGGATCCACTGTATCCACTCACTGTACCCTCTAGGATACACCTCTACCTTACTGCGCCACCTTGTGGATGTAGAATCCAAGACCGTGGGTCTGGTTTGTGTTATTCATCCCTAATCCTCCATCCACAGGAGTTACGGATGGATGACATCATCTTGCGCACACCATTGTACGAAGCGGCTTGCGCAGATCCCAACTCGATGGTTGGGGTTCGAGCCCAGGAGCCCATGAGCCTTATACGATACCCTTGGAGCAGTGAGGGTTGCTTGAGGGCCCACAATGGATTGAGGACCTCCCGCCAATGAGTGCTGGGATAGGCTTCTGGAACGTTCTGCAGAACCACCTGTATCAAGTTCAAAGGAAGCATTCGGCATGCAGATGCGCAGACGCTCTGAGATGCGCAACGGAAAGTTGGTTATCGAGGGGTAAGCAAATGCGTGGGTTCCTTCGGGCCGGTGGAGGAACGATGACGGTTCCAGATAAATGAGCACTATCGGAATGGTGCTCAGGGTTCCACAGTGAGATCTGCTGAGGTGTGCGGAATCCGGACCGATGTCTCAAGGAGAATCAGAATCGATGGGTTCGGGCGGGATGAGTCATGGGACGGACGGACAGATGGGTCCTGAACTGATGAAATTAGGAGTCAGGACCGATGATGAATGGATAAAAGAAGGTGGTATTACTCACGCCATTCAGAGGAGGCGCTCGGCTCTACAGCGAGTGATGAAACCGTGTTCTGATGGCTTTATAAGAATATCCATCAGAACGTGGCGTCACATCGTCCCCCGATGGAGGTGCTGGCTGGCTTGAAGTGTCTCTGAGGTAGTTTGCATGTTCTCCTCACTTCTGTGTGGGATTTCTTTAAGGCGCTCCGACCTCCTCCCTGCTGTGCGTGATCTGTCCATGGTGAGAACATACTGAAGAGGACAAACAGAAGAGGGACAGATGGACTACAGAATGGAACTGTAGAACTACAAACCCCATCTGTCTGATCAGAGGAGCTGATAGGATGAATCCAGGAGGTGGTCCTAATAAAGTGGCCGGTGAGTCTACAGTTTATTATTCTTTGTGCTTTTATCTTAATATAAGTTTGATATTGTCTCTTAAATGCTCAGGTCGTGACTCCGTCTCCCAGTCAGTGACTCCACCTCCTAGGCAGTAACTCCACCTCCGAGGCATTGACTCCGCCTCGAAGTCAGTGAGTTCACGTCCAAGTAAGTGACTTCACCTCCCAGACAGTGACTCCATATTCCAATCACTGACTCTGCCTCCCAGTCACTGACTCCACCCTCCAGTCAGTCTCTCTGCCTTCTCTGTCAGTAACTTTGCCCCTCAGTCATTGACTCCGCCTCCCAGTTAGTAATTGCCTCTCAGTCAGTGACCCATCTTATAGTCAGTGACTTCGCCGCTCAGTCCATGACTCCGCCTCCAGTCAGTGACTCCACCCCCCCAGTTAGTGCCTGCCTCCCAGTCAGTGACCCATCTCATGGTCAGCGACTCCGCCTCTCAGTCCGTGAATACATCTTATAGTCCGTGACTCCGCCTCCCAGTCAGTGGCTCCGCCTCCCAGTCAGAGACTCCACCCATCAGTCAGTGACTCATAATTCACAGCAAAGAGCTTTTAATTAGTTATGATTAATCCAAACTCTTAAAAGGGAAATTTTAAATGCCTCTTCCTCTCCGCTCTCTCAATCTCTCTCTCACACACACACACACACACACACACTTGTTCCCAGTGTCTTTGTGTCTTAATTGGTATGAATTATCTTTAAAATAACACGTCTTCAGCGCAGCTGAGCTCTTCACATGACCTTTTGCAGACTCAGTGCTGTTGTAACGGAGCCATTTTCAGTACCTTTAATGCACTCTGAGAGTGTTTGGTGTTCACAGAGTGCTAATCTGTGCCTCTCAGCACCTCTCTCTCACACACACACACACACACACACACACACACACTCATTAAACAGCGCGGCCCTAAAAGGGTTGCTGGCATGTCATAGCTGGATGTGTTAATGACCTGCATCTCCGAATCCGAGCGATGAAGAGGTTTTAAGTAATAGGTGCCAAAGTCAAGCTTCTGAGATGGAATGAGATTTTTGTGAGATTCATCAGAGGAACGTTTAGAACCGACAACGACAACAACGACGACAACAACAATGACAACAACAACGGCGTCAGTGATTAGAATCGCTGTATAAACCCCGGTACTCTCCTGGTTTAACAGTATGTTCATATAAACTATGCTCGTCTTTAAAGATGGAGTTCATGGCACATTAGCCCTGTGTGTACGAGAGAGAGAGAGAGAGAGAGAGAGAGTGAGAGAGAGAGCGAGCGAGGCCCTGAAGGCTCCACCATAAAACATTGTTTTGCTTTTCATTGTGCTCAGTGGGTGTGAAATTTACACCCCTATAAAAAGGTAAATACCCTGCAAGACTTTACTGATATGAGCTACTGATTGTCTCCCTATTACACTTTTATAGTTGGTATAATTCAGGTGGCCGATGCGCGGCCTTGTGAGAGTCACGCTGTCTTTGCAGCTTCTGAGTGGCTTTCGAATGCATTGTCCCTAAAAGTTTTAAAAACCCCTTTATGACCTCATAACCTCCTAAAGAAATGGGAATCCGCAGCATCAGCTCCACCTGTGAATTAAACAGATCATTCGGGGTCAGTTGGGTGTAGGGTGTGATACTTGTATATTTTTGGACAGCCACTCTTGAACATCAGGGGTTTCGTTCAGTCCTGCATGCTTCTATATTAATGGGAACACTTTGGGGAAGGCCCAAAGGTCTACACGGAGACATCTTGTCCACCTCACACAGAGTCCTGACCCCCAACACCATACGACATCTTTGGGATGGAATTGTGGGACAGGTCCTCTTCAGGATTAGAGTTCCCACGGGCTCCCTTCAGAACCGTGTGGAAAGCTTTCACAGGCAAGAGTAATGTCAATAAACCTCCAGTATGGGTGCTGTGTAGGCATTGTGATACTTTTGTTTGTTAGTTTATCATGAGGGGTGGCATGGTGTAGTGGTTGGCATGTTCTCCTGTCAGTGCTGTTCTGGGTGGAGTTTGCTGGTGGATGTTCTCCCTGTGGGTTTCCTCCCACAGGCCAAAAACATGGATTCAAGGTGAATACTAAATGCTCTAATTTGCCCCTATAAAGTGTGTGTTTCTGTGTAGATGTTGTGATAGATCGGCGCCCTGTCCTGGGTGTAAACGTTCTCCCTGTGATGGGCATTAAGAACCCCCCCACACCCTACCCCCCGCAACCATATTTGAGCATTAAGCGTGAGATAATGAATGAGCTTCTGATGAGGATTCAACGTTCTGAATGTTAAAATATCTGATTTTAAATCTGATTGTGGGGGCGTTTTAGAGACGGGATTAAAGCTCGATGTGATTTCTTGGTTGGATGTTTTAAATGTTAACGGGAACCTCGGAGCTCCGCGTATCCGCACTTCACTTCTGCGTCTGTTTGAACCTTAGAATGCCAGAGATGGAGACATCGCAGCTTAAAGATAGACGGGAATATCGGGCGAGGTTCACTTTGATGCCCTTTGCGTTTGAGCTGAGAGCCACTCACTGGCTGCTGAGATGTTATCACGCCGTGTTACACAATGAGTCGCAAATGCCAGAGTTTAATACATTCAGTCACATCCATCACCGCCACCGCGGCATAAATTACTCCCATGCTGGAACGGTCACGGAACCACCATGACACTCCTGCCCACCAGTCTGAGTGGAATTACTTACCCCTTCATCGTGTCAGACACCGATGCCGGAGCTGGGCCCGGTTCTCACTCTCCAGTTGGGAGCTGGGGGCAGTGAGTCCCGACCCCAACCCCATACGCCATCTTTGGGATGAAATTGTGGGACAGGTCCTCTTCAGGATTAGAGTTCCCACGGACTCCCTCCAGAACCGTGTGGAAAGCTTTCACAGGCGAGTGTAATGTCAATAAACCTCCAGTAGGGGTGCTGTGTAGGCATTGTGATGCTTTTGTTTGTTAGTTTATCATGAGGGGTGGCATGGTGTAGTGGTTGGCATGTTCTCCTTTCATTGCTGTTCGAATTCCCATCTGGGTGGAGTTTGCTGGTGGATGTTCTCCCTGTGTGCGCATAAATTAAATTACTCTCATGTTGGAACAGTCACGGAACCACCATGACACTCCTGCCCACCAGTCTGAGTAGAATTACCCCTTCATCATGTCAGGCACTGATGCCAGAGCTGGGAAATGGGCCTTCCCCAAATTGTTGCCTTCAAATAGAATCGCTGGCATGGAATTTCCCAAAATACATCACCAGGTGCTTTGTACTCAGTGGTGCTTTGTGTAGGTTCTCTATCCTGATTAGGTTTCCTGTAAAGCTGCATCCTTTAAAGGACCAATCCGCGTCTTTAAAGGAGGTGCTTCTCGGTTCTAAATGGCCGAGATGTTCTGTTCTCGCCACACGACCTGCCAAGGATAAAAAATCTGTTTACTGTAAATCCAGGCTCGTCTCCACCCGACTGCCATCTGTTTGAGGAGCGGGCTGCGGCGTCGCGCTCATTAAAGGCAGATAGTCTGAAGGAGTCCCAGGGAAAAAAAACGGCCCCCGGGTTCCAAAAAGAACCTTCTCCATTTTAAACATCTAGTTTGCAGACATTTCGGCACTTGAACAGCTGGATGAGGTTTACTGGATCAGCTCCACCGATCATACAGACGGGGGTCGTAGTTATACAGCGGGGGGTGGGGGGGGTTAACTAGAATTCCGAATGGTCCGGTTAGAGGAAATTTGGTCCAAGGCGTCAGCATTTTTTGTCATAGTGGTCAGGTTTGAATTAGGATCTGGGTGATTTGCATGTCCTCCCCGTGTCTGCATGAGTTTCCTAAGGGGTCTCCGGGTCTCTGGTTTCCTCCCATAGTCTAAAAACATGGTAAATTGAATGCTCTAAATTGCCCCATATAGTGTGTGTGTGTGTGTGTGTGTGTGTGTGTGTGTGTGTGCCCAGTGACGACCAGCAACTGAAACATTCGACAGCGGCAAGACAAAACTCTCTATTATGTTGATATTTTAAAGAAGAAACCTTGTGAGGACTGAGGCCCAGTGGGGGACTCCTCCTCCTTGAGCATCAACAGTGTAGGACAGCCATGTACAGATTGTGTGGTGATTATGTGACCCGTATTTAACGGGGTGGGTGTAGGTGCTTAATGAGTTCAGTTTAAAGAACCTCCGTCCATAGTGATGCATTTAAATGTAAACAGAACCTCCGGACTTTAATTCAAGGTGTTCCCCGAATTCCACGTTCTTCCACATCAGCCTGCAAATGCAATATGGAAGTCCCCCCCTCCCTCCACCTTCCTCTCCCACCGGCCCGCGGGACTAATATCGGCATCCTTAACGAGCCACGCATCGTACCCCGAAATGGCGCCGAGGAGAAAAGCCGGCAAGTCACGGACGGAGCCGCCATAAGTCTTCCCGCATTGGCGGCATCTCGGCGGCCCAGCCGGCCAGCTGTGCGTAATTGGCTCTCCGTGCTTGTTCGCGGCTCTGTCAGAGTGATTTGCCAGTTTGCTGATGTGGAAAGACAGGGGCGCTGCTTTCGCGTCTCTTCGGGTTTGACTTTATAGGATCAGCTTCGGCGTCAGAGCGGGACCGAGGTGTCGGCCGAGGCCACGTGTCGTTTTACATGTTCTCACCGGCGCCGGGAGTCGAGGAACACCTGAAGGTGTCGCATCGCTCAGAGCCGCGGGATGATGCATCGGACCGCCGGTGTTTCGGACCCTGCGCAGTCATTTCCACCGTTATAGGGCCGACCGTAAAGGTGCGAGAAGGTTGAATGACACGGAAGTGGACGTGATATACATACGGACACGCCCCGCTTCGGCCTCATCCTCACGGCTCTAGAACAGTGGTTCTCGAACACGTCAGACCAATACCACCCATTATCACACCCAAACTTCCAAATAACACCTTTTTTTGTCAACATCTGGCAAACATCAGTTAGGTGAGAGTTTATATTAAAGCAATGAGTTTCAAGAGAAATAGGTTTTAATTTCCGTGATTTTTTTCGCAATCAAACACAACCTTAAATTTAGTAGAAAATGGACAATTTATCCATCCATCCAACATCTTCCACTTTATCCTCTACTAGGGTCATGGAGGTGGGTTCCCCATGCCCATCCAGGGGAGAAGGTCTCGGGCGCTGGGCAGATACACCCAGGACAGGGCACCAATCTATCGCTGGGCACACACTCACTCACAAACACACTCTATATGGGGCAATTTGGAGAACTCAATTGACCTTGATCCATGTTTTTGGACTGTGGGAGGAAACCCACACGGACATGGGGCGGGCATGCAAACTCCACCCAGATTGGGATTCGAACCGGAAATCCCTAGCACTGAGAGGAGAACATGCTAAACTCTAAGCCACCGTGCCGCCCCTTAATTACCCATAGCAAACACAATTAATTAATTACCACTCATTAGTTACATTTTTAATTGAGTCAAGTGTCATCGACGATGAACAATCGTGCAAAGTTTCAGTTTAATCGGATAACGGGAAGTGGGTGAAATAGCATTTGCCAACTTTTTAACAGACACACAAACAGATGAAGACAGACACACAGATGAAGCTAAAATGGGGGGGTGTGTTAATAATAAAAAAAACATGGTTCGAATCATAAATACGTTTATTAAAAGCAAAATATAACAAACTGGACTGTGACGTAATCTAGTCCGGTTTTTAAAACGAACTCTGTTACTCTAACAGTCAAATACTGTCATCTCGTGGCCAAATTACAGAACGCAGTTTATAAATATATTTTAAATACACTCCAATAAAAATAAAACGTAGTGGATTTAACATTTTAAATCCACTCCATTCTGGAGTACCACCACAAGTTGAGAACTACTGCTCTAGAAAATAAACTGTTGACTTTTTGCACAAACAGTTTGGGGAAGGCCCTTTGTAAAGACAAAGCGTTTTGGAGACGATTCCCAATAGACGCTTCAAAATCTTGTAGCAAGGTTTCCTAAAGGAGTGGGTTCTGTTGTAGCTGCAAAATGGGTGGAGGGTTGGAACCAACCTACAATGAGGTCCTAGAACATTCTGTAGGTGTGTGTGTGTGTGTGTGTGTGTGTGTGTGTGTTTCACTAGCCAGCACTTTTGTTCATATATATCTATAAATGTGCGTACAGTAAAGGCCTTTGTGGGACGGCAGAGCGCCAGATAAAGAAGATTCACTGAATTTATAATGGTCTCGTGGAGATGGAAGCCGTATCTCCGGCGCGGCACATATTTAAAGGTCATCTGTGGTTTTACAAGATCCGGTAATGGCGCGGCCGCGTTTGGGCGAATTGGCTGATCTGTCACGCCGAGTGTTGTTTATTACCGTATAACGGCTCCCTCCTGTCTGGCTCGGGCGCCGCGCTCATTCCAATGGCCGTAAAATCCACAATTGCTCCGATTCATCACGGAATTAGCAGCGAGGTGACAGCGGGTGCGGCGTGGCCGAGCAGGTGAGCGCGAGAGCGGGGTAATGCTGAGGAATGCTGAGGGAGGCAGGAATCAGAGACCCTGCGGTTCGAACCCGCAGCCGATCGAACACGACGAGCCAGCAGGAGCGTTACGTTTTGATCTGTGGCCTTATGTTCGGGTACGATGCTGACTCGGCAGGTCTGCACCACACCCGGGTATCCCTGCACCACCTGCTGAGGGCGCCGTTTATATACCGATCGCTGCTCATTAACGAGCTGTGAAATCAGATCACATGACCGGAACATCTCGGGGGGGGGGGGGGGGGGGAGCTTCGTGACATGCCATTCTTCATCGTTCCCCTTTTGCAGCGTCTTAGTGTTTTTGTCTCTTCAGCATGTGTGAGGACCCGCCTCATGATCTGGGTTCTAATTCATCTCAGAGATGTTTATGGGCACTACGTCATCTCCACCATCACACCCAGCCATGCCTCAGTGGATGATGTTTAGGGAGGGGTGCAAACTGTTTGTAGTCTTCAATTTGACCTTGGTAGCCTCATAACGCCTTTGATCTTTGATCTTCAACAAGTTAATACCGCAGCATTTTCCACGTATGAGCTCGTAATAAGGGACTTTATGAAATTCCCGAGGATCGAACACTGCAAATTCGTTTTTTAAACCCAAAACGGCGGTGCCGACATGGCTGAACCGCTTCGCCGGGGCTCGGTTGGCAGCTGAATGCCTCCGAACGCTTGGCTCGCCGATAAAGACGGCCGAATAAAAGCCATATCTCAGGCATTAGGTTCACAAAACAACAAAAAGTGCATGTCATGAAAAGAGACGACGGCGCCCCCTTTCTGCCTGTTAACCCAGCGTGAAAGAAAAAAAGAGAAAGAAAGAAAAAAAATGAGCAACAAAGCATTCAGTGTCCCCAGGCAGCGAGATGTTCGTTCAGAGGACGGGAGGAATAAAAGGAACGAGTGATGCCCAGAGCACACGGTACAAACAAACCGCCGCCTCACCACGAGGGCGACGCTGCCCGCGTTTGACTGGCATCACGGTCGCATCTGCACTGCGGACGATAAGCTTCATTACCATGTGTTTATTTGCTGGCGTTGAAAAGGCTGATTGAAACAAAGGGCGCGTGATGATTTTCCGCTTGATCGTCGAACCCCGTCTGAGGCGCCCGCCTTGAAAGGGAGGCCTGCGAACAATGGCTGGCCTCGCCGACACGCCGAGGCCGAGACGCCAGCCCCACGAGCTCGGGGGACGCCTGAATGTGCCAAGACTGCCCGCATGAGCGGGTGCCGTCGGCTGGGTGTGTTCCACATTATTAAACCATATCGATGGTATCGAGAGCAATGTCGCGATGGCGCGATGGCAGGACAGCGTGGAACTGTTAATACACACAGCACAGATACCGAAAACACACAATGTCAGCTGCTTATCGGTAACTGCTGCAGCGACCCTGATGCCTGGCTTCACCTTTAATACTCCACGTGGGCTAAAGTATCTGGACGCCTGCGGGAGCTTCAATGACGAGGCATTCGGCAAGAATTTGGAGGACGTTTTTGCCCATTTCTCCAAAAGAAATTTGGTGATATTCATTCATTATCTTCCGCTCTGGATCCTCATCACCGAGAGGAGAACATGCTAATTAATAAACCACCGTGTCGCACTTTGTGTTTGTGCTCCAGAGCTTAGTCAACATAAAATAATAAACATAAAATAATAAAACATAAAATGCCCTTCCCCAAAGTGTTTACACAAAGTTACAGTGAGCGGTAGCTCAGTGGTCAGGGCATTGGACTATCAATCTGAAAGTTGGTGGTTCAAATCCCAGGTCCACTGAAGTTACCAGTGTGGGTCCTTGAGCAAGGCCCTTAACCCTCATTACTCCAGGGATGCTGTGACCAACCCTGTGCTCACCTTGCAAGTCGCTTTGGATAAAAGCGTCCAATAAATGACCAAAATGTAAATGTAATGTAAGTTAAAATCATACAGCTGTCCAAAATGTATGTATATATATATATCCATTATCTTCTGCTTTATCCTCTATTAGGGTCGCGGTGGGGTTCCCCATGCCCATCCAGGGGAGAACGTTTCGGGTGCTGGGCAGATACACCCAGGACAGGATGCCGATCTATCACTGAACACACACTCAAACACACACAATCTATATGGCGCAATTTGGAGAATTCAATTGACCTTGATTCCATGATTTTGGAATGTGGGAGGAAACCGGAGAACCTGGAGGACACCCACGTGGACATGGGGAGAACATGTAAACTCCACCCAGATTGGGATTCAAACTGGGAATCCCTAACGCTGAGAGGCAGATTTGCTAAATACACACATATATATTGAGCAAGACCCTTAACCCTCATTGCTCCAGGGATGCTGTGATTAACCCTGTGCTCACCTATAATATAAGGTTTTATAAGGTTTTATATAAATCATTGAAATTGATTAATCCCTGTATCATTGTGTAAAAGAAGATAATGTAATTTATTTATACAGACTGCTGTTATTCGGTGTCACTGAGGAGATTCAAACTTAATGCTTTGAGGTTTTATTATTAAGTAAAACTTTATACCGCTGTGAGATTAACACGGCTGAGAACCTGAGACCACATTTATTACATCAGTGGGATGTTGACGTCATGAATGATGTGAAATCCCGGGTGATTTTTACAAATAATGGATTTTCAAATGTTATATTAAATATATACAAAGCATTTTCTGCTGCAATCGCAAATTTAAAAGCAGAGTTTATGTTTTATAGTGTTTATTCGGTTTGACCATTATTTTAACTATTTCAGGAGCAAGATTCCCACCTGGTGGACACATGATGGAACAACAACAGTAAATTCAGTCTGAAATTTCTCCTGATTACCTGCTAAACCTTTTTTTTTTTTTCATTTACAGATCCATCATTTTTAAGGTAAATGTTAGAGAATTTACTCACTAATAATAATATTATTTATTTAAAACACATTTTCAGTTCATTTTTGTTTTTATTTTAATTAGTTTTAACTTCGGTTCTTCGTTCCCCGTATGTAAATCAGAGAACCGATTCTCTGTCTTTAATATAGGAGACGAGTCAGTTGATTCCCCTTTCCTTGTTTCTTGGAGTTTGTTTGGTATCGGAACGCCGATGTTGTGAAAAGTGGAGGTCTGTTTGTTCTTTGTTGAAGATTCTTTTGTTGTTTTGGGTTTAAACGCGTTACATTTACATTTACATTTAGTCATTTAGCAGACGCTTTTATCCAAAGCGACTTACAAATGAGAACACCACAAGTCAGAAGCCATGGAGAAAACCAACTATACTGTAAATTCATCAAACCTGATTGTTATTCGATGCTGCGCCCCCCCCCCCCCTCTTTTTTTTTTTTTTTTTTTTATAACAGGTATTTGGTAAATAGATGTGTCTTAAGCAGTTTCTTAAAACTGTTTAGAGATTCTGCCTTACGGACAGAGTTGGGAAGATCGTTCCACCATTTTGCAGTGGTGAACGCCACAGAATGAGAATTAGCTACTCGGTGAGGTGGAATCGCCAGGCGACAATCATCACTGGAGCGAAGTGAACGAGTCGGAGTGTATTTTGAAAAGATAGAGTGAAGGTAAGAGGGGGAAGATCCAGAAATGGTTCTGTATGCCAGAGTCAGCGACTTGTACTGAATGCGAGCAGCTACAGGAAGCCAATGGAGGGAAGTGAGTAATGGAGTGACGTGAGTTCGCTTGGGCTGGTTAAACACGAGTCGGGCTGCAGAGTTTTGAATTAATTGAAGAGGTCTGATGGTGGAATTTGGGATACCGGCAAGAAGTGCATTACAATAATCAAGCCGGGATAAGACTAGGGCTTGAACAAGCAGTTGGGTAGCATGTTCAGTCAGAAAGGGTCTGATCTTCCTTATGTTATAAAGAAGGAATCTACAAGAACGGGCGGTTTTGATCACATGATCAGAGAGTTTAAGGTGGGAGTCTATAGTGAACCCAAGGTTCCGGACCGAGTCAGTTGGGGAGATTGTGGAGCCATCAATTTGGAAGGTCAGGTTGTGATGGATTGAGGGTTTAGCAGGGATAATGAGAAGCTCTGTTTTTTCTAAGTTTAATTTGAGATGACGGGCCTTCATCCAGACAGATATGTCGGAGAGGCATGCAGATACCCGATTTGAGATGGTGGTGTCATCAGGGGCAAAAGACAGATGAAGTTGAGTGTCACCAGCATAGCAGTGGTAAGAGAAACCATGTGCCTGGATGACTGTGCTCAGTGATGTCATGTAAAGAGAGAAGAGGAGAGGACCAAGTACAGAGCCCTGAGGCACACCAGTGCGTACTTGGTGAGAGTTAGAGATCTCCCCATTCCATGACACTTTGAAGGTCCTTCCTGTGAGATAGGATCGGAACCATTCAAGTGTCGTATCAGAAAAGCCTAATTCAGCTAGAGTGGACAGTAGAATCTGATGATTTACTGTATCAAAAGCTGCCGAAAGGTCTAACAAAATGAGGACCGAGGATTGAGATTTGGCTTTGGCAGATTTAAGTGAGTCAATCACAGAGAGTAATGCTGTCTCCGTGGAGTGACCACATCTAAAACCGGATTGATTGGGATCGAGGAGATTATTCTGATTAAGAAATTTGGAGACCTGTGTGGATACCACCCGTTCAAGTGTTTTAGACAGGAAAGGTAAAAGAGAAACAGGTCTGTAGCTCTCGACCAAATTTGGGTTGAGCGTAGGTTTTTTGAGTAGGGGTTTGACTATGGCTTGTTTAAAACAATTTGGAAAAGTCCCTGACGTGAGAGAGGAGTTAATGATGTGTGTGAGAGCTGGTGTGATGGAGGAGGCAATGGATTGAAGAAGGTGGGATGGGATGGAATCAAGGGGGCAAGTAGTTGGGTTACTGGCAAGAAGAATTTTGGAGATGTCAGATTCTGTGACAGGGGAGAAGGAGGAGAGGGTTTGATGGCTGGATGTGTGAGATGTAGTGCTGTGGAAATGGTGAGTATGAAAGAGTTTGCTGATGCCTTCAATTTTTTCTGTGAAAAAAGTTGCAAAGACATCAGCTGACAGAGAAGTGTTGGGAGGGGGAGAGGGAGGAGTTAGTAGGGAGTTGAAAGTACTGAATAAGGTGCGGGCATCTGAGATGCATGTTACCTTGGACTGGAAGAACAAGGATTTCGCAGCAGTTACATCCTTGGAGAAAGTGGCAAGTGAAGACTGGTAAGTTTCTAAGTCTGAAGACAGACCAGACTTGCGCCACTTTCTTTCGGCAGAACGAAGCGAAGTACGTTGCTTCCGAAGCGTCTCCGTGAGCCATGGATTGGATGGAGAACTATGTGTTTTCCTGGTGGATTTTGGACAGACCTGATCAAGACATGAAGCCAAGGTGGAGCAGAATGTGCTTGATGCAGTGTTGGTGTCAAGGGTTAAGAAGTTACTGATGCTAGGAAGGGTATCTGTAACCAAGTCGGCAAAGAGTGTGTTAGAGAGGGCACTAAGATTGTGACGTACCTGAGATGTTTTGCTGATGATCACGGGAGAAGGTGGAAGAGAGACAGAGAACTGAATGAAGAAGTGGTCACTGAAGCGTTCACTGAAGTTTCCTTCGTTAATAATTGTAAGTTTGTAAATCTGAATGTTTTTGCAGGTGAATCAGTTCAGGTAAGAGTAGTAATGTGTGTATCTGCCCAGCGCCTGAAACGTTCTCCCCTGGATGGGCATGGGGAACCCCCCCGCGACCCTAATATAGCGGAAGATGATGAATGGATGGATAATCTGAAAATCTGTGACCTGTTAAAAATTTTAATATAAATTTATTACTAAATCTCCATCAGTGACTGGAATCTGTGAGGTTTCCAGTTAGTTTGTTCATGATCATCGACCCTGCACTTTTTATTTTTATAATCTTTCCTTTTAGAATGTTCTCTAATAATCAGAACCCACACAGAGCAGGGATCAGTTGGGTGGTGGATAATCATCAGCGCTGCAGTGTGACTTCTGTGGTGGTGCTCTGCTAGTGTGCTGCACTAATCAATATATATTAAAAAGGGTAAGAAAGTAAGGTGCCTCTAATTATTAATGATAAAATCTGAACTCTGGAACAAACAGAAACACCACTGATGGTTCTTTTCTCAGATATTCAGAGAACTTAACTTATCTGCAGAACTCCAGAGAGTGGGAAAGGGCAACGAGATCATATTTAAGATAAGATAAGACATATTTAAGATAAGATATGATAAACCTTTATTTGTCCCACAATGGGGAAATTCACAATATATTTTAGCATATATTTGCACCACAGTGTAGAAAAGATTTTTAAAAGATGTTTTCTTACTGTTTCTAATATTTATGTACAAATAATAAATATTATTATTTATAAGAATATGAGGTGGTTTAGTGGTTAGCATGTTCGCCTCTCAGCACTAAGGATTCCCGGTTCGAATCCCCATCTTGGTGGAGTTTCCATGTTCTCCCTGTGTCCACGTGGGTTTCCTCTGGGTTCTCCGGTTTCCTCCCACAGTCCAAAAACATGGATCAAGTCAATTGAATTCTCAAAATTTCTCCATATAGAGTGAGTGTGTGTCCAGCGATTGATTGGTGCCCTGTCCTGGGTCTATCTGCCCAGCACCCGAAACTTTCTCCCCTGGATGGACATGGGGATTCCCCCCCCCCCCCGCGACCCTTAATTTTTCAAGCCCTCTAAAAACGCAGTTCGGGGTTTTATGTTCAATTGGAAGTTATGAGAACGCTACAAACATGAATTACCCAGGCTTCCCGCAAGAGGGCGCCAGAGTGCTGTGTGTGTCAGTCTACC
Organism: Corydoras sp. C115; assembly: GCA_019802505.1. NCBI lineage: Eukaryota > Metazoa > Chordata > Actinopteri > Siluriformes > Callichthyidae > Corydoras > Corydoras sp. C115. The sequence continues at coordinate 740,668 of JAFMOC010000067.1, read as the reverse complement.
AAACACATTAGTTCTTTCTTTATTCCGATTTTTTTATTCAGAACTACATTTAACACGCGTTTGTATTTTAGGATTTATAAACTCGGTTACAATTGAAACCTCTTTTTATTTTACCAACCAGTTGTCTGACATAAGACTCGTGTCTGTGTGTTCTCTGATAAAGTTTCCATTAAACGTGCTGTTATAAAGTCACAGTTATTTTTAGTTTGTACCTTTTAGAAATCTGTGAGTTTTGTGGTTCTGATTCTGAGGTTCTGCTCGTTTGGGTTCCAGCAGTGAGCTGATCACCTGATTGATTATCAGTTTAATACATTTTAAAATGACGTCACTTAAAGGGTGCTCCCTCATTGTGACGTGATCGTGGATCAGAATCAGGTTCAGATCGACTTACTGCAGAATTGTTGAGTAGATAAATAAAAACTTTATTGATAAAAAAGGTCTTATTTATGTTGTCGGTTACATCAATCAGTGATGACGTTCTTGAGTCGGCTGGTGGATTCGATCCTTTGATCTGAAATCTGAAACGCACCACGCGTGGGGCGGCGTCCAGCAGGGGGTCTCAGCTGTAGACCCAGTTCTTTTGGTTCTGTGGTTCTTTTGGTTCTGTGGTTCTTTTGGTTCAGTGGTTCTTTTGATTCTTTTGGTTCTGTGCTTCTTTTGATTCTATGGTAATTTTGGTTCTTTTGCTTCTGTGGTACTTTTGGTTCTTGTGGTTCTGTGGTTCTTTTGGTTCTTTTGGGTCTGTGGTTCTTTTGGTTCTGTGGTTCTTTTGGTTCTGCGGTGTCTCGGCAGTGTTTGTCACTTGTCTAATGAGGCGGTGTCTTTGTTCTCCCATGTGGCTCAGATGTTTGAAGGTGTAGGCAGTGCCTGTGTGAGGTTCAGGGTTCGAGGCCGTTCTGATCTTTTCTCCTCCATCATCACTGAAGCTGCTGCACAAAACCACAAACTGCTGACGATTTATTTAAACAGTTACGTTCCAAAATGCATTTTTATAATTTACTATCACATTTTTATAAACACGGGTAGTTTTTCTATTTAAATCTAATTGGCTGAGCCGGGACATCATTAACAATAACACACACCTCTGAACGCTTCACATTCGTTTTAATGTGATATTCAATACAATACATTAACATCTTCTCGTTTTTTATGAACTGTGTTCTGTAATTTGTCCACCAGATGGCAGTGTTTGCCATAAAGACATACACAGGTATAACATACACTTTAATTCATTAATCTTGATACTTTTTTTTTTCACACCATACACATTCATTTTATTGTATTGTGGTTCATACGACACTTCTATACCCCCCTCCCCTGATTCTACACTATAAAGTGTTAAAGCCTGAAAAACTAAATATACATTAGCTCTGAATTGTTAATTCCTATGAGTTTTTAATATATTAACTTATAGGTTTATGTTTATATTTCTTCTATTCTTCATACAAGACAAACTTTCAAACTTCAGTGTAACCCCCCCCCTTCAACTGAGACATTGTTACTAACTAATGCAGTGCATTATGGGTACCTTACATCCACGTCCTTCACTTTCAACAAGACCACGCCGCGTTATGTGTTTATCAGCTACTTAAACTTTTTTACTTCATCCACTCATCATAACAGCTTTGATGTCCTTGATGATTATAATAAAACGTGTAGTTTTGCAACTTAAATCTGATTGGCTAAGCTGTGACATCATTAACAATAACGCACACCTCTGAGCGCTTTACATTTGTTTTAATATTCAATACAATACATTAACATTTTCTTCTTTTTTTATGAACTGTGTTCTGTAATTTGGCAACCAGATGGCAGTGTTTAACTGTACTTTATTGCTGACATGCACAGATTTAACATACACTTTAATTTATTAATCTTAATATTTTTTAAACTTTTTTTTAACACACCACCCACATTAATTTACGTTGTATTTGCTTTATAAACATATTCTACACTATAGTGTAAGTGTATTCTATACTATAAAGTGTTAAAGACGGAGTTGTTAATTGCGTTTTTTATGTTTATATTTCTTCTATTCTTCAAACAAGACAAACTTTCAAACTTCAGTGTAACCCCCTTTGTGTTTGTTAATCAGCTACTAAAACTTTTTACTACATCCACTCAACACAACAGCTTTGATGACCTTGATGATGATGATGGTAGTAAAACGTGTATTTCTGCTCCTTAAATCTGATTGGCTGAACTGTTTGTCCAGCCCTGACATCATTGACAATAACACACACACATTCACGTTAATTAATGCATGATGTACAATACATTTTTTTCCCCAATGGTTTGTGTTCTGTTATGACCACTAGATGGCAGTATTTTATGTTTAGAGAAACCTGAGATGATGTCAGCAGAAGAACATAACTATTTTGCTTTCAATAAACGCATTTCTGAATCAAACCTTTTTAATTTTTTAGTTTTTTAATTATTATCGTGTGTTTGTGTTTTATTAAAGAAATAAGACACTCAAGGTTGTGTATTATTGTGTATAAATCACGTAAAGAGGTGGAACTCTTACTAATTTAATAATGCTTTTTAAAAAAATTCTGTGTGAAACATACATTCAGTATCATCAGTTTGGTTTGTTGGTTGGTTTGTGAAGCATCCTGAAACCATTCATGCTTCTCAGCCAAGGGAATCGGCTCTCTCACAGTCTTGCCTAAAAACACAGCCATGAATAACGAATGGTGCCAGAATGTCCTCCGAGAGCAACTCCTCCCAACCATCCAAGAGCAGTTTGGTGATCAACAATGCCTTTTCCAGCATGATGGAGCACCTTGCCATCAAGCAAAGGTGATAACTACATGGCTCAGGGAACAAAACATAGAGATTTTGGGTCCATGGCCTGTAAACTCCCCAGATCTTAATCCCATTGAGAACTTGTGGTCAATCATCAAGAGACGGGTGGACAAACAAAAGCCTACACAATCTGACAAAATGCAAGCATTGATTGTGCAAGAATGGACTGCTATCAGTCAGCATTTGGTCCAGAAATTGATTGAGAGCATGCCAGGGAGAATCGCAGAGGTCCTGAAGAAGAAGGGTCAATACTGCAAATTAGGGCTGTCTTCAACTAAGGATTTTCATAGTCGAATCTGATTCGTCAGATTTTCCCTATAGTCGACTGATAGTTGAATCAGTTAAAATTTCACCACAAGATGGTGCTATAAGCGTGGTTTTTAAAAAATATATTTTTAAAAAATATTTTACTTGTTTTTCTAGAGCACCGTAAATGGGTTAAAGCGCACACATCATTTAAAAAAATATTAACAGAAATTAGGATGATTTTATTTGACTAAAGGCTATATATATAACGAAAACAAAGACATTTCATGTAAAAACTAATGCTTGGCAGCAGACATGGGCACCCCCATGTGGTCAAAATGGTACATTCGACTATGAGGTTCATAGTCGACTACGGTTTTCCGAATCGAATCGTCAAATCAGCGAATCTGACACATACAAATATTATATTTTCACATGATCTGCTGCCCTCTGGTTTTTGTCATTCTCAAAACTTTTGGCCATGACTGTATGTATGTATGTATGTATGTATGAATACACATATGTATATGTGTATGTATGTATGTATGTATGCATGTATATGTATGTATGTATGTAAGTGTGTATGTATGTATGTAAGAATGTATGTATGTACAGTATGTATGTATGCATGTTTGTATGTATGTATGTATTTGTGCATGTATGTATGTATGTGTGTATCTATGTATGTATTTGTGTGTATGTATGTACAGTATGTATGTATGTATTTGTTCATGTATGTATGTATTTGTGCATGTATCTTTGTGTGTATGTATGTATATGTATTTGTGTGTGTGTATGTATGTATATGTATTTGTGTGTGTGTATGTATGTATGTATGTATGTGTCTATGTATGTATGTATATGTATGTATGTATGTATTTGTGCATGTATGTATGTGTCTATGTATGTATGTGTGAATGTATGTATCTATGTATGTGTGTATGTATTTATTTATTTGTGCATGTATGTATGTGTGTATGTATGTATCTATGTATGTGTGTATTTATGTATGTATGTATGTATGTATTTATTTATTTGTGCATGTATGTATGTGTGTATATATGTATGTATGTATGTGTGTGAATGTATTTGTGTGTGTGTATGTATGTATGTATGTATGTGTCTATGTATGTATGCATGTATGTATGTATATGTATGTATGTATTTGTGCATGTATGTATGTGTGTATGTATGTGTGAATGTATGTATCTATGTATGTGTGTATTTATTTATGTATGTAAGTATGTATATTTGTGTGTACAGTATGTATGTAAGTATTTATGTGTCTACATCTATGTATGTTTGTATGTGTGTTGTTTTCAGAATTGCATTTATTGAAAGCAAAATTCGTTTCTCTAACCATCAATTACTGTCCACCTAGTGGCCAAATGTATGAACACAGTTTATAACAGAACACAGTTTATAAAAAGGCATCTGGAACATAATGGCTATAGTGCTTAGAGGTGTGTGTTATTGGCTCAGCCAATCAGATTTGAGGAGTGGAACATGCACATCTACAAAGTGAACATGGTGGATGCTATACTCTGATGATCTATAATTAATAATAATAATCTACAACCTACACTGTTGTTGCTGCCCGTCCGCTGAAGGATGGGTCCTCAACTGAGTCTTGGTCCTCACAAGGTTTCTTCCGTAAAATAACAGGGAGTTTTTACTTGCCACTGTCGCTTCAACTTGCTCTTTGGGGGTTTAAAGGCTTTTTATTCTGTAAAGTTGCTTTGTGATGACGTACTGTTGTAAAAAGCGCTCTATAAATAAATAACTTGATCTTGAATTCATATAGAAGTCCATTTATAACGTCAGACTGACCTTCAGCTCACAGCCACAGGACAGGAATAGGATCAAACTTACCTGATCGTGTTGGTATAGACATCATACTCGTAGAACTTTGGGAGTGTAAGGGTACGAGACACATCGACCACGTGATTAAATTTCTACTTTAAATCAAAATTAAAGAGCGATGTCGGAATACGATCACCCCCCCCCCCACACACACACACACACACACACACACACACACACAATGGATGTTTAATCCCCCAATAAATGAACAAACGCACCAAACTGATATGCTGGTCTCAGAAACCCTCTGTAGTTCTCTCTTGGTTCACAGACGTCAACGTTTACAAATAATATATTTTTTAAACAAAAACAATTAATTAAAAAAATTTATTAAAAAAAAATCACAAAACAAAGAGCACGGTGGCTTAGTGGTTCGGCACGTTCTCCTCTCGGCACTAGGGATTCTCGGTTCGAATCCCCATCTGGGTGGAGTTTGCATGTTCTCCCCGTGTCTGCGTGGGTTTCCTTCGGGTTCTCTGGTTTCCTCCCACAGTCCAAAAACATGGATCAAGTTCTATTGAGTTCTTCAAACTGCCCCATATAGAGTGTGTCTGTGTCCAGTCCTGGGTGTATCTGCCCAGCGCCCCCCCCCCCCCCCAGAGATAAAGCAGAAGATAATGAATGAATGGAAAACAGAGTTCCTAAAATAAATACCTTCATCCCTTTATCTTCTTAAAACTCCACACTTTATTTCAAATATCAAAACCACTGTTATAAGCTGAATGTTCCTTTAGAGGTGTGTGTGTGTGTGTGTGTGTGTGTGTGTGTGTGTGTGTGTCGGCTGTTAGAGCCTCGTTGTTCCTCGGGAACAAAACATCTTGTTCTTTAAAGCTTCAGTGGAGGTTCCAGACGGCGGATTCATCCTCCACTCCGTGGTGAGTGTGTTGATGGGAACATCCCTGCTCTTAGAACCTTGATTTAAAGCCTAAAAGCTTTAGAACTAAACCGGGTTCTCGAGCACATTAGAACTGTCTGCCTCCTGCGCTGTGGGAGCACTTCAGTGAAGTGAGCTTGAGCATGACTTCATAAAGTTCATAAAATTCAAGACGAAGCCGATCCGTCCAACATCGGTACCCGACCTCACAAAGATGCAGACACCTTGAAAAACATGGTACAGATTCCCTGTAACCGTAAAGATGGCCCGTGTGGGAGTTCCAATGCTTTTTAACGTGGTAAACCTACCAGCTGGTTCCTCTGCTCCACCTCCACTACAGCGATTACAGAACAGTTCCAGAATAAACAGCGAACATCGGTACCCGACCTCAAAAACACTCGTAATAATGAACAAGACACAAAAATATGCAGACACCCTTCATAATATGGTGAAGTCCCCCGCCCCCCCCACAGGAGATGTGTGGAAGCTATAACGGTAAAGGTGGAAGGTGTGGGAGTTCCGATACTTTTCAACATGTTAACACCTACTAACTCATTCCCTCCACCCTGCCTACACCCCCCCACACACACACACAAACAGGGATTACATAAGTTTCAGGATAAAAGACATTCCTTTATTACGTAGTTCAGCCTTCATCGTGTAACGTTTGGGAAAAAAAAACAAAAAACTTTCCAATGATTAAATGGTTCACATTTTTTTTTTTGGCGAGCGAACACGGATCAGAGACACCTTGACATCGGAACCCAGATGTTTGAGCTTTCCGCTGAGAGCTGAACCTAAATGAACAAACATCCAAGTCTTCAGAAAACAAACTGAAACGAATGAAATAAATCCATACAGCACGAGCTACACCTTCACCCTCTGATCAGACGGGTGGGGTTTGTAGTTCTACAGGTTCATTCTGTAGTCCATCTGTTCCTCCACATGCTCCGTAAGTCCCCTTTACCTTTACGGTCTCTAATCATCAGACCCCCCCCACAGAGTAGGTATCATCAGGGAGGTGGATGATCCTCAGTACTGCAGTGACACCGGGGTGGTGGTGCTGTGTTAGCACACACTGCGCAGTTGATTCTCCATCCACAAGGTGGCGCAGCAAGGCGGAGTTGCATAACACAGTGTTTAAGCTCCAGTACCGAGAATCCTCCACCTAAATAAATCAACAGACGGACTACAGGCAGATAAAAGTAGAATGGAAAGACGGAGAACACACACACACACACACACAGCGAACTAATAATGGAGTAAAAGTCGCCCAATTAATTAATTACCTTGATCCAAATATGCTTGGGGTCTATTGGTATTAATATTAATGAGTACATGACTTTGTTAAATACTTTATTCGGACGGCACTACAGTGGAAGCAACAATCTTTTATAATTAATAAACAATCTGTAATTATTTATCATTGGTTTCTTAAGATGCTGTGTCATAAAGGGGGGGGGGGGGGTTGTGTACAGATGTAGGGTCATTAGGGCAAAATAAGTACAGGAGGCGGGGCATTTTGCCATATTCACCCATTGGCTGTACAACCATGACTTAAATATTAACACAAACATCATGAGCAGTGTATCCAGGGTACCCTTTTGCCGAAACTCAGATCCAGAGGAGAGCGATTAAGCCGAACAGCATCACCGTCATACATTCAAGTCGTGAAGAATTCAGCAGGAACCACGCGGCACCCCCGTCCCTCGGACGGTGCGCTCACGGGCCGAGCCGAAACAATCGCCGGAGAAAGACATTCATCTGGTCTCGACAGACTCGAGCTGAGAGGTAACTATAGCAACCCTGCAATTTAAATAACCGGCTCCGGCGGATATGAGGCAGGGCCGGATGCGCCGCTGGTGCGACCACCCAAAACTGCAGATCTTTGGCCGAGCGTTCTCCCTGCGGATCGGACTCGAGCTTCAAGACGGGGGAGCGGCAGAAGAACCGGACCGACACACAAGAACGCCGTCCTCGAGGCTCTACGCTGCAAAGCGGGGTGACGTTCGGTCGAGTGCATGCAACCGGATCCGTAAAGCGGAACGGCGGGAAAGCAAAAGCGCGGGAAGCTCGGGCTGAGGGACTACGGAGGTACGTCCTCCCACCCGCATGCACACAGCCGGAAAGGAAAGCAGGGCGGGGAGCTGGAGGGAGGAGAGCGAGAACAACAGCGGCGTATGAAATGGACCACGGGCTTTACGTTTTTTTTTTTTTTTTTTTTCGTTTTCTTTTTTTGGAAACGGCTACAAGAAGGGGCGAGGTAGCGTGACTCGTCCCCGTGTTTCGGAGCCTCCTAAACGGCACTCCTTCTTTGGAATGTCGGATGAAGCCGGAATGTCCTGCCGATCCCTCAAGTTTGTAGCGTTGCGCCCAAAACCTGCAACGCACACTCCGACGTGTTCACTTCCATACTTGCGAACCAAGCATCTGATTGGTGGACGGCGCCGTGGGCCCGCCCGTGTTCGGCCCGTATCCGGTCGTGCGATTGGCGCCGTAAATGCTCATACCCGACATGTGCTGAGACATCTGAGGGGAAACGAGAGGCAATTTTAAATTATTATTAAATAAATCCACCTTATTATGACACACCCCCCCTCACTTACCTGCGCCATGTTCCACTGTTGCTGCTGCATTGAGAAGGTTTGCTGAGGAAGCCCCCCCGCACCAGCCATCATGCCACTGGGACCACCCATCACCCCACCCGGCATGCCCACCATGTACGGCGAGGGCGCCACGCCGGCTTGTGGCATGACGCCTTGCTGTGGCAACATGTTGACTTGAGGGGGCATCATGGTTCCCATCATGCCATGTTGCGTGGGCATGGCTTGGTAGTGTCCGTAAGCAGGCGCAGGGGCGTAGCCCATCTGAGTGGCACCCATGTACATGCCAGCTGCAACGTACAAGTAAAAACTGATGAATCGTCGTTTAAAAAAAACATTAAAACAAACGGCTTTAAATTAACGATCATAATAAATAAATAAAATCTAATTACACACACAGTCCATAAAATACTAAACGAAAAATTAACTGTCACCTACTAAATTAATCAGCGTTTATTATTCACTCAGTCCGTCATCATAAGTCCCGATTTATTCAGCAAAAGCCAATTAATTTAAATTAACCTACTGGGTTTAATTACGGCACAGTGGCTTAGTGGTTTAGCATGTTCTCCTCTCAGCACTAGGGATTCCCGGTTCGAATCCCCATCTGGGTGGTGTCTCCATGTCCTCCCCGTGTCCACGTGGGTTTCCTCCGGGTTCTCCGGTTTCCTCCCACAGTCCAAAAACATGGATCAAGGTCAATTGAGTTCTCCAAATTGCCCCATATAGAGTGTGTGAGTGAGCGTGTGCTCAGTGATAGATTGGCGTCCTGTCCTGGGTCTGCTCTGGATCTGCCCAGCGCCCGAAACGTTCTCCCCTGGATGGGCATGGGGAACCCCCCCACGACCCTAACATAGGATAAAGCGGAGGATAATGGATGAATGGTTTAATTATTCCATAAATTAAACAACAAAATCTATAAACTGGAAAAAGGTAAAATAGCGAACAGTGAAATGTTGCTCCCACCAGCGGACATGTTGGTCTGAGGGGTCACACTGCTGTACAGGGATAGGATGGAGTCTTTGGACAGCTTCTTGCCGCTCTCCTCATTCTTAATTGGAGGGTCCAAGAAAAGGCTGAGGTTCTCCGGTACCGATGCGGCGGCGCGACCTTTGGGAATGGAACTGGGCTGCAAGAGAAATGAAACGCCCCTCGATGAGCCAGAGATCGTTTATTCACAATTCAGAATTAATTAAGTTAGTGAATTAATTAAGTTACTTAATTATTAATTAAGTTAAGCGCCATAGAATTGAATCAGAATCGCCTTTGTCATTCTAATTTTCATTACAATGAAATTTGGGTGCAACTCCAAAGGTGCTAGTAAGAAAGAAACAAACTAAATAAAAACCAACATAGTACTCTGTATGAATAAATTTAAGTAAAAATAAAATAAAAATATAATAAAATATAAGGCATAATATATACAACAATATGAAATACCAGTATTGCAAAAAAGTGGCTAGACAGAAACATCTAACGTTATAGTAATTATTCAGGTAGATGTCCCAACACAATTAAATACGCAAAGCTGCTTTATTCGGATTGGAACGCATTGTGTTTTATTAAAGCAATCAGACGCTCAAGGTTGTGTATTATTGTGAATAAATCACGTAAAGAGGTGGAGCTGTACACCATTACACGCCGGGAATAATAAGCAATAAGTGTAGAACAAACAGACTGAAGAACAGCTTCATAGCAGAAGCGGTAATTTTTTAAAGTGGTATTGAATCTTGAATAATAATAATAACAATAATAATAACACCTCTTTATGGGGTTTATTCAGAATTAGGCCACGCCCTCTCACACCGTATCGCTTTATTATTCAGTTACTGACAAAAACAACAGGCTGTGCTAATTACAGAGAGGGTTGAAAGCAGGCAGTTCAGCAAACGAACCAACGGTCAGCTATGTAATTATCTGTGTGCAGAACAAAAAATTTTGTGCGATTAGAGCGATTAAATGAAATGCAGTGTGAGCTGCAGGGAGAAACGGGAATCCGGTTACTGTGTTTAAATCTGCAACATGAGTTTAGTTAGATATAAGTTAGAGGTTATAACACTGTGGGTTCTTTGTCTTTGTAAGCACGTTCTTGTAAACGTCTGGGTGTGGGCACGCTCACCGTGCTGCGGGCCGAGTGCGAGCTGGGTGGAGGCTGTGAGCCGAACAGATCCAGGGCAGGACCCCGATCCGGACTGGCTTTACCGTTGGCCACGAGGACCGAAGAGACGGGGGTGTCTGTGAGAGAGAGGACCGTGTGGAGTTAGTAACCAAACTAAAATATTAAATTTATATATAAAATATAAAGGAGTTCATACCGAGTCCTAAAAGATCATTTACAGACTGCGACTGCTTCGGACTGCCTCTGAACTGCGGGGATTCCTTTTTCTATATAAAGACAAAAATTAGGAGTTATATATATATATGTATGCAGCACGGTGGTTTAGTGGTTGGCATGTTCTCCTCTCAGCGCTAGGGATTCCAGCTAGCATCGTTTCAGTGATTGCTCCATTAACACAGGTGTGGGTGTTGATGAGAACAGGGCTGGAGATCAATCTGTCATGATTAAGTAAGAATGACACCACTGGACACTTTAAAGGAGGCTGGTGCTTGGCGGCATCATTGTTTCTCTTCTGTTTACCATGGTTATCTCTAAAGAAACACATGCAGTCATCATTGCACTGCACAAAAATGGCCTAACAGGGAAGAGTATTGCAGCTAGAAAGATTGCACCTCAGTCAACAATCTATTGCATCATCAAGAACTTCAAGGAGAGAGGTTCCATTGTTGCCAAAAAGGCTCCAGGGTGCCCAAGAAAGACCAGCAAGCACCAGGACCGTCTCTTAAAAGTGTTTCAGCTGCGGGATCGGACTATCAGCAGTGCAGAGCTTGCTCAGGAGTGGCAGCAGACAGGTGTGAGTGCATCTGCATGCACTGTGAGGCGGAGACTCTTGGAGCAAGGCCTGGTCTCAAGGAGGGCAGCAAAGAAGCCACTTCTCTCCAGAAAAAACATCAGGGACAGACTGATATTCTGCAAAAGGTACAGGGAGTGGAGTGCTGAGGACTGGGGTAAAGTCATTTTCTCTGATGAATCCCCTTTCCGATTGTTTGGGACATCTGGAAAACAGCTTATTCGGAGAAGACGAGGTGAGCGCCATCACCAGTCTTGTCTCATGCCAACATGTATTTCAAGGTGAATTTAAGCCCCCAAAATATAGATTATGCTGCATATGTCATACAGAACCATGTGACCTGACATTACTAACCAGCTTCATCTTCTCGAACACGACCGGCGGTTCCTTGGTTATGGTTTCGCTCTTGTCTTTCTGTTGGAGATGAAAGTCAAAGTCGTTAAAGTAATTAACGCGGTTCTCAAACCGATCGAGTCCATGTTTTCAACTCACCCTGAACGCCTGTATGTCTATACATTTGTCCATATATTTCTTCTTTTCGTACTTGTCCCGGATGAAGACCTCGGCTGATCTGAAGTTGTGAAGAGGAAAAAAAAAACAAAACATCAGAACGAGGTTTTAACAGGAAACCTTTTAATTTTGATGAATATTAAACAGGTTACTGGTCTGTCTCCGGACGCTGGAAGCACTCGGGTAAGAAGGCTTCATATAAACGACGTGCTTTGGCGTTCCCCATCTCCTGCATGCACTACACAAAGAGAGGGTTAAATCAGCACGAGGGACCAATCACAACCATTATATCCAGACATAACGGATCTCAGCCAATAAGAACATAGGATCAGAACTTTGTTTTACATGATGCGGTAAAACAATACTATATGGATGTTAATAACACTTTTACTGAGAGGGGGCGCGATTCAGACGATGAGGTCATAATGCGGCGTTTCCCCAAAATGATAGGTCGCAACATCAAAGTAGGTCACGGACAAATTCTACAAAAAATAAACACAATGGAATCTCCATTTCTGAGAGTTTGGATAACACCGGATTCAGTTATTGTTAATTTATTCCACGATAATGACTTAATTGGCGTGCTTCCATGATATGGACATGTCTCATGAAAGTGAGGTTAACGTTGTACGTTAAGTGCCAACATAAGCCACTTTGTTTTTGAAGGCAATTTTACTTAAATAAATTTGTATTTTATAAAAGTGGGTGACGACTTAATGACCATTAAGTGGGTGCACGTGGGTCCTGTGCTGAGACCAGTTGAGAACCTCTGTGAGAACCTCATAAAAATTAAAACAATTAATATAAAACCAATAAATACACACATGTGGATGGAATTGTTTGCCCTGACGTAACTTCAAGGTTATAGTGAACAGTTCTTTATCCATCCATCCATCATCTTCCGCTTTATCCTCTACTAGGGTCGCGGCAAGAAGCTGTCCAAAGACTCCATCCTATCCCTGTACAGCAGCGTGACTCCTCAGAATATGTCCGCTGGTGGGAGGAACATTTCATTGTTTGCAGTTTTACCTTGTTCCAGTTTATAGTTTTTAATTTTTAATGTATGGAGTAATTAAACCATCCATCCATCCATTAGCTTCAGCTTTATCCTCTATTAGGGTCACGGGGGGGGGGGGACCCCATGCCCAACCAGGGGAGAACATTTCGGGCGCTGGGCAGATACACCCAGGACAGGGCGCCAATCTATTGCTGGGCACACACTCACTCACACAGGCACACTCTATATGGGGCAATTTGGAGAACTCAACTGACTTGATCCATGTTTGTGGACTGAGAAAGGAAACCGGAGAACCCGGAGGAAACCCACGCGGACACGGGGAGAACATGGAAACTCCACCCAGATTGGGATTCAAACCGAGAATCCCTAGCACTGAGAGGAGAACATGCTAAACCACTAAGCCACCCTAACAGTTCTTTAATTATTTCATAATGCAAAACACCTTTAATCAATGTGTTTAAGCTTTAAGAAAAAAATATAAATGAACAGCCATGGATTAAATAACTGCAGGATTAAGGTCCATCCTGAATCCACTTAACACAGCAGTGACCGCACAATACTTTGATTTCTGACCTGAATTTGCTCCTGCGTCCACTGGTCCAGGTTGACAGATTTGACCTTGGATATGTGGACACCTAAATTCCTATGGATTCCTGCGCATCGTATACAGATGAAGATGCCCAAATTCCATGACGCCCATCTGGGACCTGATGGAGACAAAGACAAAGGAGGGATGGGCATGAGAGTAATAAAGGCAACGTTGATCAACACAATATTAATATTCACGACGAATCGGTGCAGTCGCTTCGCACATAAGAAAAAAACTATCAAAAAAACAAAAAAAACAAATCAAGCCAGATGTCATAAAACATTCCTGTGTGGGAGTCTTAATACTGCTTTTCATATAAGGTGCATGGTGTACCATCCACTGATGTGCTATTGTAGGACGTGTTATATAAATACAGTTGAGTATAGACTGTGAAGTGAAGTCACGCTTCCAGGATCATACACGATTCTTGGCAGCTCCCACTCCACAATAAGTGCCGAATGACTCAGACGGCACGTTGGATAACTTCTGGCTCTCGAGTTCTGACCACATCAGTGAACAATCCATGACTCAGGAAAGAGTGTTTCTGTTAACCCGACAACATCAAGAGATGGAGGTGAGAAGAACATTACACTCTGCATTTGTTGGTTTAAAAACGCTCCTTAAGACGAAAAAGCCAACCTTATAATAAAACAGGAGGGAGCCTGGTGCGCAGTGCTAAGAAAAGCCACTAGGTGGCAGCAACGATTTATTCTTTATTGTTAAGGCTCTCCTGGAAGCATATTGCTCCTGTGTTTGACCTCTGCGTGATGTCAGCGTTTTATAAACCTGTTTTGGCAACATGTCCGTGTTTACAGAGACCTGCAGAACAAGAAGCAGAACAACTGTCGATATACTGTGCTTGAGCCAACATACATTAATATACAATATTTTAATAATCTAATAATTAATTAATATATATTAAAGTCCTGGGATGTATTAAAGGTGTATAACTCAAACACCAAGCCATGCACTAGGGATACCTCGGTGCTTCCAGATTTATGGGTGCACTATGGGGAAGGTCCTCATGTTCCAGCATGACTGTGTGACTACAACCCCATCCAACACCCATCACCCAGATCAGTGCGTGACCTCAGAAATGCTGGAATCACTTCTGTACACACACTCTTCCCCTCTTTCCCTCAGCACATGTGCCCATACCAATGTGCAGCCCTATATACGACCCCAGGGGGACACTCAGGATTGGGTACATGTCTTCATCCATTCATAAAATCATCCGATCGGAAATTAGAAAAGCCCGTCACTGTTTACATTCTAGAACATTACTCAGCACCGAAAGTGGACTTCTTAATTAATCCATTTCCTTAGGGCAGTTGATTAAGCCTATAGATTAAGGTGCAGAGCTCAGAGCACGAGTCTAAAGTTGGCAACCCTGCCAAGATGCTACAGCGATGACCTCAGAGCAGCCTGATCGTCGCTGAGGATCAGAGGGATTATTCACAAGACCTTTAATGACTGAACTTAATCAATAGGACCTAAACTTGAGACGTACTCGCTCGGCCACCTGAGAAGGAGGCTCTTCGGTGTTAAGTCTTAAGTTTTCTTAATGTTTATTATTATAAAACTGAACGGCTGAATTACAGCTGGAAATTCAGGGTTTAGGACATTTTAAAGCCGTTTTGGGTTCAGGCACTACAGCAGAACAAGGCAGATTTTATTTAGTTTTTTTTTTTTAGTAGGCAGCGGAAGGAAATGGATGTTATTTAAAACCAGGACCTTTTCGATGCTTTGCATCGGGGCAAAACACCTCTTCTCCGTGATTCATTTACAATAATGCATGCTCTCATAGTGCATAAAACGGGTACCGTTGGTCCGGCTGTGACATCATTAACAATATCGCACTCCGCTGAGCGCTTCACATTCATATTAATGTGTGATATACAATACATTATTTTAATTAATAACATACAGACAGGGAGACACAGTGACTTAGTGTTTAGCACGTTCGCCTCTCGGCGCTAGGGATTCCCGGTTTAAATCCGAATCTGGGTAGAGTTTGCATGTTCTCCCCGTGTCCGTGTGGGTTTCCTCCGGGTTCTCTGGTTTCCTGCCACAGTCCAAAAACATGGATCAAGTCAATTGAGTTCTCCAAATTGCCCCATATAGAGTGTGTGTGTGTGAGTGAGTGTGTGCCCAGCGATAGATTGGCATCCTGTCCTGGGTGCATCTGCCCAGCGCCCGAAACGTTCTCCCATGGATGGGCATGGGGAAACCGCACCCCCCCCCCCCGACCCTAATAGAGGATAAAGCGGAAGATAATGAATGGATGAAATACATTTTGGCATCGGCATTAAAATGTGAGTGGCTTGTGCGTTCAGTGTGAATGTTTAAAGTCTGTTGTTTGAATCCAGTGAGTCAGATCAATTAAATCATTAATAATTAAAATTTATAAAATCCCTTTTGAAAGTGTTCCCCATGCCCATCCAGGGGAGAACGTCTCGAGCGTTGGGCAGATACACCCAGGACAGGGTGCCAATCCATCACTGGGCACACACTCACACAGACACACTCTATATGGGGCAATTTGGAGAATTCAATTGACTTGATCCATGTTTTTAGACTGTGGGAGGAAACCCATGCGGACACGGGGAGAACACGGAGACTCCACCCAGATGGGGATTCGAACCATGAATCCCCAGCGCTGAGAGGAGAACATGCTAAACCACTAAGCCACCGTGCCACCTAAAATGTATTTCATTTATAAATTTTTTTTTGAATTGTAGAGATGAAACGCTACAATCGTTTCAGACCACCGGAAGTCGCGGAGGCTACGCCGGGCACCTCGGAGACCTGCATACACTTCAGCATCCAATCCCGAGCTTTACACTCAGCAACCTTAAGTGCTGCCGTGGTGAGATGAGTGTGTGGTGATGTAGTGAGGAGATTGGAGAGAAGTGGATGGCATGCAAGGCGGCCTAAGTGCAAGCTTGTGAGTGGTGTGGGTGTGTGTGTGTGTGTGTATAGGATTACTTTGCCGGGAAAGAGTTATGGCAGGACGCAGGGCTCTGATTTACTCCCACGTGGATGGCAGCAGGTTTTATACTGAGTCACACACACACATACATCAGCAGGATGCAACACATAATGCTTATCGACAAATGGATTTCATAATAACAAACACACACACTGTTTAACACCATCACAGAATTATCCTGTTCAGATCTGTAACGCATGTAATGACAATACACCTTAATCAATCATCCAGCCTTCCACTGTGCATGTCACACTGCGGCCTCATATTAACACTCATGCATTTTAAATGAAACATCCCAAAATCTCCCGCCGTCGCGGTGGTACTAAAAATACACCTTAATAGACGATCGATGCTAATTCGACCGGCAGACTCCACGAGGCCGACAGAATTGAATTTGGAGATGAAAGCAGGAGATGTTGAAAGGAAGTGGATGCGATGAGACGATGGCGGACTTTCGCCGAATTTTTTTTTTCATGTGTAACCCTGCAGGCAAATGTGTGCTAAATAAACAGTGACAATGACAAATGTGGTCTGTCCCGACTCGCTCGCTCTCTTACACAACACACACACACACTGTTTGAACAGTTCCGTTACCAGGCGATGACGGCACAAACACAGAAAAAGAAACTCGGGAGAGGTGAGAGGGTTCGAGAGTGAGTGCGACGCCCCGGGGCCCGGAGGCTTTGGGGGTGGCCAATGGTGTGAACGAACTAGGGGGTGCTGAAAAAAAAAAAAAATAAATAAAATTAAATAAAAATCGCGATTCGTAGTCCAGGCGATTCGGAATCGATTCAAAATGCCCAAGAATCGATTTTTAAAAAATGTTTTTAAGTTTTATTTTTTGGCGCCCCCTCCCAAGCGTACTGCATATCGCACTGCGGATCGGCTCGGTCACTATACAGCAAGCCTGTTAACCAGCTCCTGTTGTAATTTCGGGGGCATTAAAAGCCAGGGAGAGAGAGAGCTCGACATGAGCAAAACTGTTTACAATGAGTGTGAAATGTGTGTTTACAATGAGTGTGAAAATCGCAGTACTTTGGAAATACGACAAATGTGTGAGCCCCGTTTGGCATGACATCACTCTGAGATATTAAAATATATTTAATATATAAAGTTAAGTTTTAAAATGTACCGAACGTTGTTGCAATGTAGTTAAATAGACTGAAATATGCATTTCATTTTTTAAATGTTAAGTTTTAAAGATTTTCAAAATCTAAAGTTACTCTGACTGTAAAGTCTGTATTTCAGTTTTCATTAAAGGTGAATGCACCATGGGAAACTTTGGTATTAATATATTTAGAATTATTTGTTCATTGATAGATTTTTTTTTTTGTAAGAAAAAAAAGCTTACAAAAAGCTGAGCGAACCTAACACTGCTCATTTTAATTTAGAGCAATCCTATTGTTTTGTATAAATATAAATAAAGAAAAAAGATTTAAAATAAAGCAAAAAGACAGTGAGGAACCTGAAAGTATTGATTTAAATAAATGTTCTATTGGTTTACATTTTAAAGAGCATTTGAACTGAAAAAAATTGTTTCTGAATCGAATCGTGACCTCAAAAATCGGAATCGAATCGCCAAAACACGGAGAGATTCGTACCCCTAGAACGAACCCATCTTCCAGCCGCCTGAGCCCTGCGCCGCGGATGAAACGGGAGGCAGTGACATGAATGGGAAGCCTCTGTACCGACTGCCACTCCACCCACTTTTCATAATCCGACAAGGCAGGGATGGATGAATGTTGAAAACAGAAGGACCTCGTACATTATTCATGATGAAGCTCCGCTCACATAAAGGTGAACGTGAATTATAAAACAGGCTCCGGATGCGAACCGATCGACATCGCGGGATCTGATTCTCTTCAAACCTCATAAGTTGTGTTCTATGGTTTATATCTTCACCGTTTATTTTTACGTACGTACGCCGGCCTTTAACGCTACACGATGCAGCGTGTTTATACATATGAGGACAACAATTATATAAAATCAAGCCTATAGGATCCGCATGCCCACTCCAGGAGGTTGGCGGCCCACGGTCCGTCCTTAATCCTTATTACAGCCTCCTGCACACTCATCCCTGCAGACGGAGGTCTCCATGACAACAGGAGGATGCAAATGAACTCCACTACCGGGGCGCTTGTGGCAGGAAATGCCAGCTACGCGAACACTTCCCCGTTTTGTCTTTCACTTCCATTGTTTGAACAAAACGTGCACGACGATGCGAAACAGGAAACGAAGCAACATATGAGCGTGGCCCGGCCGAAATCCGAAACCAAGCTCCGAGATTCGATCTGTAAAATGGCTACAGGACGGTTCCGGAACTCCGAAACGGACACACGGCTCAGAAATGTCGAGATTCGGCTATAAAAAAAAGCTACAAAAGAACCTGAACGTCATAAAACTACCAGGACGTGAAGATTTTCTCGACTAAGAACAGTATATAGTGTAAGAGAGGAAAAAAAGGTTGGAATCAGGGTTCCATTTCAACCCAGAGGTGTTTAATTGGACGCCACATCAGTCCATAGTCCTGTAACAGACTTAAATCAGGGCATTGTACGGTCCTTCCCTAAACTGCTGTCACAATGCAGAAGGCTTTAGGTGTGTGTTTAGGTGGGGGGGGTAACTCAACAGTTACGGTGTTGGGCTATCAATTTAATAATTGTGGGTTCAAAACCCAGGGCCACTGAAGTTACCAAAGTAGGTTCTCCTTGAGCAAGACCCTTAAACCCTCATTGCTCCAGGGGGCACTGTGTGAACCCTGTGCTCTGAGCACAACCTTTAATTTGGGATACGTCTGTTAAATGACCAAACCCACTTCCACATGTTCCTGTAAACATCCTGTAAAAATCATCTAAATCTGCATCCTTCACCAAAAGACTCAACGTCAACAGAGGTAGACGCGAGTCGCACCTTCATACCAATCCAGTTAGAACCATGAGACGCTGTAGTAACAGCTTGAACAGAGGTAACAGCTTCCACCCCCCGGCCCATTAACAGAGCTGAAAATACACTAAACTGTGATGCTTTGAAATAAATGGGTCGATTCTAAAAATAAAAAACACAGAAGGCACATTGTTATCAACATATATATAGCTTGAAAGTAAACATTAGAATGGGACGTCCCCATCTATTTTAACAGGGGGGTACCGGACTGCAGGACTCTCTAAGGCTCTAAACGTCACTTTTCACGTCGGCCACACCAGAGAATTTAAGACCACAGAATAACAGCTCAGTTTTGATGATGCGTCTTATGGAATCAATATGAATATCCAAGTTGCCTCAAATAGAACTTCCACTTTTTTGGTTCCTGCTGCCCGCCTTCCGCACCGAAGAGAACCGATTAGGGCTGAGAAGCCACAGCCGTTTATGGCTTAAGTCCAGGGCCTAATTTAATCATGACCAGCTCGGTTCAAGGTCATTTTAGTTCAGCGAATTCATTGTCATGTTTAGGACACCGTTGATTTCATGAATTGTGATAGACTCATTAAATTAGGACCTCAATTAGGTGACTAAAATGGCCCGTTCCTGCAGGTTCTCCCTGTAGAACATCAGGACGACCAGACCTTTCCTGACTGAACATGCTCCTCAGTTGTTAGTCCAGGCCCTCATCCTATCCCGGCTCGATTACTGTAACGTAATGTGATGCTAGAGGCATCAGGCCTCTACAGCTGATTCAAAACTCATGTTCAACCACCCAAGTGAACCCATGTGACTCCACCTCTCCTCTCTAATTGGCTCCCTGTAGCTGCTGCACTCAGTACACTGACTCTGATCTACAGGACCCTCTCTGGATCTGGCCCCTCGACCTTCACTCTAGATTTTAAAGTACACTCCGACTCGTTCACGTCACTCGAGGGAAGGATGTCGCCTGGTGCTGCAACCTCACCACGGTGCTGACTCTCACTCCGTAGCGTTCTCCACCGATCAATGGTGGAACCA
This sequence comes from Corydoras sp. C115, assembly GCA_019802505.1. NCBI lineage: Eukaryota > Metazoa > Chordata > Actinopteri > Siluriformes > Callichthyidae > Corydoras > Corydoras sp. C115. The sequence goes on along the minus strand of JAFMOC010000067.1, from coordinate 720,317 downwards.
TTCCCAACTCTGTAAGGCGCTGTAGTCATTTAGCGTCTTTAAGAAACATCCCAAAACACATCTTTTCTATACATACATAAAATATATATATATTTAATCCATCCATTACCATCCGCTTTATCCTCTAATTGGGGCAATTTGGAGAACTCAATTGACTTGATCCATGTTTTTGGACTGTGGGAGGAAACCAGAGAACCGAGAGGAAACCCACACGGACACGGGGAGGACATGGAAACTCCACTCAGATGGGGATTCGAACCAGATATCCCTAGTGCCGTACACGTATCTGTGTTTACTGAGATATATATATATATATAAAAATAATATATCGCTTATTTGTAAGTCGCTTTGGATAAAAGCATCTGCTAAACGACTAAATGTAATTAAAGAGGACAGTGAGGACGTATCTGCTGCTCAATTATTGCGTTTGCATTTTAAGGTGTATACGATCTGTATCTGTGTTTACTGATATCGGTGGAACCCCATAAGTATTTATCGTGTCCTTAGAATGAAATAACAGCTGCATATTGTTCTGCTGCTGCAGCTGGCCGTGTATCTGCACTTGACTCAGCACAGCTGAAGGACAGCGAGCACCGCATACCCCAGCGCCTGCGTCCTCGCAGGCACAGCGTGTGCACAACGTGTTCCAGAGCCAAGGTAGAGCAAAGCACTGCCGCAAACACAGGTTGGCGGAGGACTTTACTCCGATTACAGTCCACCAATGAATAAACACCTGAGAATTAAAAAAAAAAAAAAAAAAAAAAAAAGAGGAAGAACCTGGCAGTAACAGCGCAATGTTTCTCAAGAGTAAAGAAACAGGACGTGGGACTAACCGAAAATACAACAACTCTAAACATGGGAATTACATTACATTTGGTCATTTATTGGACGTTTTTATCCAGAGCGACTTACAAGGTGAGCACAGGGTTAATCACAACATCCCGGGAGCAATGAGGGTTAAGGGCCTTGCTCAAGGACCTACATTGGTAACTTCAGTGGACCTGGGATTTGAACCCCCAACCTTCAGATTGATAGCCCAACGCCCTAACCACTGAGCTACCACGCCCTACCTAATGCTGACTGGCTGTAACGTTAACGTGTCCCATGCTGGTACATCACAACTCCAGGTACACAACGCTGCTTCAGATACCTTAATTCTGTCTAATATCTTTATTATACGAATAAATTTATAGGGACATCTACAGAAACTTTTCTTTTTTTAAATCCTAAGTTACTTTTCTTCTCTATGTTCTATGAGATTTTTTTTGGAGCATGCAGATGTGGATTTTTGCATGTTTAGCCAAAAAATAATATTTATGAGGTCAGACACCGATGCAAAATTAAAGGCCTGGATTATAATTTGGTCACATTTATCCCAAACCCATAACATCCCAGTTTATGCTCTCTTAATGCTCGTTGACCATTCTGCTCTCCCTTCAGACCGGCCAGAACGGAAAAGCCACATCTCCAAACTTCTCAATGATCGCAATGCATCAGTAGGAAGAACATGGTGCGGTCAGGTACTGATAACTGAGACACACATGATTTCATGTCGTCTTAAATGTAATGAAATGTAATGAAGCGCAATAAAGAAGTTTGGAGTTGTTCCTTTTCAATTCCAGAGGTCTGAAGGCAGAACAAAAAGTTTTAATAAGCATGATTAAGTTGTGATGAACCCTGTGCTCACTTTGTAAGTCACTTTGGATCCAATAAATTACCAAATGTAATGAAATCGACCAAATTATAATCCAGACCTTTCATTCTGCTTTGGTGTTTGACCTAAATATAAATATATATATATATATTTTTTATATATATTAAAATGGCCTTCTACATGTCTGGACTTATCTGAATGCAGAACATTGTGCGGTCAGGCACTGATAACTGGGACACAAGCACCCAAACACGACTTCATGTCTCCTTAACGACCAGGCTGCCATAGAGAAGCTATGGAACGGCGTTTGCGTCCCAGTTATCAGTGCCTGACCACACCTGTTCTTCATCCCGATAACTTCAGAGAGGTGGAGAAACATTTTAGTGTTTTAAAAAGACCCTTATAAGAATAACCCACGTTATTCAAGCGGCTGATATTGGAATATATTTGGTTAGAGAAGGCAAATGGCCGAACATATCAACCAACACCATGAACAGAGGAGGGCTAGATGTGCGTGTAAGGACACGGATGGTCTGAACAACGAGATAAAGTGCTTTCCAATGAGATATTAGACGAGACACTGAGGCGTTCTCACCCTTCGCACGGCAGTCCGCGCAGAACTTGTTCTCGGGCAGCGACAGCAGGGAGCCCAAGAGCGTCTGGTAGCGGTCCACGTCCTTCACACAGTTCCCCGTCATGTTGCCTCAGAACGGCCGCTGACACCCCGCCGTCCGTGGAGCCGACAGGCCGCAGAACCCGAGTCTCACACCGCGAGAACAGACCCAACGGCGCCGGCTCCGTCCGACCGGACGCGGAACGCGGCTCGAACTCCTCGCGGTCGACGGTTTCCTCACGTTACTTTTAACGCGAAAGCAACATTAAACCGGCATCACACACCGACGACCGCCACCGCGACCAACGCTCAGCCCGAGCCGGCTGTCTGATTCCAACCCGCGAAGAGTCGATTCCACGCCGGATTCGAAGGATCCCCAATGCACCGTCATACGACTCGCGAGTCGGAGCCTATGAACTCGAACTTACACTAATAACTGTAAACTAAAAATATTTATTAACGTATTGAAAATACGTGTAGCGATCATGTTATTATTGATTATTATTTATGCTGTAGTAAAATTAATGGATAGATAAAATCGATGGAATCGACTCAACAAACTGACCGCCGTTAGAACGGGAGTCGACTCCGATCAAAGTGGATTCGAACAGTCTTTCTGAGCGCCGCTATCGGTTCAAAGCAATTTAAAGTCTCCGCCCACTTTCCAAGACCAATTACGTCTTCGATTTGATTGGCTGTTAAGTTGTTGGATGGATAGTTTATACAGCCAATCACAGCACGGGAGTCGGAGCCTATGAACTCCAACTTACACTCGTATCTGTCAACTAGAAAATATTTATTAACGTAGTATCGTGAACGCGTGTAGCGATCATGTTATTATTATTGATGACTGTTTATTGCTGTACTAAATAAATGGCATCGATAAAAAAAGGATGGAATCGACTCGACAAACTGACTCAATTTACCGCTGTTATAGAACGGGAGTCGACTCCGATCGAAGTGGATTCGAACAGATGTTCTGAGCGCCGCTATAGGTTCAAAGCGATTTAAAGTCTCCGCCCACTTCCCCAAGAGACCAAGTTACGTCTTCGATTTAATTGGCTGTTAGGTTGTCGGATGGATAGATAATACAGCCAATCACAGCACGGGAGACGAAGCTATGAACTCCCACTTACACTAATATCTGTCAACTAAAAAGATTTATTACCGTATCAGGAACACGTGCAGCGATCATGTTATTATTGATGACTGTTTATGCTGTAGTAAATAAATGACATCGTTAAAAAAGGATGGAATCGACGGGAGTCAACTCCACTTAATTTACCGCTGTTCCAACGAGAGTCGACTCCACTCAATTTACCTCTGTTAGAACGGGAGTCGACTCCAATCGAAGTGGATTCGAACAGCACCGCATCGGTTCAAAGCGATTTAAAGTCTCCACCCACTTTTCAAGAACAAGTTACGTCTTCGATTTGATTGGCTTTTACGTCTTCAAGCTGGGTAGATTGTTGGATGGACAGTTAATACAGCCAATCACAGCATGGGAGACGCAATCTATAAGCCAATCTCACTAAAAGGGGTTTTATTTTATTTCCCAAATGAATCAGAGTTTATGTCTCATAATATTCCGATTTTAAAAGATATTAAGAGTTTGTTTAAAGAGCGAGTACGATACAAATGTAAATGAATAAAAAAAAACAGTCAACCGTTCATCATATTTTAACTGATATTGGGACTTTGCGACCCCCTGTGGACAGATTTGTGCAGTGCATGTTTCTAAAACTCAGATTCGAACAGAAAATAATGATTAAAAACAAAAAGTATACAAGTTTATGTGCATTTGTATGTTGTTTCTTAATAAAAATTTGTTTATATATTATTAAATAAACATTATTTAAACGTCATGTTGGTGTATCTGGTGTATAAATATCCAGCCATCCATCCATCCATCCATTGTCTTCTGCTTCATCCTATACCAGGGTCGGGGGGGGGGTTCCCCATGCCCATCCATGGGAGAACGTTCCTGGCGCTGGGCACATACACCCAGGACAGGACAACAGTCTATCGACGGGCACACACTCACTCACACACACACACACACTCTATATGGGGCAATTTGGATAATTCAGTTGACCTTGATCCATGTTTTTGGACTGTGGGTGGAAACCGGAGAACCCGGAGGAAACCCACACGGACACGGGGAGAACATGGAGACTCCACCCAGATGGGGATTCGAACCGGGAATCCCTAGTGCTGAGAGGCGAACATGCTACCCACTAAGCCACCGTGTATAAATATCCATTCAGTCGAATTGTAGTAAATATTCATTCATTCATTATCTCCCGCTTTATCCTCTATTAGGGTCGCGGTGGGGTTCCCCATGCCCATCCAGGGGAGAACGTCTCGGGCGCCGGGCAGATACACCCAGGACAGGGCGCCAATCCATCGCTGGGCAAACACTCACTTACACAGACACACTCTATATGTGGGGCAATTTTGAGAGTAGTAAATATTCATTTATTTATTCATTCATTCATCTCCTCTATTAGGGTCAGGGGAGGGGGGATGGTTCCATCCATGCCCATCGAGGCGATCCAGATTCGAATTCCAATCTGGGTGAAGTTTCCATGTTCTCTCCGTGTCCGCGTGGGTTTCCGCTGGGTTCTCTGGTTTCCCCCCACAGGAGGAATTAAAGGGTTAAATACTCAACATATATATAACAGTGTGTATTGTGTTTACAATGTGTAGATAAAGTCACAAAAGGTATAAACAACAATGTTTTATACAAAGTCCTCGTTCCCTAAAGTTCAGCCTGACCGTTTTGACTGGCCGGCAGCCAATCGTTTTCCCCAAACGCAGCTCCTGATTTAACATTCATGAGCATGTTAATGACACGCATGGCCCACCTCCTCAGCAGACTGTGGGGGTCCTGGGCTCTGCCTGCTCCTCACAGCTCTGGCCTCTCAGGGGCTGGCCGTGCACTTGGGTTACAGTTTTCATCTTCCGCTCGGGCACCGATACGACGTGACATACACCGTCCCTGTGCCTGGATTTTCTCTGTCCAGGGCTGACTGACCGGGAAGGGCGCTGAGAGGAGCGGCCATCCCCAGGATCCAGCAGAGGAGCCGGAAGGGATTATTTATCATGGCTGGAACCTTAAACATGCTCCGAAGTCTGGTGCTCCTGCAGATGCTGGCCCTGGGTCTGGCTCAAGTGGTGAGTGAGGCTGGGTTTCTTTATGATCTAAGAACAAATCTGGGATGATGGTAGGGGATTGGATCGAATCTAATCTGATCAAATCGGCAGGTAAATACACTATTCAGTCCCTGAACCAGTGCTAGAATACTGCAAGACTTAATGTGACATCTGTCCTTTTATAAATACGTGTGAATTTATATAAAGATGAATTTTTAAAGGCTGTAAAAGTCAGGATGTCAAAATAGTAGAAGGAATGTCGAGGCAGAGTGAAGGAACCGCACTCACAGACCTCACAAGGACCTCATTCACAGGTCCTTAATCAAACATCACGACCCGAAGGTGCATTCCACAGACTCATGCCACGCTGCATTTAGACAGTCCGCTGGAGAACATACTGAATCTCTGAAAATAAAGAAGATAATGATGACTCCTTTCATCAAACTCCCAAAAAAAAAGCAGCAAAATCAAATCCCATACCTCACAATCTACAAACAACCTGCCATTTATCCAAAACTTTGAGTTGTCTTTTGCCCACAGGTAGAAAATTAAACATATAAAACATAAAGCAGCCTGACTTTCATCCTTTATAAAGAAAATTTTATATTCATCCCAATTTGAATCCAATAACATATGGATTTAGATTGTATAAAACCATAAACAATGATATTACCACCAAGGTGATACTCTATAGGTTCATATCTCCAGATTAATACCATGGATCTATGCTCGGCCCGTTTCGTTTTTATGTTAGTTGCAGTTTGGTGTTTTATGTTTGGTGTTTTTTTATGTTAGTTACAGTTTGGTGTCGATTTTTATTATTGTCTGATTTAAGATATTGTTCTGATGATCAGGGTTCATATTAAATTATGTCAGGCTTTCATCATGGACTTCAAAGTAGTTATCAGTTTATTGATTGGTTTAGGGATTATTTAAATCGTTTTTATAAAAATTTCCATGATACTAAATTCACTAATTATTATTATAATTATTATAAATTAGAAGATTAATAAGAGTAAACTCAAAACATTTGGCTAGTTGAGTAGATATTGTAGTGATATATATATAAAGATAATATTATAGATAAGATATTATACATATATTAAAATAATAACATATTATATATATTATATATTATTATATATTATCTTTGAGATAAAGATAATTTAATTATGAAACATAAATAAATATGTGCAAGCATGTTATTATATCACTAAATGTGTTGTTTCTAAGTTTTTTTGTTTTGTCAGATTCACGAATCCAATAAATAAATCATTAATAAATCTTTTTTCCTTTTTCCTTTCAGCGGGGCCCGCCAGGAGTCCAGGGTCCGCCCGGTCCTCCTGGCCCCTCAGGTACCCCCGGAGCCGACGGGATCGATGTGAGTATCTCTGATCTCTCTGGTTCTCCAGGTCAGAACCTACAAAGACGCTCATTGTGTCCGCCGCCGTGAGAAGCCATTTAGCCTGCGCATCCGCGGTCTTACCACAAGAGGGCGCCAGAGACGAACCCGCGTTGACAATAGAGTTCTGTTAGAGCAGAGCAGGCGCTTCAGGGGATGTTTCCCGTGCAGAGGACTCTGGGTAATTTAATATTGCGGTATGGGATAATGGATTGGCTTAAAAATTAAAAGATTAAAAATACATTTCACAAAAGTTGCAGAAATTTAAAATGATTATATTAATAGAATAATTAATTAAGGATTGTAACATCCTCACACAAGGTTCAAGCCATAACTCAACTAAAGTGTTACCCACGTCTTCACACCCCTCCAGCTAGACTGCTGAGAACAATATATTCTATATATATATATATTCACAGTTGTATATTCTATTATATTTCACATATCTATATACTGTATTTAAAAAAAACAACCTAATTTTCTTCTTTAAAATTAAAATTAAAATTATAACTTAAAAATATCAGGGTGATCCGTGAGCCATAATTTCCTTCTTATCTCATGTACCACATGTGATATTAATGATAATAAAAATGTCTTGAATCTTGAATAATGAGACACCAGAGGAACCCACCATGTTTGCTCTGGCCACGAGGGGAAAGGCCTCACCTACCAGCAGGGTGGAGAACTACGATAACTTCTGCTTTGGTCAGATAGTAGATGGGTGTGTGAACCGATGTCTACTGCGGTCAGAACCAGGACCTCCTGTAACAGCAGGCATTTCAGCATCCATGACTCAATAATGACACAGAACCAAACAAGGGGGGGGGGGGTAGTTAAAGTGGGGGTGCTGTATGATGGACAGAGATGTCATATGATCACATCGGTGATTTACGGCAGCAGAGAGAAAATTAAAGAAGTGAAATGACATGTAATCACTCATTAATCATTACTCCACCTTATTGCTCCACCCTGTGGATCCGGAGGCATTGTGTGTTCTTTGATCCTCTAATGCTCCATCAGTGATCAAAAGAAAATAAGAATACCATGTCTTTATATTTTACATTATATATATATAATATATTTATATTTTATAAGATAACCTTTAATTATCCCACAAGGGGAAATCTGCATTGTTGCAGCAGCATCCACGATAATAAAATATATATAAACAAACACAGACTAAAAAATTAAAAAACAGTTTATAAAAAATAATTTAAAAAATTACAAATTTTCATGGCTTAGTGGTTGGCATGTTCTCCTCTCAGCGGGCTTTAAATTGCCCCATATAGTCTATGTTTGTGTGTGTGTGCGTGTGTGTGTGTATATGTTTACCCAACAATAGTATGGCGCCCTCTCCTGGGTGTATCTGCCCAGAGCCTTCAACGTTCTCCTCTGGATGGGCAACCCTAGTAGAGGATGAAGTGGAAGAAAATGAATAAATGAATGAAATTTCACAGAATAACTTTAACTGAGTGAAATATATTTAGCATTTTATTTTAATATGTTGTAATTTTTCTTTAAGTTGAATTATTGCACACGTATTCACACAGTTCTATACAGGATTTAAGGGAGTCATGATTGTAAGTGGTTAGAGCGCTGCTGATTGTAAAGTATTACAGCAGCATATCTATATATCCATCCATCCATTATTTTCCACTTTATCCTATATTAGGGTCGCGGGGGGGTTCCCCATGTCCATCCAGGGGAGAACGTCTCGGGAGCTGGGCAGATACACCCAGGACAGGACACCAATCCATCCCTGGGCACACACTCACTCACACACACACACACTCTATATGGGGCAATTTGGAGAACTCAATTCACCTTGATCCATGTTTTTGGACTGTGGGAGGAAACCGGAAAACCCGGAGGAAACCCATGCGGACACAGGGAGAACATGGAAACTCCACCCAGATGGGGATTCGAACCGGGAATCCCTAATGCTGAGAGGAGAACATGCTAACCACTAAGCCACCATGCCGCCCAGATATATATATATATTCATTCATTCATTAACTTCCACTTTATCCCATATTAGGGTCGCGGTGGGGTTCCCCATGCCCATCCAGGGGAGAACATTTTGGGCGCTGGGCAGATACACCTAGGACAGGGCGCCAATCTATCGCTGGGCACACACTCACACCCACAGACACGCACACAAACACACTCTACATGGGGCAATTTGGAGCACTCAATTGACTTGATCCATGTTTTTGGACTGTGGGAGGAAACAGGAGAACCCGGAGGAAACCCACGTGGACACGGGGAGAACATGGAAACTCCACCCAGATGGGGATTCGAACCGGGAATCCCTAGTGCTGAGAGGAGAACATGCTAACCACTAAGCCACCGTGCCGCCCAGATCTCTCTCTCTCTCTCTCTCTCTCTCTGTCTATATATATATATATATATATATATATATATATATATTCAATATCTTTATTTAATATCTTTATTTATATATCTTTATTCTAACAGGGGGATAAAGGGCCACCGGGGCCTCCAGGACCTGCAGTAAGTAACACTCTGAAGCTCATGTTAATGAGTTCAACTTTAGATCGTATTTTAATTATTTAAATGATTTAATTATTTAAATTTTTTCACTTTGCAGGGTCAAAAAGGAGAACCGGGAGAACCGGGTCGGAACGGTCCCCCGGGGGAGGACGGCATCGATGTGAGTTCCGCTGAACGTCCTCTGAGGGAACTGTAATGGTTTTAACGTCTGACGTCTAATCAGATCAGCTCCACTGAGCATGCAGATGGGGTCTGTAGTTCTACAGGTCCATTCTGTAGTCTATCTGTGTCTCCACGGACTCGGTTAGTCCGCTTTGGTATGTTCTCTGATGATCAGAAGCATGGAGCGAGCAGGTATCATGAGGGTGGTGGATGATTCTCGGTACTGCGGTGATGTTGGCATGGTGGTACAGGTGTGTTTAAACCCCGTCTCCACTCAATGTACACTCTGTGACACGCCTCCACCTTACGGCGCCACCTTGTGGATGTGGAGTCAGAGACAGTAGGTCATCTGTCCCACAGTTTGAGTTCATCACCCTCTATCAATAACCAATAATCATCACTAAAGCAGTGATTACTATATAGCTACAAACCTGAACCTATTTATATTAATTTTATAATTTTTTTAGTTGCTATTTATTTATTTACTAATTATTCTTGCATAATTTAATTATAAGACTAAAACCTAATGAAGTGCCTCGCTCTGCGCTGACATTCCTGCACTCACATGCTTCAAAATTCAACACCGGACACATGGGTTTAATCCTCTAATCCACTTCGGGACGTCAGTTCTGTTTTTGCTTCATCCAAACAGCTCAATCACAAATAATCAGCGTCATTATGGGATGTCGGGATGAAGCTGTGTTGGTTTAATGATTTAAGGACAGAGGCGAGGATTATGTTCTGTCTTTCGCTTCGTTTCAGGGTTTAATTGGCGGAAAGGGCGAGCGAGGCCGAATGGGGAACCCCGGACCAAAGGTGAGTGAGAGCCAATCGGTTCAGGAACTTTTATCTGTGGCAGCATTTCAAAAGGAGAGGGTCCCTGTGGTTTAGATTAGACATGGACTGTCCACATACATCTATGCACAGTTCCTGATTCTTTAGGAAACTGGAACCATTAGGGGACTTAAAAATATAATAATAATTTAAATATTACTGATAATAATACATATCAAAGGTTTTTACAGGACTGTACAGGTTCATTTATGGTTCCTGTTCATTTAGATACGGTTCCATGATGGGGGCGGGGGGTATTCTATAATGTGCTGGATTAACACTATAACTCCAAAAATCCAGATGAACAGATTTTAATCTGATTAGGTTTCATGTTTTTTGTTCTATTTGAATATAAATGATGTTTTTAATGTTTTTTGATGTTTTTTCGATGTTTTTGAGGTTTTTAATGTTTTTGATGTTTTTAATGTTTTTTTATGTTTTTGATGTTTTTTAATGTTTTTGATGTTTTTAATGTTTTTAATGTTTATTGATGTTTTTAATGTTTTTGATGTTTACAGGGGAAACCAGGTCCACTGGGTCCACCAGGACCAGCAGTGAGTACATCAACCAATCACAGCATTCATTACAATTATTATTGTAGCTCTATATACAGCACTATATACACACAGCACTATACACACAACCCAAACACTATATACACACACAAAACACTAACAGTATGCACACATACACTATACACACACACACACAAATACTAACACGATATAAACACACTAACACTATAACTACATACAGACACAACACTAGCACTACACACAGACACACACTATATCTATATATCTATATATCTATATATATATATATATATATATATATATATATATATATATATATATATTCATTCATTCATTATCTCCCACTTTATCCTCTATTAGGGTCGCGGTGGGGTTCCCCATGCCCATCCAGGGGAGAACGTCTCGGGCGCTGGGCAGATAGACCCAGGACAGGGCGCCAATCCATCGCTGGGCACACACTCACTCACACAGACACACTCTATATGGGGCAATTTAGAGAATTCAATTGACTTGATCCATGTTTTTGGACTGTGGGAGGAAACCGGAAAACCCGGAGGAAACCCACGCAGACACGGGGAGAACATGGAAACTCCACCCAGATGGGGATTCGAACCGGGAATCCCTAGCGCTGAGAGGCGAATATATATATATATATATATATATATATATATATATATATATATATATATATATATATATATATATATATATATACACACACACACACACAATACTAACACTATATAAACACACAACACGAATACTATATATACATACAACACTATCACTATACACACACACTATATACACGCATAACACTAACACTTAATTCATACAAAGCTACACACACAGACAACTCTAACAGAATATACACACACCATATACACATAATATAATACTGACTTGTAGTTTATGAAGCATATTTTGTAAAGGCTAAATAAGCGTAGAATAATGCAGATTCAGTATCATGAATGACATCAGCATCATTAGTGCAGCAGTCACGGTCACGCTTAACTATAGAGTCGATACAGCAGCTGCACGCAGGCTGGGCTTTAAATAACATAATTAACTCTGCCGTGCTTCGACTGGATGACGTATTGATCTCCAAATGTTGCTCTCAGTAAAGTTATCTGCTGTCGTTAATAACGTGCACTATATTTATATATTTACTGCTCTGTGGTTTAAGACCATACACCACGTTTAAAAATGTTTTATCATGAATATTGTATTTTCTATATTTTCACAGGGACTGGGTCTTAATGGTCTTCCTGTAAGTATGAAATAACCATCATCATCATCATCATCATCATCATATTATTATTATTATTATTATTATGAACTTTATTATTATTATTATTATTATTATTATTATGAACTTTATCATTATTATTATTATTATTATTATTATTATTATTATTATTATTATTATTATTATCATGAACTTTATCAGTGCTGTTTACATTGCACAGGGAGCACCAGGTCCCATCGGACTTCCAGGAGAAATTGGACCCACTGGACTGAAGGTAAACAAGTCCACAGACACGGGGTTTATAACAATAAATCACACACTAAAATAAAAAGGGTTTAAACCGAATTAATAAACCAATTAAAACAAATAATACTGTTTATAAGGAGAACTAAGAAAAACTAATTCACACGAAATGTAGGAAGAAACAGATTCGACTGTGAAATTGAAGCGAAATTATTATTATTATGGGATGAAAGGGGGGGGTGATTTCTTTAAATGTGGGGCTCATTAAATTGACTTAAATTTGTAACATTAAGTTAAATTAAATTTTGCACATTTTAAAATGTCTTTCATATTTGTTTATTAAATTCATTCATTCATTCATTCATTATCTTCCACTTAATCCTCTATTGGGGTTGTGAGGAAGGGGGGGGGGGGGGGTTCCCTATGCCTATCCAGGGGGAGAATGTTTCGGTCATTTGGCAGATACACCCAGAAGAGGGCGCCAATCTATCACTGAACACACACACTCACTCACACACACTAAATGGGGCAATTAAGAGCATTCAAATGACCTTGAATCCATGTTTTTGGACTGTGTGTGTGTGTGGGTGGGACCGGAGAACCCGGAGAAAACCCACACAGACATGGGGGGAGAACATGCAAACTCCACCTAAATTGGGATTCTTGTTTATTAATTTAATCATTAATATCATGCTTTTGGGCGGCACGGTGGCTTAGTGGTTTGGCATGTTCACCTCTCAGTGCTGGGGATTCCCGGTTCAAATCCCCATTTGGGTGGAGTTTGCATGTTCTCCCCGTGTCCGCGTGGGTTTCCTCCGGGTTCTCCAGTTTCCTCCCACAGTCCAAAAAACATGGATCAAGGTCAATTGGGTTCTCCAAATTGCCCTATATAGAGTGTGTCTGTGTGAGTGAGTGTGTGTCCAGTGATAGATTGCCCCCCTGTCCTGGGTGTATCTGCCCAGCGCCCGAAACGTTCTCCTCTTGACGGACATGGGGGAACCCCCCCCCCCCCCCCCCCCCCACAACCCTAATAGGGGATAAAGCAGAAGATAATGGATGGATGGATATCATGCTTTTTGTCCTTTGATATTTGTATTCTTGTTGTTCTGTTTTGAATCATTTCGGTCTCTTTTTCAGGGTGATATGGGTTCACCGGGCCCACCTGGATTGCCCGGACCTCCAGGGAAGCCCGTAAGTGACGGTCCGATGCTGTTGGTTGGTTTAATGTAAATCCCTGCGGGCGTAAACGATGTCATAACCTGCGGATGAGCCGCCATTCCGCCGATTCAGTGTGTGTTGTGATTCTTGCACCTGAAGCAAGTGAATGTAATGCATATTAATAAGGGTGCAGTGCCGTGTGTGTGTGTGTATGTGCGCGTGTGTGTGTGTGTGTGTGTGTGTGTGTGAGAGACAGAGAATTCAGGCCGCATCGATTGTACCTCGGGGAATGAAAAGTAATTCTAAGTAATCATTAAGGTTTCAGAGAGCTTTAGCTGGTGCGGCGCCGTCGGAACCTCGCGTTTGATGCTAAATGAGCTGTAATTTCCTCCCCCCCCACACCCCCCCCCCCACATTAAAACACTCATTACGCCTTTAATATTCGCAGGGTCCGCCCGGAAAGTTCCTGGGCGCCGAGGAGGGCAGCGCCGAAATCCAGGTGAGACGTCAACGTCGTGCTTAATGAGACTGTTGAGAAGTCTACTGGGTTAATGAAGCACTTATAAATACATAATTAATAATAAATGAGGAGTGATGTGATGCTGATGCTGCGCCCACGCGGCCGCCGGAAGCCAAACCAGCTCGGACCAATCGGGCGCGAGCAAAGTGATCAATAAGAGAATCGATACGTCAGGGAATTACACCGCTGATCATTTAATTTGACGGAGGAACGATGGAGTGTAAATTAGAAATGTGTTTTTAAATCTGATTAAAATTTAAATAACAGATTGGCGCCCTATAATGGAAACACCCACCCACCCACCCACCCCCGCGACCCTAGTAGAGGATAAAGCGGAAGATAATGGATGGATGGATGATTAAAACCTTTCATTCATTCGTTTATTATCTTCCACTAAATACTCTACTAGGGTCGTGGGGGGAGGGATGGGGGTGGGGTGGTTCCCCATGCCCATGCAAGGGAGAACGTTTCGGTCGCGGGGCAGAAACACCCAGGACAGGGCGCCAGACTATCCCTGGGCATACACTTACTCACAAAGTTAAATAGATCCATACAAACTATATGGGGCAAATTAGAGTATTCAATTCACCTTGAATCCATGTTTCTGGACTGTGGGAGGAGACCGGAGAACCCGGAGGAAACCCATGAAGACATGGAGAGAACATGCAAAACTCCACCCAGATTGGGATTCCAACCTGGATCCCCAGCGCTGAGAGGAGAACATGCCAATCACTAAGCCACCGTTGCCACCCCATAGTTAAAAACCATGATTTTGGAAATATTCACATACAGAGCGATCCCGCCTCCCACATGTCAGAGACAGTCTGCCCCCGAAACCCATGTGGGACACTTTAGGCTGAAATATCGCCCCCTGTGGGCAAAATTAGAAATAAAGAAGGAATGACTTTTAACTTGGGGTGGATTGAATTGTGTTTTTTTTTTTAATTATTTGTCTCTTTTCTCTCCCATAGTGTCCCACCAGCTGTCCCCCGGGGCCTAAAGGTCCTCAGGGCATCATCGGAGTGAAGGTCAGTCGTCGTTTCGGTTCGGGGTGAATTTGCCCTCGTCCATAAAGTTCTTTAATGAACTGATGAGACTGATCTGTGTGACAGGGGTATAAAGGCCATGTGGGGATCCTGGGAGCGCCGGGAAACATCGGAAAACTGGTAACGAGTTTGTCTTTATTCCCAAATTAATCAATAATCTGTTGGATTTTATGTCCTCACCAAACATAATATCAATAATGTTTATGAGATAAAAACACTATACACTCTGAGTTCTCACACCGTGGGGGTTATATGGATTTGTAGTTCTATAATTTCACGCTGTAGTCTGGATCAGGGTAACTGAGAACGTAGAGGACGAGTGCAGAACACGTTCCCACCATTTGGTCATTAATCCAAATGTCCTTTATCCAAAACGACATACCCATGTCCCTACTTTGGGATACTTGTGGTTGGGGTCAGAACACAGGGTTGGTCATACAGCACCCCCTTGAGCAATTAGGGTAGCTCAGTGGACCTGGGATTTGAACCCTCAACCTTCAGATCGATGGCCCAACACCCCACCACTGAGCCACCACACCCTCACCAAGAGGGAGTTCAAAGGTCGTGAAGAACAAAGCACCCACCATGATGTTGGACTGCGGAGTGACATCGATGGACATACAGAGCTCACACACAGGGGGGCTCTAGAACTTCAATCTAGGACCTTCCTGCTGTAGGGTGGGAGTGCTGACCTCAGAGTTTTTGTAGAGTATCTAAGACGCCTTTGCAGGGTGTTGCAGTGACATCACGCATCACCTGATCGATTTAGGAGAACATTTAGGTTCTGGCTGATGGTTGGTAGCTTTGGGGCGGCATGGTGACTTAGTGGTTGGCATGTTCTCCTCTCAGCGTTGGGTATCTGGGTTCGAATCCCAATCTGGGTGGAGTTTGCATGTTCTCCCCATGTCCGTGTGGGTTTCCTCCGGGTTCTCCAGTTTCCTCCCACAGTCCAAAAACATGGATCAAGGTCAATTGAATTCTCCAAATTGCCCCATATAGAGTGTGCCTGTGTGAGTGAGTGTGTGCCCAGAGATAGATTGGCCTCCTTTCCTGGGTGTATCTGCCCAGCGCCCAAAACTTTCTCCCCTGGATGGGCATGGGAAACCCCCCCCCCCCCCCACCCTAGTAGAGGATAACGTGGATGATAATGGATGGCTTGATGTTGGTAGCTTTGGGGCGGCATCCGGGTTTGAATCCGGGTTTGAATTGGGTGGAGTTTGCATGTTCTTCCCATTTAAGGTGAATTGAATGCTCTAAAATGCCCCAAATAGTATATGTGTGTGTCCAGTGATAGATTGACGCCCTGTCCTGGGTGTATCTGTCCAGTGCTCGAAACGTTCTCCCCTGGATGTTCATGGAGAACCCCCCCCCCCCCCCCCTTATCCCCGCACCCCTAGTAGAGGATAAAGCAGGAGATAATGAATGGATGGATGTTATTAGTTTTCTTTTATAATTTATATTCAGTTCTAAATTCCCACGACCCGATGTCACAACCCAGCCTGAGAGATCTGGATGAATCGTGGGGAAAAATATCAAATAAAATAAAAAATAAAGTGCAGAAGATTGAGCACGCAGGTCAAACAGCAAACAAACAGAAAAGCAGACTCACCCGTCTGATCGGTCGGGCGGATTAGCCGTAATGAAGCCCTCAGAGGCGGCGAGGCGGCATTAATCTTCCCGCGATTAGTCCGCCTGGCTCGGCTGAGAGAGCCAACGAGGACGTCAGGTGGAGCCGGCGAACGAGAAGCTGCACTGTATTAATCGTATTTAATGAGCACCCACCAGACAGCTGCACTGCCTCGAGGGACGGACGGGCTTTACCCACAGTGCACTGCAAACGGTGGCATTTCAAAAGGTGCCAGGCCATGGAAACATGCCGGAGTTTGGGCTGTTAAGGGAACCGCCAACGTTCCGGAGTCGGGGTCACCATTTCAGAGTCTGATTGTTTTTCTAATGCAGATATAAAAAAATACACATACATGCACCAGGTCCACTGATCATACAGTTTGGTATGTTCTCTGCTGATTAGGAACCCCACGCAAGTCGGGCACTGATAATAGGCAGACTGTCAATCCGTCAGCATCCTGTACCCAGCGTCCCACAGAAGTGTGAGAGGGTGTTAGAACAACACACCAACACCCCTGCACCACCACCTCAGTGTCACTGCAGTACTGAGGATCATCCACCACCCGAATATCACCTGCCCTGTCCAGTCAGAGACTGTAACGGGACCTTGTAATAGGACTATGAAGTTTTAAGACACAGGATGTGTCCAATTTTAAAACCCCCATCATTAATGCGGTCGATCAGATGCTCGTCTAACACCTGTCCAGTCGACCCGCGTCCAGAGATATCTGATCAAATGTGTTGCTTTGATGTTTTTAGGGCATGAAGGGGGTGGTTGGAATCTCGGGCGAGCAAGGAATCCCCGGCCCTCCAGTAACGTATTCATTTACTGCATTGTTTGATCTGTTATTAAATTCCATCGTAGATGTTGATGTCATGTCGACCTTCATTTTTTCGATGTTCCAGGGTCCTCAGGGTCTGAGGGGATATCCAGGACCGGTCGGGCTGAAAGGAGAACCCGTGAGTCAATACAAACGTTCCCCTTTTTAAAATACGCTTCATTTTTCTAGGACAAAATATTAATGTTAATATCTGAGGGATGGACGGTAAGTTCAAAGACTGGCGCGTGGTCCATGACGTGCCGTCTGCGGCTAACGATCCGAAAACGTTCCTTTATCCCGGCGTGAAGGCTGTGATGTCACGCACTATTTCCAAGTTTATCTGTGGCCCGTGCCAATATCAGTAAAGAGGTCAGCAGTGTATTTAAAACGTGGCTTGCGTAAGCGTTTTTGTGATTATTACGGCGCCCTCTTTGGGATCGC
The DNA here is from genome assembly GCA_019802505.1 of Corydoras sp. C115. NCBI lineage: Eukaryota > Metazoa > Chordata > Actinopteri > Siluriformes > Callichthyidae > Corydoras > Corydoras sp. C115. Next base: position 702,342 of record JAFMOC010000067.1, on the reverse strand, counting down.
TGACTCTGTGCATCTGTGTCTCCTGTATTTCAGGGCCCCCGCGGTTACAAGGGCATCAGCGGCCCCATAGGCCTGCCCGGAAGCCCCGTAGGTTTCTCTACGTTATTAAACGATTTGTTACCATTAGCCGAATCCATAGAAAGTGCTTACCGCAAAACATTTTCTCACATTAGGGCAAGGAAGGCCCCCGAGGTCCTCCTGGAGATCCGGGTGATAAAGGAGATCTTGTGAGTACTGGCACTTTTCCGCTCACCGAACGGTCCATCTTCTCGGATCTAATGGTTCTTTCCTGTCGTAGGGTGAACAAGGCATCAGAGGACCGCAGGGGGTTGTGGGAAAGAAGGGCCAGAATGTGGGTACAACCAGACCGTTCACTTTACCAAAACTCTGACGGTGCTGTTTACCAACCTGCTGACATGTTTCCTGTTCGGTAAACCGTTTTTTTCAGGGTCTTCCTGGAATCGACGGCAAAGATGGCAACCCTGGCACCCCCGGGATAAAGGTACCAACGTTAGAATTAGGGCTAAAGACCCAGCTTGAGCCAGGGTTTAGCCGGGAAACGTCATTTCCCTCTCTTTTGTTTTAGGGCGCCCCAGGACAGAATGGGAGACAGGGTCCACCTGGCCACCAGGGGACAGCGGTGAGTATCCGGCGGCCTTCCATAATGCATTATCTCCGCCGCTCCATTCCTGCAACGCTGCAGTAGCGGTCAGCTCATGCCCGAGGATACCTATTGTCACTCGGCTCACGTACGCTCAGAGTCACTCTGCATTGTGTTTCCTCTCACCGGCCCTCAGCAGCCGCGAAAAAAAAAAAAAAACAACAAGCCAAAAAGGAAATTATGATTTAAAAGGAAAGCCAAAGTGCTGGTACTGTTCCTGCACTGGGCCTGATTGACCTCGGTTACCTCTGTTACTTTAGAATTTATACCCCCTTGAAATTGCTCCCTCTCTCTTCCCTCTTTCCGCCCGCAAACAATTCATCATCATCAAACATGACGGTTTCTCCTGGTGGCTGTGGGTAATGGAGCATGCTGGGTATTACCCACACCATCACTGGACTGAGTACGCGGCGTAATGGAGCCTTCTCCAGCTCTCTGAGTTATCACTGCCGTCCCTCTTCCAGACGATTGCCGCTGGAATTAAGTGTCCTTTTAGGCGTGCCACATGGCTCACCTCTGTGACCTCTTCTCTTCTCTTCTCTTTTGTTTTTCGCTTTAAGGGCTTGCCTGGCAGTCCCGGCATCAAAGGAGGTGTTGGTGACAGTGTGAGTGAACGCAGCTTTTGTCTGCTCATAATTAAGGAATGTTAATTAATGAGGATTATCGAGGTGTTATGATCTTTAAATAAGTGGATTATAATCGCTGTGCTTCCAGGGCGAATCAGGACCCAGAGGTTTAGTGGGGATGTCCGGCCCCCCGGGTCCTCAGGTTTGTGCATAACGCAAATGTTAATGTCTTTATTAATTTCATATATATTTTTTTAAATCTCTAACAGCTCTTGTTGTTTTCAGGGTGAGCCTGGACCTCCGGGGGAAGCTGGCATGGCGGGCGTTCCTGGTCCCAAGGTAATCCGGGATCTGATCTTAAATTGGAACCTATAAATCGGATAACGCCCTCACATCTCATATCTGTCTCTCTGCAGGGGGACAGGGGCGAGAGAGGACCCGTCGGGCCGCTAGGAATCGTCGGCAAATCTGTAAGTTTGGGCACACGTCGAATATTTGAATATTTCTCCAAACACATTCATAAGGTTCGGACCCATCGTCCCGGTGCGTTGCCCATTTGCAGGGAAACAAGGGAGAGAGGGGGCCGCCGGGGGTCCCAGGAGCCCAAGGACTAACTGGAACCAAAGGGGACAGGGTGAGTCCGTCCACTTCTACTATTTTTAGTCTTCTCAGGTCAAAAAAATGAAGACTTGGTCGCGGAGACGTCGGCTGCTGCAGTCCGACGCCGTGGCCATGAGGTGGCACTGTTGCACCGTGCATCTCCAGGCCGCAGGCCGACCTTGTTTTTAGATGTTCCTCCAGTTCCGGAGTAATTTATGTTCTGGTTTGTCGAATAATTTGCTTCATCAGAGATGAAATATCCTTCTGCGGACACTTTAATGTTTGTTGTCCTTTTATCCGTAATATACTGAGCATTTAATGCAGGCCATTGGACGACGGTGCCGATAATTTAGAGCACCATCCGGTTGAACAAAGACACTGCGTACAATAAAACGCCTCTGACTGAGCCATTACAGATCATGATGGATGTCCAATCTGCTCTAATTTCTTTCCGTAGGGATTCCAAGGCAAAGTGGGAGCAAAGGGAGACTTTGTGAGTAAATGCCCAGATAAATAAATGAGCTGATTTATGCAGCGTAATGGAAGTTCTGCATCTCACGGGGGATGTGAGTTTAGAAGGATTGACCTGTCCTCACTGTGCGCAGGGTGACCCAGGAGTGGAGGGCTTGCCTGGAGAGAAGGGAGAAAAGGTAAACACGGTGGAATGATCTCAGGGGAATAAAGATTATTATATCCATAATAATAATAATAATACGACTTTCATGGTCTCACAGGGACAATCTGGGGAACCCGGACCCAAGGGACAGGTAAGGAAACGTCACAGTACAGCACTTTAGGGTTCCAACTGCAATGACGCAGTGTGGAGAATCATTCTGGGGTGGCGGTGTTTGCACAATGGGACTAATGATGTTCACTGCAATCCTCTACTAGGGTCACAGGTGGGGGGGGGTTGGGGTTGGGTACTATATGGGGCAATTTAGACAATTCAAATTACCTTGAATACGTGTTTTTGGACGGTGGGAGGAAACCGGAGAACCCGGAGGACACGGGGAGAACTTGGAAGCTCCATCCAGATCGGGATTCGAACCTGGAATCCCCAGCGTTGAGAGGAGAACATGCCAATCCACTAAGCCCTGATATAAAACAAAGCAAAGTAATATTATACATTCATCAATAATAAACTAAATATTCGTGCCCTTTCATGGCAGCAAGGAGTGAGGGGCGACCAAGGATCCAATGGCCCTACGGGCGACGCTGGGAAACCGGGAGACCAGGGTCCAGGAGGTCTGCCAGGTCCACGAGGTCTCGCTGGAATGCGAGGTGTTCCGGGGATGCCGGGAATACAAGGAGCCCCTGTAAGTACCCCTCACTTGTCCTCAATTACACTCGCTAGAGTCAGGGAGGAGGAGGCGGAGGAGGAGGAGGAGGAGGAGGAGGGAGGAGGAGATCTACAAAGAGCAGCCACAGATCTGTGAGGGAATAAAACGCTCTTTAACGTTCTAACAACAAACGGCACAACACAAAGCCACAGCACTCGAACCCAGGACCCACCCCTCCACTCACCGAGGAATTAATTATCCAACATTATGTCCTTATTGCAGTGGAGTTTTGCATGTTCTTTACATGTCTGTATATTTCTATCCATCCATTATCTTCCACCTATATTAGGATCGCAGTGGGGTTCCCCATGCCCATCCAGGGGAGAATGTTTCAGGTGCTGGGCAGATACACCCAGGACAGGGGGGCAATCTATCACTGAGGATGCCCACACACTCACCCACACTCTATATGGGGCAATTTGGAGACTTCAGTTCACCTTGAATCCATGTTTTTGGACGGTGGGAGGAAACCGGAGAACCCGGAGGAAACGCACACGGACACGGGGAGAACGTGGAGACTCCAACCAGATTGGTATCCAAACCGGGAATCCCTAGCGCTGAGAGGAGAACATGCCAAACCACTAAGCCACCGTGCCATGTCTGTATATTTAAAAATATGTATAATAAAAAAGAAAATAAAAGCCAGCAAATGACTAAAGCTGAGACATGTGCGGATGTGTGTTTGGAAATTTTCCATTTGTCTGCTCTGTGGTGACTTCTCCAGGGTGCTGGGATAGGCTCCGGCATCTGTCCAGAACCCTGCTTTGTATAAGTAGCTTAGAATTTTCTTATTTATTTATGTATTTTTCTGCGCTTTATGTTCTGATATACATTCCCGAAGCACATTCTGATGCACGGCTTGCAAACCCCCCCCCCCCCCCCCCCCGTCCGTCTGTCTGTCTGTCCTCAGGGCCGCGACGCCACCGATCAGCACATCGTCGAAGTCGTCTTAAAGATGCTGCAAGGTGAGCGCCGTCGTATTGACAGTTATTTCGGGGTTCTGCGGGGCCTCGCAGCTGGTTCCATGCTTTACGAATGCGTCCCTCTGGCCCCTCAACGGCGCGGGCCCTCTGTTTCGGCTTGCCCGCCCCTCCGTCCGTGAGGCTTTCGGGATTGGTAGGCCGGTCCCGTTCGGCCGGAGACTTCTGTTAGCCCTTATCATTTTAGTGTAATCCTTCCTTCTGCCTGTCTGCACACACACACACACACACACACACACACACACACACGGGAGCTGGAACTACAAACAGTTTGATGGGGGGGGGATTTCCACCATCTTTCCTGCAGTGAGGATGATTAGATTTGGCCGTTGAGACATCTTGGCAAAAAGGCCAGCAGATGCCACGGCATTACCGCCTTGCCCTGCCAGCTTAACGCCGCGACCGCGACCCTAATGTTCAGCCCAGCTTAAATCCACCGGCTTTCCGTTTGGTGGGGGGGGGGGGACATGCAATTAAAAAAAAAAATTTTTTATATTAAATTAGTTGCAAACCGAATGATGGTAACAAATGATCAATAAAATACAGTTGTGAATACAATTTTTTCCAAATTAATACCCTATTTCCTACCTGCAACCCCCTCTTCCAATTCCTTCACACCCCACCACTAGGGGGGGGACACATGTTCCACAGTCCCTACATCCAAAATCGTTATCGGAGACGAATCGAATCATTCAAATTGTAAGGACGCCAGAAACTTATACAGGAGCTTTTATGAGATCCCATTCTCTTATTGGTTCCCCTTTTGGCAACCATGACCAATTCCACCCCACCACTAGGGGGACACACGTCCCACAGTCCCCATGTTAAAAATCATTAGTGGAGATGATTCAAAAGGTTCGAACCATTTAAATTCTACGGAAGCCAGAACCTTATACAGGAGCTCTTATTGGTTCCCCTTTTGGCAACCATGACCAATTCCACCCCACCACTAGGGGTACATGTTCCACAGCCCCTAAATCTGAAATAATCATCGGAGTCGATTCAAAAGGTTCGAATCACTTAAATTCTATGGACGCTGGAACCTTATACAGGAGCTTTTTATGAGATCCCATTCTCTTATTGGTTCCCCTTTTGGCAAGTGACCAATTCCACACTACCACTAGGGGGACACACATTCCACAGTCCCCATGTTAAAAATCATTATCAGAGATGATGCAAAAGGTTTGAATCATTGAAATTGTAAGGATGTCGGAACCTTATACCTACAGCTTTTTTGAGATCCTATTCCCTTGTTGGTTCCCCTTTTGGCAACCATGACCAATTCTACCTCACCACTAGGGGGACACGTTCCACAGTCCCTACGTCTTAAATCATTATCGGAGACGATGCAATTGTATGGACGCCAGAACCTTATACAGGAGCTTTTATGACCTCCCATTCTCTTGTTGGATCCCTTTTTGGCGACCATGACCGATTCCACCCCACTACAAAGGCTTTGAAGTTTGTCTTCGGGCCTGTTAATCCAGAAGAGTATATGTGAGGTCGGACACTAATGTTGGATGTGTGGATCTGGGTCACAGGGTTTAATGGGGTTAAGGTCCTGCAAGGTTACAACAGGAATACAAAAGAAAAAGGACAATTTATTAGGAAGCACTGATTCCCCAAAGTGGTGTGACTGATAAACCTAATCTGAAATCTGAAAGTCCTGTTTAATCGCCCCGGAAGATATATTAAATTTCAAATTAAATTATGCTAGTTCTTTTAATACAGAGTTAAAGACAGAAAGGTAACAAGTGATCAATTAAACTTATAATAAATACAATTTCTTCCAAATAAATACCCCATCTCTGCTCTTCTAATTCCTTCACACCCCACCACTAGGGGGAGACACGTTCTACAGTCCTTACGTCTGCTGTACGGGTTGCAGGTCTTCGGTTTAAGGGAATATTCACCTGTGTAATGGATTACCTTCACATCCTGGAGAACACATTCATGCCCCGCCCACTTTTTTCAGACTTGCACCCTGACCACGCAGACTCCAACTCCATGCCAACTTCTTAGTTTGATCTTCTGCCCTCCTTCCAGAGCGGTTAGCTGCTCTGGCAGTCAGTGCCAAAAGAGGAGTCTTGGGCGGAGCTGGAGTGATGGGACCACCAGGTCCACCAGGACCTCCGGGATCTCCGGGACCCCAGGGAGCTCACGGCCTGACAGGGGCGCGTGGCATCCCAGGAATGATCGGCGCTCCGGGGCAGATTGGAAACTCCGGCCTTAAAGGTAAAGAGGCGATCAACGTAATGATCGGAACTCCAACTGCATCGCAGTCCAATCAGCAAGGAGAACGATCGTGTCGTCTATGCCAAACAAGAAAGACAAATTAATGAGCGGGACGGTAAACAGGATGTCGAGAATAAACTGTGCTCAATCCCACAGGAAGGAGAGGTGCAAAGGGAGAACGAGGAGAACCTGGTCGCCCCCATCCTGGTCCACCGGGACCACCAGGGCTTCAGGGTAAGTCCAGAGGGTTGGGTACCCAACCCAGATGCTTTAACATATTAGGTAGTCAGATGGATGAAAGTAACACATCACCTACCCCCAATCGGTGGGGTAGCTAGATGGATAGAGTCAATCTGAAGGTTGTGGGTTCGAATCCCAGGTCCACCGAAGTTACCAATGTCCCTAAATGAGAAAAGGAAATGACAAAAAAATGGTGCAAGGGTCCTTTTTGTACCTTCTGTTAAAATAAGGAAAACACAGCCCCTTTGCATCACCAAAAGGAAACAGGAACCAAAGTAGGAACCAAACCCCACTGTGACGATAGTCCCACAGGATTAAGACATCAAGACTTTGCCTCTGTTCTTCCACACCAGTGAGGTCACTGATGACCCTTGCTTTTCTATTCAGGTCCTCCAGGTCAGGACGGAGTGGCCCGGGATGGCAAACCTGGAGAACGTGGCCCACAGGGAGTGGCGGGCCAGCCCGGCTACCCCGGTAAAGCGGGTCACCCCGGCCTTCCCGGCTTCTGCGAAATGGCGGCATGCCTGGCGGCCTCGGCGTACACCTCTCCGCGACTTCAGCATGCCGGCACAGTAAAGGGACCATCCACTTAACCTCGGAGAAAGGTCCGCGACGCAACGGGAGACGAACTGTCCTCATGTCCGCAGGGGGAACGCTCCCCGCGTGGCTTGTTACGGTTAGTTTGTATGTGCATGTGCGTTCGACAGATTTCATCACCCAACGTGGAAACCGGCGTTTAGCGGAAGGCCACACGATCCATAAGGCGACACCGGGAACCTTCAGGCGCATCTGGAACCAGAAGAGTTCCGGGCTTCGGTGCTATCTTCATTCCTTTTACCCAACACAACGTGTATCAGTAATACCAATAAAAGCCCCAAATCGTAGCGTAGAATGTAATTTATTGATCGTTACCTCAACAGAACACCGTCAGTTGGTTGCCGATGGTTGCTGTGTACATTACGCCCCCCACCCCCTTCGCGCTGGCATTGGTTTAGCTCCGCCCATTTCAAACCCCTCACACCCGCACCGGGTCACGACTGTAAATCTTTGTATATGATGACGCTTATACAGTTAAGGTGGATATACAGGCGAGATTTTAACTAAACGTGCTTTTATTTTATAATTACAGGTTTAGTAACGAAGAATTAATGACATCATCCATCAATTAGACGCTATTTATTTGATTGCCCTGTAAACACTTTAATTTTTTTTTGCTTTTCATGATCATCTGGAACTAATAAAGAGGAACCTTTTGTAAAACTGAATGCTCTTCTTGTCAAGGTTTACATCGCGTGAATGTAATTAATTAATCGAATTAAATTTAGAAGCGTAATTAAAGGCATGATGGTTACGATGTTACACCACACACAGCATTATGCAGATGGGGTTTGTAGTTCCAGAGTTCCATTCTGTAGTCCATCCATACTCTACAGAGTTCTCTGAGGGTTCAGGACCATGCACAGAGCAGGTTATATTAGGGTGGCAGATGACGCTCCGTACTGCAGTGATGCTGACGTGGTGGTGGGGGTGGTGGTGCAGGCGTGTTAGTGTGTGTCACACACATCCACCTTACTGCCCCACCTTGTGGATGTGGATTCAGAGGCAGTAGGTCATCAGGTCACACCCACACGCCCCACACCACCATGTCAGCATCACTGCAGTCCCGAGCGCCATTCGCCACCCTAATAATAATAATAATAATAATAATAATAATAATAAGTTTACGCACACAGAGTTTCGCGTATCAAGAAGTTTCGGAGTCCTGACAGAGTGAAGACAAAGTGCTGATGGTGCGCGCACGCTGAACGTGACGCCGGCGAGTCAGAACAGCTTTCCATTCATCACACGAATTGGAACCGCGCTTCTGACATTTTAATAAACAAAGCCGTATCGTTCTGCTCAAAACATATTTATTGCTCTTTTTGGTTTTCTTTACAAACACACACACACACACACACACACACACACACACACACACTCGAACATGAACCGCTCTGCAGTGTGACCGTGGTGACGCACCCCCACTCGTTTAACTCGTATTAAAATTTAAAATATTCGTTGGTTCTCTGCGGGTTCTCTTATGGTACGGGTTCTACAGTACAGGTGCAGGACGTAGAAATCCAAAACGTTTAAAATCTTGGGTTCCGCGGTCGGTTCTGCAGAAGGAAAGGGAAAACTTGTTGACGCGGCGAATTTAGAGTTATTGTTTTATGAAGTTCTAAATGTTCTGGCGTTTTCAGTGAGCGTGCTGGGATACACAGAGACGGGAGATTTAGTAGGTTCGCCTCCGTTTGGACCTTTAATGTAGCTTCTTTACAGCTCCACCTACAGTACAGATGGAGTAGTTTGTAGTTCTCAGTCTCAGTCTGTGTTAGTGTAACTGCAGTACTGAGCATCATCCACCACCTTAATAACAGTTGGAGGACGGATGGATGGGCATGTGAGTTTTAAGAGAAGGATTTTTTTTAATTGTACATACGACGCCAGCGTTACCTTTTTTTTTTTTACGCCTGACTTGCGTTTAAATTTTTACATTCTGCACCTGTACATAACCTGCCCCGTGACTGACCACCACTCACAGACCCCGCGCTCAGGTTGGTCGGATATGACCATCACTTGATTGACAGGTACAATCTCGGCATTTAATAATGACGTAGCTGCCACACGACGTCTCCGTTTTCCTTCGTACACAAACACATTAAAGACCTTTAAAAATGGTACAGATCCAATACAGATCCAAACTTTGAAAAACCGGCACTCACAAAGCAACTGCAATGTGATCCTATGGGGCAATCATTCAAATTAAAGGGCTTGTTTCATTCATTTCACACCCCTATTATACAGTGAGGTTATAACCAAAATGTGCATTTATTTTGAAACCATTCCAGAATTAATGACGTTGTAGAAATAATGAGACTTGTGTTTTATTGAATGAATTATAATATTAATACTCCAAAATCCTACCACGTTTTTCAATAGATGCAATATGTTCGATTGCCCTGTAAACACTTTTGATTCACTTTTTGATGATTTAATTGGATTTCATCGCTGCACACCACATATGGATATCTTAGATTTAATTTCTTTTAGATTTATCACGGGGTTACAGTGTGCGTTATGAGTGTTTTGAAAGGCACTTATAAATAAAATGTATTATTATTATCATTATTATTATTATTATTATTATTTTTACGGCCATCGTGTGGCAGGATGTAACCCGATAACTCAAAAGCGGATGGGTTTGCTGATGTTTGTTGTGTGTGGCTAATATTTGGTACACAGGTTTGAAACTCGCGTTCGGAACCTTCGGTTCTGATAAAATTGGGATGCTTTAATGTATTTGTCACATAGAGCTACACACTCGGGATGTTTGGACGGTGGGACAGGGTGAGGAGGACGTTCTGGCGGTACGTTCTGAGTTCTGAGTTGGAACCGGGCTGACACGGACGTAAAGCGTCAGATTAAGGAAAAAAAAAACAGCGAAACAGCAAACGACAACATCTTCCAGCAGTGAAACCCCGGGTGGGGGTTGGGGGGGGGGGTTCTCCGAACGGGGCGAAGCAGGAAAAGTGGAACCAGCCCGAGGGGACAGAGGGTCGACGGAATACATCCAATAAATAGGACAGCTTCCACAAATACAAACACGTCACTGTTTACAAAACTCACGTAATTCTTATTTTTTTAACGTCTTATTTTTGGAGACGATGGCGAGGACGGAAGGCCTGAGACGGAGAGCCAATCAGATTTCAGCAATAAGTATAAAAACGCTTTAACACATAAACACAAATATGTACAACACACCTCGGGCCTCGGGGGGAAGCGCAGCATCATCACTGTGCCTGTACACTAAGCTACGAGTCGGTTATAAGATCTGAGCTGGAGGAGTAAAACTATTATGGGATGTCCACCGCAGTGAAATGGGGACCAGAAGGCTCGTTCCGCAGAGTTGCATGATTGTCCGGCGTATGTTTCCTTGAATTGGCTCACATTTGGTTAGGTAGCTTCTAACGCATGCTGCCCCCTGGTGGACTGACTGTGTAGTGTAAGAGTTACCCCACAGGTTCTCCAGAAATGGAAGTCTATTGGATTGTATTGCGGTTCTTTGGCTCTTGTTTCTTCCCTTTGCTGCACCCATATCCACCCTCTCGTCTTCGCTCTAGTACATCGGGCCCTTGATCTGTGGCCCCTTGGGGTTGTATTCCACAGGGCCGCTCATGCAGTCAGAGGGATGGCAACGGCCATCTTTGCCCTTCGTCCCTGCCGGTCCGGGAGGTCCGGGAATTCCAGGGATCCCCTGTTGACCGGTTGAGCCCGGGGGTCCCATTTTACCGTAACCAGGGGGGCCGGGAACGCCTAAAACGGGGAGTCATTTCAACCAAGTGTCATTTTTTAAAGAATGTGGGTGTGTGTTTTCGTTTTAACGTGTATTATGTGTACCTGGAGCTCCAGGAGGTCCACTGTCTCCCATCTCTCCCACTCCTTTGTCGCCTTTGTCACCTTTTATGCCTGGGGAACCTGCCAATGTGAGTAGACCCAGATTTTGGTTATTAATATTCTCACGCAGAGCTTATTCTAGGGCAAAACACAATTTAAAAAAGTGTTACCAGGCGGGCCAATGGGTCCTGATCTGCCCTCTCGACCCATCGGACCCGAACGTCCCGGAATACCAGGTGGTCCCGGTCTTCCAGCAGTGCCATCTTTTCCGGGGGGTCCGGGTCGACCGGGAGATGAGACCATTTCCACCGGCATCTGCATGCGCGACATGTAGTAGGCCATTCGCTCTGAGGAACCGAGAAGACGCCAAGACATTGGATCGTCAATGCCAACTTACGATTTTTTAAACAACGAAGAAAAAAAGTGCGCAAAAGGAGGGTCCACCTACCGTCAAAGATCTTAATGACCTGCTGCCGGATGAAAGACTGGATCTCATCATAGTTCACGACGGCCTAAAATATATATATATATATATATATATATATATATATTTATATAATTAATATTACTATAGTAATCGTCACCTACAATTTTGTTAAATTCCTGTCATTATACCAAAAATAATGTAGAAATAACAATAGAAATATACATAAAAAAAGGAAAATAGAAGACGACGAAAATAAAAAAGAATATTGGGATCATAAGGCTCATCACTTACATCATTTCCAGGCGTTCCTGGTGATCCGGGCGGTCCAGCCTGTCCGGGAGTTCCAGGGGTTCCTCTCTCTCCACGAGGACCTGCAGGCCCCATTAGTCCTTGCCCTCCATCCTTAGAGGAATATCCCCCGCCGGGTGGTCCGGGGCGGCCACGCTCTCCCGGAGGGCCCCTTTGGCCCGCTGCCCCAGCTTCACCCTGCAAACAGAACCGTCAACCGTGACCGTCAACCGTCTTTATACCATGATGTCTATGTAATAATTCAGTACAAACAAAACCATACCTTTTGCCCGTGTGTTCCAGCCTCTCCCGGCAGTCCCGGTGCTCCCTGCAACACAGATTAAAAAGACGTTTACACTTTTGGAAAAGGCTGACACCCGAACGAGGGATTAGAACCATATGGATCTAGGACTTACATCCTTTCCCGCCGCACCGTCGCTCCCCGGCTCTCCCTCAGATTCAAAAATACACACCAGGGTTAAAAAGACGTCAATTCTGAAAATTTCCATTCGTGTCCATGCTGTAGAAAAGTGCCTACCATCTGTCCTGGATGCCCAGGGGCACCTGGAGGCCCAGGCATGCCCATCAGGCCCCTCTCTCCAGCCTCCCCTTTGTCACCTTTAATACCCTGCTTGTTAACAGGAGACAGAGGCGTCATTAAAGGCGGCCTCAGTGTGTGTTTAAGAGCAGACGATCTTCATTATATGAGACCTATTATTAGGATGTTAAAAGTCTGGCGTGCAGGTGCTCGCTCACCGTGCCAGGAGCACCAGCTGGCCCCGCTGGACCAGAGGGACCCACGGAACCCTGCGGAAAAAAAAGCCACGTGTAAACACTTAATACCACACCTATTGTTATTTGTGCTGTTGTGGGAATAAAGAAAGAGAGCAGAAATGCCTGATTACCAGATGGCCTGGGGGTCCAGGAGGGCCCGGTAGACCTGGTGGGCCGGGGTCACCCTGATAATACGGGGAAGAAAGGTCAGTCACGGGGATTTAAGGTTAGAAATGTGAATACGATATAAAAAGGTACAAAATGGATATAATAATAGAACCACAGGGTTCCAAATTAAACGTAATTAATTAAACACAGCAGAGCTGATTGGATCAGGTAAAATGACTTGACTGTGATTGGTCATTGTGCCCAGGTGTGGTTTCCAGTTTCTGGGAACTCTCTTTAACCTGGACACATCTGCACCACATCTGGACATGTTCATGACCTCAGTGGTCCAAACATCTGGACTTCAGGATGCATAACATGAAAAACAACCAAAGACTGTGTGTCTGTCACCTCGAGTCCTGTTCGTCCTGCCGCTCCGGGTGGGCCCTGGGGTCCTATATCGCCCTGCGGAACGAGAACCGAGAGAATGATGATGTCAGAGAAAAAGATCAAATAGACCATTGAGGGTGTGCAACGTCACAGGGATGTTAACGCTCACCTTCTGCCCTGGGAAACCGTGTGCCCCTTTATGCCCTTAAATCCCTGCAAATGAGAAAACATCAGAAAATATCAGAATCATCATCATCGTCATCATCAGTATCGTCATCAGCATCATCCGCATCATCATCCGCATCATCATCAGCATCATTATCATTATCATCATTATTATCAACATCATCATCCTCAGCATCATCAGCATCATCCGCATCATCATCATCATCCTCAGCATCATCAGCATCCTCAGCATCATCATAAGTATCATCATCCTCAGCATCATCAGCATCATCTGTATCATTATCATCATCATCATCATCTTCATCTTCATCATCCACATCATCATCATCAGCCTCAGCATCAATATCAGCATCATCATCATCATCCGCATCCACATCATCCTTATCATCATCATCATCACCATTATTATCAGCATCATCATCATCATCATCATCATCATCATCATCATCATCATCAGCATCGTTATCATTATCATCATCATCATCATCATTAGCATCATCATCATGGTGACGTTACAGAGACAACAAAAATACAACGAAACATAACTACAAAATAAAAGTCCCAAAAACAAGATGTGGATAAAATAAAGAAAGAAAGAAATAATGTTGGTACCTGCATTCCTCTCAGACCTGCAGGACCAGGTGGACCCGGATCACCCTAGAATTCCAAATATATACATCAGAGCTTTTTTTTTTTTTTTTAAAGAAAAAAAAAACATAATTTACAAAAAGTCTTTAAACTTCAGTAAATTAAAATCTGCAATGTGTATAAAACGGTTTAGTTTAAATATTAATAAATAATAAACTCATCTGACCCGCTGCCCTGGACTTCCATTTTTACCATCCATCCCATCAGCTCCTGGTGGACCCTGCATGTAAACACACGCGCGCGCACACAAACACACACACACACACACACACACACACACACACAGAGCTCATGTTGGTGACACTTGTACAATCCTAATTCCTCTTCCACTTTACCACTCCTTGAATTTCACCTGTAAACCTGCACGTCCAGAGGGCCCCAGAGGGCCAGGAGGTCCCTGTGGACCTTGGGGACCTGGACTGCCCTGCAAATAAAAACGGCAGAAGGAAACACAAGCATTAAAGATACAGATGAGAACTTTTGTTTTTATAAAGAAATCAGGGGTCAGGCGAGCAATAGGTGTCATTACCATATGAGATCATAAACATTCGGAGCGACTTACCGGATCTGCCTTCGGTCCTGAGGGCCCCGGAGGACCAGCTTTTCCTTGGGATCCCGGCGGTCCCTAAAAAAACAATTGTTTTTTTTGTGAAATCTGCTGAATTTAACACTAAAGACTGAGAGAGACGCTTTGATCTCGGTCTACCTGTTGACCTGGGAACCCTGGTGGTCCTGGAAATCCCTTCAACGAAACCACAGGAGAAGGACGGATTAGGACAAACCCCGTTTTTCTACACTTCCTGTATCTATAAATGCTCGCCGGATGAACGACACCCAGGTTTAAAATTCACTTTCTTTATATTTCAAGCGATTGAATCATCTCCTCCTCTCTCTTTGGTTTGCTACAAAAAAGTTGTGATCCGGCTTGTCATACCTGATCTCCCTTTGGTCCCAGGGATCCTGCCGTTCCTGCTTCTCCTTTGGGACCCTGCGAACGAGACAGGCGATCTTTATATAGAACGCGAGGCGTGCCTCTGCGTTTGAAATCAGCGTGACGGCAAAGGAAAACTCCATGTGGAGAACGTGTCTTACGGCTGGACCCTGAGGCCCGTGGAACCCCGCCGGTCCGGGAAGGCCCTGGACGCAAGGAAAAGAGACGCTCATCGTTACTCCACCTGCGTTTATGCTTTATACCATATAATAAAAGTCGGTTAAAAAGAGCTCTGGTACCGATTCGCCCTTCTGTCCCGCGCTGCCGGCACTGCCCCGCTCCCCCTTCAGACCCTACAGCAGCAGCAGCAAAGGGTTAGAACAGGGTTCCAGCTGGGACCCACATAATAATCAGCTGTGAACTCTATAATAATAATAATAATAATGATCAGAGTCCAAAAACAGAACGAAGACGTTAAAGAAAACGAGGAGAACCATCAGCAGAGTCCCATTAAATAATCATTTCTCTGGAGGTTCCGAGGGAACCGGTTACTAATGGAAACCATTCAACCCACCGACTATCAGCTCAGGATTTCAACATTAGCCCTGAAACTGCTGTTATTATGGGATACTGCGGATGGAATTTTTGAGAGATGGCTAAATTGGATGTAAGCTTCAGTATTTGATGTATAATTTCTAATAAATAAATAAATACATAAATAAATATATATATATAAAGTATATTATAAATATCGAGTAACATATCGTAACGTCACTACGGCCACTTTACTTTTTTATTGTTGTATTTTAAACGAAATGTTTTCGTACAGTGGTTCTCAAACTGGGTGGCATGGTGGCTTAGTGGTTTTGCATGTTCTCCTCTCAGCGCTGGGGATTCCCAGTTGGAATCCCAATCTGGGTGGAGTTTGCATGTTCTCCCCGTGTCTGCGTGAGTTTCCTCCGGGTTCTCCGGTTTCCTCCCACAGTCCAAAAACATGGATCAAGGTCAACTGAGTTCTCCAAATTTCCCCAAAGAATGTGTGTGTGTGTGTGTGAGTGAGTGTATGCTCAACGATAGATTGGCGCTCTGTCCTGGGTATATCTGCCCAGCGCCCGAAACGTTACCCCCTGGGTATAATATATATATATATATATATATATATATATATATATATATATATATATATATATATATATATATATATATATATATTATCAATGTACTTAAGTATTAATGTATTAATGTACACATGGAGCAACGTCACTACAGCCACTTCACTTTTTTATTGTTGTATTTAAACTCTTAAAAACTTAAATAAGTTTAAACTCTTAAAACTCTATAAAAACTATATATTTTAATACAGTGCTTCTCAAACTGTGGTAATTAGCACGTGGTGGTACGCCAGATAATGGTATAGATATACAATACATTATTTCCCAAATGTATTTCGGTTCCACTAATAATCCCATGCCGGATCTTGTCCGTTCTCAACTCTCCCAACGCGAATGGAAGTGAAAATCTTTCTTTATTAATTTCATTCTATTTCAATATGTGATGAATTATAATTTATTGGGACTGAGGGGTGTACAGGGTCTGCCACCGAGAGAGGAAGCATCAGGAGACCAGCAATACATGAGTACATCCACTTACAGGAAGTCCCGGTGGGCCCATGGTGCCTGGGAATCCGGGGTTTCCAGACGTTCCCTGAAAAACAGGTACATGAGACTTAAGCATTATCTCATTTTATCTCAATGGCCTTCCAATTTAATAAAGGATTAAATTAATCACAGAAAAAATCATCTACTAAAAAACAGCAACCAAACCTGGTGAACCCAAGGCCTTACCTGTTCTCCCTTCTGTCCTGGGGAGCCATCAGACCCTCTCTCACCTTGCACGCCCTGCGAGTTAAACACGATAATTCGATTAAAACTGATTTTAATTACAGTTTAATCCTTCCACACACACACCAACACCCCTGCACCACCATGGGAGTGGCACTACGGGGCATCATCCACCACCCGAATAAGACCTGCTCGGTGGGTGTCCTGTGTGTATGATTATATGAATATATGAATGCACAGGGGTTTATTTTTGATGTAGCGTTCTGAAGGGAGGTTCTGCAGGGTTCCTCCATCAGGCGCCATTCCCGAGGCGGCGTTTCCGGCGCGCCGGGCTCGCCGGGTGTTTTGCATCGCGATCGGGGGGGGGGGATAATAACGGCGCCTTGCCATTCCGATCTCATTTCTGAGGGCTCGGCGCTAATGCGCTCGGCTGGATGCTGACACCATCTCATTATTTACTTCCTAAGCGAGATCTGGTAATGGGACGTATGAATTATTGATCCCTGCACCCCGGATTCCATGCAAACAAACAAACGATGGCGAGATGCTACTTTTATTACGGCGAACGGCATCCATCGACCGTCAGAACCGCCGTGAGGAGATAGCGCGCACCTGCGCGGAATACCTGAAGGCGTCGCCGGTCGGGATTCGCCGCTTTATGGCCAACGTTAACGCTTTCCATCAATGAGTGTGCGGCGGGGGCGCAATGACACGTGTGAAGAGATCGAGGGCCGCAGTCAGCACATGTGCTAAATAAATATCAAACACGCAGGCAGGGGCTGTGATGGTGGTGGTGGTGGTGGGGGGAGGCGGGGGTACGAGGACTGTGTGTAAACAGGCCCATTTACCGCCGCAGCCGGTCGGGGTAAAAGGAACGGCAGGCGATCCTGGATTGGTTCGCTGCTGTATTCTAAAAGCAGGTTAAATGGTCTGCATTGGGACTGAGATGCAGAAATCATTGTCAGAACTTCACGCTAAAAGTATGAGGCAAATTACAAATACACCGAAAACAAAAAAATAAAATATCTGCCAATCACAGGGCAGGGATTCGTATCACAGGGCACAGGGCATCACAGGGCAGGGAACGTATTCGGCATGGTCACATTCAAATGTGGCATGGTTGTTGGTATCAGGCGAGTATGGACTTGATTAAATGCGCTCTCAATGCTGTTGACACCATCTTTCCAATGATAAGCCGGGGTTCGGGGGAACCCGTCTGTCCTGACGGAACGTTTACAGCTGGATATACGATGGACGCGTGGGCGAGGTGGCGTGTCATGTGTCTGGCGTCTCTTTCCGTTGAAGACATCGAGAATTTATACCTGTTTGGTAAATCACCCAATAAGATTGATGTGAGGGAGCCATTGGAACTCCGACTGAGACTATTAATTGCAACACGGAAACGTCTTGGAGAACCTTGCAAGTTTTTTAATAGAGAAACCTCCCCCAGAAGAACCGTCGCTATGGCGTGCTGATACCTACGAACTGTTCCAAGGACGCTGCTGCCGCTGTGGCATTCTACGAACTGAAAACACAGACTCCGCCCCAACAAGTCATCACTGCTTATTTCCCCTGTTCGGCAAGTTGGGCCCCAAGCGCCCACCAATCAATCACTCAAAAAATCAATGATGTCAGAGCTCAGAAAACTGATTTGGTAACTGTAATAACCACCTGAAGCATCCAGAACCGGGACCAAGGGGCCAGGCTCACCCCAATGACCCGACAGCAGATTTAAAGTGTGTTTTGTAGCGTGTCCTGTCTCTATTAGCAACAAGCTGAGACCATACGAACAATAAAACCTAATGGATGTGAACATAAAGGACGCTACTCACAGAGACACCGGGGGGTCCCTGAGGACCAGGTAGACCAGGACTACCCTGAAAAAAAAATAAAGATAAAGGATTAAATAAATAAATAATAAATAATAAGCCAACACACTGTATATGGGGCAATTTGGAGAATTCAGGGATGTTAATGACATCTGTAAATACACAATATTAATAAAGAGAAACAGTAGAGGGCTCTGCGGCCGCGCCGTCCGAATCCGGGAGGATGGTTCGGATTTCTCGTCTCGTCCAGTAAACAGGATGGAGACGGCCGAGACGAAACACTGACACATACCGTGTTTCAACCATCTGCAGATTTGGATGTTAGGATGTGGGATGGCGATTAAAGATCAAAGGCGGGCAGGATTAAAGGGAAACCTCGAACCACAAACAGAGACTTACGGGATTTCCTGGATGACCCAAGGCCCCTCGCTCTCCTCGGTCACCCTGAAGAGGAAAATATGATCAATTATCCTCGATTAAAGCATTACACATAATACACACACACACACACACACACACACACACACACACACATAATACACACATACACACACACATATATGATCAATTATCCTCTACTAAAACATAATACATAACACACACACACACACACACACACAATACACACACATACATAGATACATATATGATCAATTATCCTTTATTAAGGCATTATACATAATACACACACATAGTACACACACACACATATATATATATATCTACACACAAATATGATCAATTATCTTCTTTAAAAGCATTATACATATCACACACACACATACACATATACATATATATATATATATATATATATATATATATATATATACACACATATATATATATATATATATATATATATATATATATATATATATATATATATATATATATACACACACACACCTACATACCAGATATCTGTTGTATTGTTGCAAATATACAACTACTAAACCTTTACTACAAATTATTATATTACTAATGTAATTCCTCTGAGCTCCTGCAGGTGGGGTAACTCAGTGGTTAGGGTGTAGCCCACTGTGAGCCCCTGCACACGGCCCTTATAACTCCAGAAGTGACCCTGTATTCATACCTTCCAGTCACTTTGGACTAAATAAAATAATAAAAATAAATGCAGACGTTAATGATGCAGTTTTAACTAAAACAAAAAAATTGGTAATTGATCCTCCTTATAAACACTCCTGAAGCTCTTAGGAAACACTGGAGGACTGAGTCTGAAGCAGAATTACCGGCTCTCCTTTGACGCCTGGTTGACCGGGACTCCCGGGTGACCCCTGCACTCCTGCGCACGAGTTGCAGTTACTGGGCTGAAACGGATTTCAGAGACAGGAGGCGTTAATTAGAGATGTGATTTTTTCTAATTGAAAAATGTATATAACGATGTATATAATGATACGCCGGACAGCCCCGCCTACATTTCCGTCGCCTCTCGTAGGTTCCTCCCCCGCCGGCTTCTCCAAACACTGCAAACAGAACCAGAGCGCTCAGCGTCACCATCAACAGAACCCGGTTTCTGAGCCGACGGAGCGCCGACCACTTCACTTTCACCAACCCGCCATCACGGTTCCACATTAAATAAGCACGACACTCATTAGGATGTAAGAGGAGGACGTACCTTCTCGCAGCCGTCTGAGTTGATGACACCGGGCTTGCCGTTGTCAGACCTCGGGCTCTTGGTGTCGGGTACACCGGGTACGCCGGGCCGCCCCTGGGCACATTCGGTACAGTCCACCTGCAGCAGACGGATCGGAGAACGCCGTTCGTAACACCAGTTCAGGTTTTAGGATTTCGCTCATGATGCAGCTCCATGGATACCATGGATTCAAGGTAAATTGAATGCACCAAATTGCCCCATATAGTGTTTGTGAGTGCATGTGTGCCAAGTGATAGATTGACGTCCTGTCCTGGGTGTCTCTGCCCGGTGCTCTAAACGTTCTCAATTTAATCTAGCACGTATAGTTCAGTACGCGACCTCAGACGCAGTTACAGTCCCCTAACCTTTGTCTCCCTTGCACAGGAAGTGATGTAAACAGAAAAGGAAGATCAATGCTCACCTTGGGGTCGGAGTTCGGGCTGTCCAACGGGATTGGAATCTACAGTGAGAGAGACACATGAGCGAGGGTGAGACGATGTCAACGGGTTAATAACAAATTAAATTAAATAAGATTTATTATTTTATTTAGATTTTATTGCTTCCTTTTTCACCACACACACACACACACAAACACACACACACACACACACACACACTGGGTTCATCCTTTATATTTACTATAGACACAAAAGTATGTAGACACCCTCCTTCTCCCTTTTTGTTTTTCTTACATGAGCTCACATACTGCTATTTTTGGCTGCTAATGCTGCAATTGCTAGGGGGAGCTCTTGAGCCACATCTCTATCCAGTATCCTCATGTAGGTGTGATGAGCTGGGCGTCCACATACTTTCACCTACCCCCCCAACCACACAAACTTTGTTATTTAGCTCTTTAGTGCCCCCTCTGTTCTGTTACAGTAACGTTAGATGATCCATATTAATATTTACGCCACTTTAATTTCCCTTTTGATGCATGTACCACTATTTAGAACTCTGTAGAACGTCGGAACACGTCATGCTCCGTATCGCCCCGTATTCCGTTGTTTTATACGATATTTTTGTATTTTTTAAATTTTAAAATGAACGAAGAAATAAAAATAAATACGATGTTAATAATGACTCTCGTAATAATCAACCTTCTCATTCATCCCAGTTGATTCCCTCTGCCTCCATCTCCTCCACTTTCTTTCCACAGCCCCCCCACACACACCCCCCGGGGTCCATTTTAGAGATGGAGCTGGGCTGAAGTCATTTTTTTTTCTAAACATGAGTCTCCGGACAAAGAAAAGAAAAACTCCAGGTGAGTTTAACGGATATAATTTGCAGCCGCTCATCCATTTTGCTGATAATTGCCCTCCGCTGGGCCGACGTTCACACAGCGCCAATAAAAGCTCAAAAACAAAAGAAACAAAGCGAATGAGCCGAGAATGCGGCCGGCGCCGGTGGACCCGTCAACCCGGATGCTCAGAGGCACTTGGCGGTCTCTTTAGAAACCATTACGGAAATGCGCGGGACGTAGTTATGCGTCAGAAACCCAATCATTAACGCCCCGGCGAAGAACTTGGCCCGCTCCAACACTAAAGGCACCTGAGCGAGTTATTAACCTGCCCCCTTTTTACAGAAATACATTTAAATAAACGATCAAGTCCTAAGGGCGGCATGGCGGCTTAGTCCTTTAGCATGTTCTCCTCTCAGCGCTTGGGATTCCCGGTTCGAATCCCAATCTGGGTGGTTTGCATGTCCTCCCCGTGTCCACGTGGGTTATCTCTGTGTTCTCCGGTTTCCTCCCACAGTGCAAAAACATGGATCAAATCAATTGAATTCTCCAAATTACCCCGTATAGAGTGTGTCTGTGTGAGTGAGTGTGTACTCAGCGATAGATTGCCCCCCTGTCCTGGGTGTATCTGCCCAGCACCTGAAACGTTCTCCCCTGGATGGGCATGGGGAACCCCCCCCATAACCCTAATAGAGGATAAAGCTGAAGGTAATGGATGGATGGATCAGTTCCTGAAGTCTAATAACTCCCAGCGAGGTTCGGGAGGTTTCAATTAAACACCATCGTCATGTCGGCAAGTCACAGTGTCAAACCAGCTGCCCAGTCCTGGTCCCGCGTCCTCGGAACGTCTCTATTCAACAACAAACTTTCAACGGGCGTCTCCTACGGTCTGGTTACTCACTGCTTGGCCGGGAAGACCCGGTTGCCCTGGTGAGCCATCATTGCCAGGGAGGCCCTGCGAAAAGGAACTGAGGTTGAATCAGGACACGCCTTCTCCAGTGCAGGACGGGGACAAGTAGCCCAGGCCCCAGTTTGGCCCCCTGGCCCGCTCTCTAGATTTAGGTTTAGCTCGCAATTTGCAGGCGCGTTTAACTTTTTAACTTGGGAGATTAAAACAACACCAGGTTAAAGACCAAGCGTCGCCCACAGTGAAGTCTCGCCAGAGTGCCGCGGAACCCAAAGGTCCAAGGGCCCAAGGGCCGAGTGAGAGAGTGAGCCGGCGTGTGGACATGACCTTTAAAAAACGCAGCTCACGTACAGCTTTATCTGTTATCGATTGGTTTATTCTGCGTTTGGTGATTTATCGGTTATGGCGAGGCGAGGTCCAGAGATCCAGAACTTCACTGTGAGCTCGGCGTTGCGTTTAAAAAATGTGAACACAACAGGATTTCATTAAAAAAAATGTTTAAATTATAATTTTCTAATTAAAATGACTATTACAGATTCATTCAATACAAATATGAATTCCATATAGAGAAATATAGAAATGCATGTGGTACAGTAATGCATAGGTTATATATCATTAAGATTCCCAGGCTCCCTTTTAAGGTATTAGTGCGACTTAGACACAAGCAGCGCAGTTTTAAAATGGTTGGAGGGATTAATTAAGCTGAATTAACGAAAGCAGATTGACGTGATTCGGGTTTAATCCTCCGGTTTCATGGACCCGGGTGGTATTTCGATTTAATTCCGTTTCCCATCCTATAAATCACGTGGAGCGTTGGGTTCAGCTTCAGTGAAAGCCCACAGCATCCCATGCAGCCCACCATCACCGCCGAAAAGCAATGTGCAGTCACCGCGAGCGACGGACGACACAGAGCACACAGGGGACACCGAGACGCCATGACTGCTTATGACTTACCTTTAAACCTGGAGTACCGGTGTAACCCTGGGGTCCCGGTGGTCCTGGGGGGCCTGGAGGTCCTGGAGGACCCTGTGGAAACAAATGTAATAAGCACCGCTGTGTATGATCCACACACTAACACACCCTGCACCACCATGTCAGCATCACTGCAGTAATGAGGACCATCCACCACCCTAATAATTACTGCTCTGAGTAAAGGGGACTAATGGAGTATTGTAGAGGAACTACAGAATGGAACTGTAGAACTACAAAGCCCATCTGTAGGACCCCCAACTGTGTGATGGGAACCTGATAAGGAGGTCCATATTACCTTTAGCCTGGACATGTATGCAATATTGTGGCATTGTGATGGGATAGGCTCCAAAAGCTGATAAGTATTAGGCGTTCATATAAGCAGCATAAACATGACAGACGAATACGGAATGCCACCAGCGCTCAGGGACACGAGGCGTCCAACAGAAGGTTTTGTATGTAGCTCAGGTTGAGGAACTTTGTGGAGGACCATCAGGGTTCCTGCGTCACCGGTTCAGGAACTGAACAAGTCGAACGAGTCAGGAACCATTGGAAACCCCCCCCCCCCCTGCGGTCCTCCACCCAGTCCTCACAGGTACATACTCTGACTTATTTATCAGGATAAAAGGTAAAGCATAGACAGTGAGACCTGAGGACCAGTCTGCCATAGACTCCCACCACCAGGGGCGCCCTATAAAACAGACAAAATGTGCAAGGTTGAACTTTAAATAAAGCAGACCGGAAACAAGAGATCAAGCAAATCAGCATGAGTGACGGGTCCAGGTTCACGCCCATGCAGGTAAGATCAAAGGGACAGCGCCGTACTTACGGGGCGTCCAGGCTGAGCTCCAGGCGGGCAGCCACATACCCCCGGTTCTCCCTAAAATCACATGGACCACACAGTTACTGCAGGTACTGGGATAGGCTCCCTTTAAATTAGATATTTAAAGTGTATACAGTTACAGTGAGAGGTTACAGACGGGGACTGATGTGTTGGGTATTAAAGTGTTGGGTATTAAAGCGTTGGGTATTAAAGCGTTGGGTAGTAAAGCATTGGGTATTAAAGCGTTGGGTATTAAAGCGTTGGGTAGTAAAGCATTGGGTATTAAAGCGTTGGGTAGTAAAGCGTTTGGTAGTAAAGCGTTGGGTATTAAAGCGTTGGGTAGTGAAGTTTTGGGTAGTAAAGCGTTGGGTATTAAAGCGTTGGGTATATATTAGATATTTAAAGTGTATACAGTTACAGTGAGAGGTTACAGACGGGGACTGATGTGTTAGGTAGTAAAGCGTTGGGTAGTAAAGCGTGGGGTATTAAAACATTGGGTATTAAAGCGTTGGGTAGTAAAGCATTGGGTAGTAAAGCGTGGGGTATATATTAGATATTTAAAGTGTATACAGTTACAGTGAGAGGTTACAGACGGGGACTGATGTGTTGGGTAGTAAAGCGTTGGGTAGTAAAGCGTGGGGTATTAAAGCGACGGGGACTGATGTGTTGGGTATTAAAGCGTTGGGTATTAAATGAGGAACATAACGAGCTGACGGTGTTAGAACCGATGCTGACAAATGAGAACACGTGGAACATTTTTAGAACGTGGTTCCGTGGATGGTGGTTAATTAATAGCTTCGCTTTGTTGACGTCTTTTCAGGTGGGCGATTCGTCTGGCTCTCTTTAAGCCCTAGGGGTAAGACATCCTTGTCCACCCCTGCAATTCTCCAGCACCTGCAACCCCCCCAAACCCCCCCAACCCCCCCAACCCCCCAACCCCCCCCCAACCCCCCCCAACCCCCCAAACCTCCCCAAACCCAAACACAAGGAGCTCCGAATGCCCTCCTCAGCCCACTGAGCCGCAGTCTTACCTTGTCACCCCGAGGTCCAGTGGCTCCCTGAAAGACAGAGGGCACGCACACACACACACACACACACACACACACACACATACACAGGGTGTTGGGTTAGAGTGTGTTATTGTGTGGAGGGCTGGTGGTGATCGGGGGGGGGGGGGGGGGGGGACGGCTGATGAGATGGAAGCAGACAGTGTGTTGTTGTTATGCACCCCGGCGGCGTTCAGCGCCGCACTGCCCGCACCGCCCGCCCCGCCCGCACCTCCCGCACTGCCCGCACCTCCCGCACCGCCCTCTGTTCCCAGTAATTAACATCTGACGCCTCGAAAGCCGACGCCACCTCCTTTGTGTCTTTAATGAGGAGCGCTTCTGCCAAGACAATAAAGTCCCACGTCCTTTGTCTCTGCAGCTGACAAGATCGCGTCCGCCGCCAGGAGTCAGCCTCGTATCCCGATTAACTCCGAATGAGACGCGACGCGAAGGACTCGGCTCGCGAGGACGCCTTTAATTTCATTAGAACAACAACAACAACACCCACATACACACACCCGTGTCCATGGTCTTTAGTCCTCCACACCTTTCAAAACGTCTGCGTTGGTTCTGTAACGAACCCGAGAACCACAACACCAGAACCACAATACCAGAACCAGAACCCGAGAACCACAACAACAGAACCAGAACCCGAGAACCACAACACCAGAACCACAACACCAGAACCAGAACCCGAGAACCAGAACCCGAGAACCAGAACCCGAGAACCAGAACCCGAGAACCACAACACCAGAACCAGAACCCGAGAACAACAACACTAGAACCAGAACCCGAGAACCAGAACCAAAGAACCAGAACACCAGAACCAGAACACCAGAACCAGAACCCGAGAACCAGAACACCAGAACCAGAACACCAGAACCAGAGAACCAGAACCAGAGAACCAGAACACCAGAACCACATCACCAGAACCAGAGAACCAGAACACCAGAACCAGAACCCGAGAACCAGAACCCAAGAACCAGAACACCAGAACCAGAACACCAGAACCTGAGAACCAGAACCCGAGAACCAGAACACCAGAACCCGAGAACCAGAACCTGAGAACCAGAACCCGAGAACCAGAGAACCAGAACACCAGAACCACAACACCAGAACCAGAACACCAGAATCAGAACCCAAGAACCAGAACCCGAACCCGAGAACCAGAACACCAGAACCAGAACCCGAGAACCAGAACACCAGAACCACAACACCAGAACCAGAACCCGGGAACCAGAACACCAGAACCACAACACCAGAACCACAACACTAGAACCAGAACACCAGAACCAGAACCCGAGAACCAGAACCCAAGAACCAGAACACCAGAACCAGAACCCGAGAACCAGAACACCAGAACTAGAACCCGAGAACCAGAACACCAGAACCACAACACCAGAACCTCGCTCCGAAAACAGGCTTTAAACTTAAATAGAACGCTGAAACGGACTTCTGGTTTAGAGTTACATTAATAAAAATGTCAGTTAAAGAGTCACTGAACTGAGTCACAGAATCATTTACTGACTGAATCATCTAAATAAATGAGTCACAGAATCAATAACTGAGCTAAGAGTCAGAGAATCACTGAACTGAGTCACAGAATCACTAAAATAAATGAGTCAAAGAATCGAAATCTGAGAAAAGAGTCAGAGAATCACTGAACTGAGTCACAGAATCACTAAAATAAATGAGTCAAAGAATCGAAAACTGAGCTAAGAGTCATAGAATCACTGAACTGAGTCACAGAATCACTAAAATAAATGAGTCACAGAATAAAAATCTGAGACAAGAAACAGATGAACACTGAACTGGGAGTCACAGAATCATTTACTGCACAGAGGATCATAAATGATTCACTGCAATGAGTCTGCACTGCACTAAACTAAATCACACATTCACAGAATCATAAAATTGAGGGTCACAGAATCATTTACTAAAGGAGTCACAGAATTAAAAACTGAGCTACGAGTCGAAGAACCACTGAACTGAGTCACAGAATCATTTACCAACTGAGTCACAGAATCAAAAACTGAGTCACAGACGTCACTCACCGGGATTCCATCTGCTCCTGGATTACCATGAGCTCCAGGGACGCCGTCTCTCCCCTGAGACAGAAATGAGACAGATTAAACGCTGGAATGACGTAAAGCACAACAGCACAGGACTCCGGATTAAAGGAGAGCTGATCCTGCAGTGTGTCACAGTAACAAAGTAACAAAGTAACAAAGCTTAAATTACAGCCAATCGAACAGATTTGGGATGCACAGAGGTCACCGGGGAGCCAGGTACCACCCCCCCATCCTCAAAGCCCCCCCCACACTACAAACAGACTCAGAGTATGAGTGGTGTGCAGTATGTTATTTCAGACACATCCTGCGATTTTATCCCTTAACTTCATTATATTTACCCCCCCTTACCCCCCCCCCCCCACACACACTAATTTAAAGGTGCACTTGAGGAGATTTGAAGCGATGTCCTCACCGGGGGTCCTGTCACACCGAATCCCGTTGGCCCCTGAGGTCCTGGTGGCCCCATCTCTCCTTTCAGGCCCTGTGAACACAATCACGTACGCTTTTTATAACGCTCACCCTGAGGGTCCGACCGTCCTCGAAACTACAGAAATAAAACACCGCTGCAGTCACATACCCTCAGTCCATCTGGTCCTGTTGGCCCGGGGGGCCCTTGAGGTCCGGCAGGCCCCTGTGGCAAAGTTCACATTTGGTTACGAGACAGAAACCACAGAGCGGTGAGAAAGGCGGTGGGTCAGAATCACAGTTAAAGGTACTTACGGCCGGTCCGGCGTCCCCCTTCAGTCCTCGCTGACCCTGAACAGAGGGGGCGGAGGTGCGCATGAGTGAGGGCGTGTGGACAGCGGGCGTAGGTGTGTTTTTTTAAAGCACTTTTCCGAAACCGTCTCCGTTCTAAGCAGGAACCGGATTTGCTTTTTATACCAGCGCGTGGGGTTCGGATCCTCCGACGCGCCGCCGGATTTGGATGTCGGGATGCCGGAATGGCGTACAAATCATAAGCCGTTGAGTTTCAGGTGTTTTCTTTCATTTTAATCCCATTTTCCACGGCCGTGCGACCGGCGGAGGGTTTAAATCCAGATTCAACACCTATTTCCTAAATAAAATATGCACTTGCACCACCATGTGGGCGTCACTGCAGTACTGAGCATCATCCACCACCCTAATACGTAATACCCATCCTGCCCGGCTCTGTGCATGGTCCTGATCATCAGAGAACATACCAAAGTGGACTACCAGAGTATATAGAGGAACAGCTGGACTACAAAACGGAACTGCAGAACCACAAAATTAAGAGTGCTACCTTCAGCCACCGCAGCACCTTCGCAGCTTCGTAACTTTATTACACAAAAATTGGTTTAGAATAAAAAAAACAAACCTCAAATCAAAACTTACAGTCTTTCCAGTCCTCCCGTTTTCAGGCGCACCCTGCTCTCCTTTCTGTCCCTTGGGACCCGGCAGGCCCACGACGTCACCCTCTCCCGCAGGTAGCGGCGGGCAGCTGTCACAGGCGTCGCCCTGGAAACGAAGCAGAACAGACGTGAGCCCCGCAGGTTCGGGTTCGCCGTTACCTTCAGAGGCACCGTGACGGCGGCGGCGGCGCAGACTGGCGTTCCAGGCGTTTAGTTGGGTCTGCGTCAGACTTTTGTCTCTCCGTGCGTTTTGTTTATTGTCGTCTCTGTTCGCACTTCTGAGAGCGTTATCTGTCAGCGCTCGCTGCTCGGCTCGGCAAACATTTGAATATTTCATGAGAACGTCACGTTTCATGTCACGGCCCGCGTTCTTACAGTTTTTACAGAACGCGCGCCACAGGCCTCATGTGCCGCCGTTCACATGAACACAAGCCAATTAAAACCGGGCTGCTGTTTAAAAGCCTGCAAAGTTTTAACGCGAAGACGGGGCTCACGTTCACGGTAACTTAGTTACGAAACAATTCATCCATCCATTATCTTCTGCTTCATCCTCTATTAGGATCGTGGGGGGGGGGGGTTCCCCATGTCCATCCAGGGGACAACGTTTTGGGCGCTGGGCAGATACACTCAGGACAGGGGGGCAATCTATCGCTGACACACACTCACTCACACAGACACACTCTATATGGGGCAATTTGGAGAATTCAATTGACCTTGATCCATGTTTTTGGACTATGGGAGGAAACCCATGCAGACACGGGGAGAACATGCAAACTCCACCCAGACTGGGATTCGATCCGCAGATCATGCCGCCCTCCTGTCTATAATGTCCTAATATTATTAACGCTACATTAACGATGTCAGAGGTACTCCATCATTAACTCCTCAATGCTCAATGGGGCAAATGGAGGTGTCTGCATGTCCTCCCCGTGTCGGTATCGCTTTCCAACTTTCCAAATACGAAATCATCACCGATTCTGGAAGGCAGATGTTAAAATTCCCTAAATTAACGAATCCACAGCTTGTAAATGAACTAAATCTGATCATGGTGATGACATGGATGTCGTGCGTTGTATGTTCTCTCTCTTAACGACGCTCTAGGTTTTTTTTTATTGGATTCCCGATTGTTTTCCTGTTGACGTCATGTTTAATCTGAGCTCCTCAAAACCCTGAGCATGCCTGTTTCGTCCCCCCCCCCCCCCCCCGCCGACTTCATCTGAATTCAGCCTCGCGTGCTGTTTACACACACACACACACACACACACACACACACACACACACACACACACACACACACACACTGTGCAATGTGCCATGACTCAGGCTTTAATCACCGGGGAGATGGATCCGCTGACGGCAGATGGATGTTTATTGGAACAGATTTTCCGGCGTTCTCACAGACGCTCCGGAATATTTTTCAGTTGCCGGTCGACGGCCGCGCGTCACAAAACGCCGCCACGATTTCGGTCACATGATCGGCATCGTGACTTTCATACAACTTTGCGACCGACGAATAAAATGTGCAGCTGTACTGTACATACACACACGGAACACACGAACTAAAGTATACTCAAGGTTTTGGGGAGAACATGCCAAATCTCCTCCCAAAAGAACCCCTACAAAGGACCCCCTTCATGCCGTGCTGTCGGTATTTGTAAAGTCTCGTTGTTTTTGGAGGGCATCGTTACCTTTTCCCCTTTGATCCCATCACGGCCGATACTGCCCTCCGGTCCTTGATCGCCCTGTGGGAACGGGTTCGTTAATATTAATGAGCTGATGATATAAACTATGCAGAACATAAAACAGAGAAAGCAGAAAGGGATTTATAAATTGGTCACGGTGGATTAGTGGTTTAGCATGTTCTCCTCTAGGCGTTAGGGATTCCATGTAAGAATCCCGAGCTGGGCGGAGTTCCCATGTTCCTCCCCGTGTCGGCGTGGGTTTCCGCTGGGTTCTCCTGTTTGTTCCCATAGTGCAGAAACATGGATTCAAGGTGAATTGAGTGCTCCAAATTGCCCCATATAGAGTGTGAGTGTGTGCCAGCCATATATTGGCGCCCTGTCCTGGGTGTGTCTGCCCAGCGCCCGAAACGTTCTCCCCTGTGTGGGCACGGGGGTTTCCTCCGGGTTCTCCGGTTTCCTCCCACGGTCCAAAAACATGAATTCAAGGTGAATTGGCTGCTCTACATTGCCCCTATGGAGTGTGATTATAGTGATTAACCACGTGAATTATTCTAAGAAAGGTACTATTAGGACACGAATCCAGGTGTTCTATTTGGTCCCCTTCAAGTTTCTTTAATTACAGAACGGTAATTAAATTTTATTACAATGCATCATCTCTAATTTATTATGAAATATCTTTATGAACGCAGACTATGTGTGGGAATTAAAACATGTTTCGTGTGACATCATATCCCGGCTCTGTGATTTACGGTGATTACTGTCTGTTTTCTAATTGCTGCTAATTACTAAGGACTGCCGCTTGTTAATCGTATCGGGGGACACCTCGCCAGAGTCTTTAAATCAGAAAAACAACCGTACAAAGAAATACGATTCAATAAGCGGATGTAATTCACACATTATCATTATAACGGCGGTTGTGATGAAGTTATGATGTCAGAGGGGTCATTTAAATATTATTTAAATATTAAATAGAAGTTCTCGAGGCCGTCCCGGTTACGTACCTTTTCTCCTTTAGTGCTGAGGACGGTGGGACTCTGTTGAGACGGATTTAAGACTTTAGGTCATTTATTTATTTAAAAAAAAAAGATTTAACCACAATGATTTTTAAGCAAGACCCTTAACCCTCACCTGCTCCAGGGGGCGCTGTGTGAACCCCGCGTCTGCTAAACGATCAGATATAAATAAATTTAATTAAGTAACTCACCTGTTGCCTCTCATGTGGATCGGAGGCTCCTTTTCCGAGATCGATCATTTTTTCATTTGCGATATTACAAACGCAGGGATCTCCCTAATGTACACACACACACACACACACACACACGCACACACACACGCACACACACACACACACACACACACACACACTCAATAAACCAGGTTTCGTTTCACGCTTCGTTAAAGAGTGAGAATCTTCACAGATGAACTCACCTTTTCACCCTTCACTCCCGGGACTCCAGCCGCCCCAGCATCCCCCTTCATAAAAAAACACGAATAATTAATTAAAATAAAAAAAACAAAAGCAAGTTCCGTCCTGATAAGTCTGAGCTTTCAGCCAAACCATAATAATTAATTTTTAATATCAATAATTTGTGATCTTTGTAAACATTCTGTAATTCTTTAACTCTTCATTTATTATCTGCCTAATCCTCTGCTAGGGTCGCGGACAGGGGGAGAACATGCAAACTCCACCCTGAACCAGCATTCCACCATTCGAACCTGGAATCCCCAAGCGCTGAGAGGAGAAAATGCTAAACCATTGAGACATCTATTTCTTTGAAATTTCATTTTAATTTGCGCGTGTTGTTGTTTCACAGTTTCTCTCTGTAGTCCACGTCTCCTAACCAACAGTATGGGGAAGGCCAGACGACTCCAACATGGCTGGCCCCATCAGGTCAGCTTAAGGTTTGGGTCCTGACCTTAACCACGACCTTTAATACCTCACTTTGACAGAAACCGGGAGTCAGATCTAACTCTTAGCTCGCAAAGACGAGATGTTCCACGGACACACCTCGAGAACCTCGTGCAAGACTCATGGAAGCTGTCGCAGAGCTCATAATGAAATGTTTTTCTATAGTTGTGATGTCGTGTATTGCGGTGATTGATCACCTTCGTTCCTGCCGGTCCGTCCTTGCCACCGGGACCTCGTGGACCAGGTTTACCCTGAAAGACATCGAAATCAGATCAACCAATTACACGCCTCATTGATATGAACTCACGATAGGTGTGAGGAAAGACACTTACCATTTTCCCCTCTAAGCCTCGACTGCCGGCATCCCCCTGAAAGAGAGGGACAAGTCAACACAACCACCTGACACCCAACCATGACCTGCATTAACCACACAAAGGTCGTTTTTTAACTGGCCCGTCTCTGTGTGTGGTGGTGCATATTCAAACTCTTTACATCAGACTTCAGGACCATCAGACCTTTCTGGACTGAACATGCTCCTCAGCTGTCAGTCCAAAACCAATAATACAAGCCATGCCGAGGTTCCTCCTTTAGATCCCGGTTCCTCACCTGTTCTCCTTTAAGGCCGACTCCTGGTTCTCCTTTCTCCCCCTTCGTATTGAGGATCCCAGCAGGAGTGATGCAGGACGCACACTGTTCCCCCTGATGAGGACAGAGTGAGTTCCTCTCCGTTCTGCGCCATTTCAAATGCAGTGGAGTAAACATCTAGACGTACCTTCTCGCCTTTGACCCCGACTGACCCCGACTCCCCCTGTAACACACAACATTCAAGAACATTTTATTATCATTTACATCACTTGTGGTACATCAGACAAAAAACAAATGATGGGTCACGGACCTCGTTTACACCGGTTCTAAGTTAGAATGTAAATTTAAATTTTAAAGAAGAAAATGATATAGATAGTATAGAGATGTAATATATAAAATAGAATATACAACATCTTCCACTATACATCTATCTTCCACTTTATCCTCTATTAGGGTCACGGGGAGGGGGGGGGGAGGTTCCCCATGCCCATCCAGGGGAGAACGTTTTGTGGCGCTGGGCAGATACACCCAGGACAGGGGAGCAATCTATCACTGGACACATACTCACTCACACACACTCTATATGGGGCAATTTGGAGAATTCATTTGACCTTGATCCATGTTTTTGAACTGTGGGAGGAAACCGGAGAACCTGGAGGAAACCCACGCGGACACAGGGAGAACATGGAAACTCCACCCAGACTGGGATTCGAGCCGGGAATCCCTAGAGCTGAGAGGTCAACAATAAATATTCATTCATTCATTATCTCCCGCTTTATCCTCTATTAGGGTCACGGTGGGGTTCCCCATGCCCATCCAGGGGAGAACGTCTCGGGCGCTGGGCAGATACACCCAGGACAGGGCGCCAATCCATCGCTGGGCACACACTAACTCACTCAGATACACACACTCTATATGGGGCAATTTTTTTGAGAATTCATTTGATTTGATCCATGTTTTTGGACTGTGGGAGAAAATCGGAGAACACGGAGGAAACCCATGCAGACACGGGGAGAACATGGAAACTCCACCCAGATGGGGATTCGAACCGGAAATCCCTAGCGCTGAGAGGCGAACGTGCTAACCACTAAGCCACCGTGCTGCCCAACAATATATATATATATATATATATATATATATATATATATATATATATATATATATATATATATATATATATATATATATGTGTGTGTGTGTGTGTGTGTGTGTGTGTGTGTGTGTGTGTGTATATATAGCAGAAACTATGTATATGAGTATAAGCAGCAACATTAGAGACAGGTCCGATCAACAGAACCAGAGAACCCGATGCACCCAAATGATTCCTGAAAAATGAGAACATCATGCAAACGTTGATTAATTTCCATAATTCCATACAAAAAGTGAACCTTTCATAGATGACAGAGTCAGGGCTCGGGATTTAAAGCATTAAAAGACGTTCTGTAAGGTTCTGAAGCAAGTCGCAGCATCTCTGCTCGTTCATCCAGATGAGCATCTGTGAGGTCAGACACCAACGTCGCCGTTAAATAACAAAACCCATGCCGGGAGTTCGTTCCTGTCACGGTCACATCGGCCTGATTCTGACGGGGTCGACCTCGGACGAATTGTAAAGCTGCTTCGAGAGTGTACGATGAAAAAACACCCGAAAAGAAATGAAAAGAAAGCTCTGTATAAATAAATGAGCTAAAAACTCCATTCCAGTTCCTCACAAACGTGTCTCAAAGTATCAGGACATGGCGTCTTACGCCTGGGTTTGTGCACCGTTATGCTGAAAGAGTAAAGGGCTTTCCCCAAACTGTTTCCACAAAGTTGGGAGAATGTGGTTACAGAATACATGGATAAATGATGGGTTTTATATATATATATATATATTATATTATAGAAAAGTACAAACCTTCTCACCAGGTCGTCCGTCTTCACCCGGTTGGCCCTACAAATATAAACAGCATTATTATTATTATTATTCTTTAATGTTGTTATATAAAACGGGTCGTTCCACTCCTTAAATCTGATTGGCTGAGCCGTTTGTCCATCAGTGACATCACTGACAATAACACATCCATACTTATTTTATTTGTTATAAAACGTGTATCTGATTGGCTGAGCCGTTTGTCCATCAGTGACATCACTGACAATAACACATCCATACTTATTTTATTTGTTATAAAACGTGTAGTTCATGTACTTAAATCTGATTGGCTGAGCCGTTTGATATCATTGACAATAACACACCCCTCTGAGCGCTTCACTTTCGTATCAATGCGTGATATACAATACATTATTATAAATCATAAAATACAGATTAATATAAATTCCCGAACAGCAGTTATGCTGTTTTTATAAACTGCATTCTAAAATTTGACCACTAGTATTTAATAGTTAATGAAACCAGAATCCTGGTACCTGTTACTAGATTACGTCGCAGAAGATCAGATTATTAACGATTTTCCTTTCAATTAAGCTTGTTTTTTATTATAGTGTGTTTGTAAGTGTTTTATTAAAGCAGACACTCGAGGTTGTGTATTATTGTGAATAAATCACGTAAAGAGCTGGAACTGTACGCCACTACACGCCGGGAAAAATAACACCTCTTTATGGGGTTTATTCAGATTTAGGCCGCGCCCTCTCAACCGTATTGCTTTAATAATGACACTTATGTTCCATTATCTTTTCTTCTCTCTCTCTCTCTCTCTCTCTCTCTCACCCCGGTCTTGTGGTGACCCCGACTCCACGGCACTTCATTAAAGCAGAATGCATGCGGTCGTCTCGCGGCTCGCAGAGCAGAATGGAATTTGGCAGATCTCATCCCGCGGAGCGTGGCGGTAAACGGCCGAGCGTCTGAGGAGGCGAGGGCGTGAATTACGACGGCGGTGCCTCCTCAAACGTGATGGAGAGGGTAAATACCCAAAGCCTTCTCTAAAGCGAAAGCTTAAAATAAAAAAAACAAACCTCCCGACTTCGGCAGGAGAGCTACGAAAAACAGATATAATGACGCGAGACAGGATATGATCGCGCCGCTTACTCGCTGGCGAGTGGGATGAGGGCGCCATCACTCTCTGGAAATAAACCCGGCGGGCCTGAGGCGCTAACGAATGCGCCGGCGTCCCAGGGGTGAGGATCAACCTCCCACAAAATAACCTCCCGCTCGTCCGTTTCCCTTTGGGATGGTGATGAGAAGGATGCAGGAACGTCACCGCAGCATTGGGACTAATCCACCACCCTAATGATACCCCCCCCCCACTGTGTCCATGGTGCTGATGAGCAGATTAATCTGTAATCTGTGATGATACTGCGATTTAAACTAATTAAAATCAGCTTACAGGTAAACCTGGCTCTCCATTGCCTGGAACTCCCGGTTCTCCCTTCGGGCCCCGGAGCACGGCGCCCCCTTCAGGCAGGACGGGACACGTTTCACACGGCTCTCCCTTTAAAAACAAAAAAAAAATGAGACGCCTGTTATAATTGTTTGTATAATTGTATAATTCACTTATGCATTTATTATCTTCTGCTTAGAGTCATGTGGGGGGGGGGGATGTTGCCCATCCAGGGAAGGACGCGAGAACGTTTCGGGCGCTGGGCACGCTCACTCACACCAACTATAGAGGGGCAATTAGGAGCAGTCAATACACCTTGAATCCATGCGGACATGGGGAGAACATGCAAACTCCACCCAGATTGGGATCTGAATCTGGATCCCCAGCATTCAGAGGAGAACATGCCAAACAGATTAAGATTTTGTTTGTCACAAATTAAAAGCATGTCTGGCTTTTTGGAAAGACCCTTTCCCATCCCAGTGTACAAAGGGGGGGGTGGTGGGTTCCCCATGCCCATCCAGGGGAGAAAGTTTCGGTCGCTGGGCAGATACACCCAGGAGAGGGCGCCAATCTGTCGCTCACAGACACTATATGGGGCAATTTAGAGCATTCAATTTACCTTGACTATATATTTTTGGACTGTGGAAGGAAACCAGAGAACATGCAAACTCCACCCAAATCAGGATTCAAACCTGGATACCCAGAGAGAGGAGAACATGCCAACCAATAATCCATCGTGACATCGGAAAATAATTATGAATAAATATTAATAATAAAGATATAAAATCCAAACCTTTTCTCCCTTCAGGCCACTGGAACCTCTCGGACCCTGTGGATCAGATATGCAAATGAGAACCCCGCGGAACATCAAAGCACTGAAGGCACTTCCACCCAATCGGTTTTCAGACTTACGGGATCTCCCGTCACTCCGTCCTTCCCTGGCGTCCCATCAGCCCCCTGGGTTCAGGGAGAGACAGATATGGCTTTGATCACATGGGTGTTAACCTAAAGTACTTTAGTCTAGAGCTGGCGTAAGTGTTACGTGGTCGTCCTGTACAGCTTTTCTTAATTGGTTAATAGTTTTCATCAATGTTTAGATCAATTTCAACGCCCACGCTTCTATATAGTAAACAAAAATATATATAGTCGACATATATAGTCCATAAAATGTTTGCTTGTAATTTAATTATTTAAAGTAAACTATTTTAAACTATTTGAGAAAAGTTTTTTATTATTTTTTTTTTCCAGTATTTTTCATCAGACATTTCATTTTAAAACGTTCCACCATCGTTCTAATGTTCTTCATATCGAACCTGAATGATCGAACCTCTTGTGGCTGAGCTTTGATCTTTGACAAAGCCGTTAATGACAAAGCTTCTTTGTGTAGCGATCTCTGTGTTTGATTAAAAACATTTCAACATCAAAGGCTTTTATTTTTCATTATTTTTATAAGTTGTTTTAATTCCAAACACAATCCCATCCGAGTCATTTTTTTTTTTGTTATTTTTTTGGATTAATCGACTTATCGAAAAACTAATTAAATAAACAATCGTTAGATGAATCGAAAAGCAGACGAATCGTTAGGCGCAGCCCTCCTTCAGTCATACAGATCAAATGAACGTTCCACTCACTTTGTCTCCCTTTGATCCAGGTACACCCGGGATCCCCTAAAAGCAGACGGGGAGCATCTTGTTAGCGGGAAGTCGTTTAGCGGAGACAACACTCCTCACTTTGTTCTTTGTTCTTTATTTTTAATCCTGTGTTTCAATTTCTGATATTTATCTTAATGAGCATTCGTCTGACCAACTCACCGGCAGTCCTGGTTTGCCCACGCCAGGTGGTCCGGGAAGTCCGGGCCGGCCCGGTTCTCCTGCGAGCCCCTCTGGACCCACCTCGCCTGTGGTTCCCTTTAAAACCATAAGAATGCAGATGAAAGGTCCGTTTGTTAAATGAATGGATTTAATGTAAACAAAGACGAGGCCATCTTTACCTTCTGTCCTTTAGGACCCACCACGCATATGGAACCCGCACGGCCCTGAAAGACACCAAACAGCGTGATGGGGTAGAACGTAGTGGAACGTTACACAAGTCAAATGATCCGTGGTTCTGATGACGTGTATTGGGGGGGGGGGGGATTCAGAGCTATACAAATCCTGCAGGGGGTGCATCGGCTGGTGCTCTCATCAGACATGTGTGTGTAAATTTGCATGTTCTCCTTGTGGCTTTCTTCAGAGGGCTCTGTCCCAGATCTCCCAGTTTGTCTGAGTTAGGACGTCGACCTGACCATTGTGAGTGTCCCACCCTGTGTCTTCTACGCTCTAAATAATCCAGATTAAGGTTAATGGTAATTAAAATGTCCTACAAACATCATCATCACCTGCTTATATCCTAACAGAACGTCCAGGAAGACAAAGCGAGGCAAGATGACGAAAACTGAAAGGGTGGTGGATCATACAAGGGTCCGTATGGACTGATGCGGGTCATTAAGGAGGACAGAATTAAACCACATCGGGGTTTAGGGTTACACCCACGGACATGCGTCAAGCCTCCCAGTGTACCTGTATAGTGAGTGAAAGACAGCAGATCAAAGGAACTGAATCGTTTGATCCAAACGAATCAGTGCTGAAGAATTTACGGCTCTTTGTTGATTAAAGAAGAAAGATTCGACCTCAGCGGACATCGCCGAAATAAAAACGCAGGCTGATGGAACGATGCCATCAAAATCCACGTATGTATAGATTTTACCCCCCATGCCCCCCCCCCCACATAGCCACACCCACTTAAAATGGTTAATTGTGTAGTCTGCAGATGAGAAGAGGACAATAGATTTAATAAATTAAGAAACGTGGATCGTCGTACGTATAGAACACGTTCTGGATGTCCCGCAGACTCGCGCGATGGACGGGTGTCCGCGTGCTTCGTGTGTGATATGACACTACTGTAATTAAATACGTAAGTCCAGATTTTGGGAATGTTTACATACGTCTCGACCCGGATTTCCGGTCAGACCAGGAGCTCCGGTTTCACCCTTCTGTCCTTGGTCGCCCTAAAAATAAATAAAACAGTAAAAATTAAATGTTTAAAATGATATTAAAAACCTCAGAGTCCAGCACACAGCGTCCTGTCTGCAGCATCATGTGATCACTGACAGTGGCTCCGTGTTTAGCATGTTCTCCTATCAGCACTTGGGATCCGGGTTGGAATCCCAATCTGGATGGAGTTTGCATGTTCTCCCCGTGTCTGCGTGGGTTTCCTCCGGGTTCTCCGGTTTCCTCCCACCATCAAAAACATGGATTCAAGGTGAATTGAATTCTCCAAATTGCCCCATACCGAGTATATGAGTGTGTGCCCAGTGATAGATTGCCCCCCTGTCCTGGGTGTATCTGCTCAGCGCCTGAAACATTCTCCCCTGGATGGGCATGAGGAACACCCCCCCCATGACCCTAGTAGAGGATTAAGAGGAAGATAATAAAAAAATAAAGGTTTAATACTTGTTGACAGGTTGGAGTAGTGTTTAGCATGTTCTCCTCTCAGTGCTGGGGATCCGGGTTCGAATACCAATCTGGGTGGAGTTTGCATGTTCTCCCCGTGTCTGTGTGGCTTTCTTCCCACAGTCCAAAAACATGGACTCAATGTGGAATTGCCCCAATATAGAGTGTGCGTGTGAGTGAGTGTGTGTCCAGTGATAGATTGCCCCCCTGTCCTGGGTGTATCTGCCCAGCGCCCGAAACGTTCTCCCCTAGATGGGCATGGAAACCCCCCCCCCTCTCAAGCGAAGGCTTCCATAAGAGTTTTTATTTTATATCTCTGTCTTTTGTTCAGAGTTTAGAACCCTCATAAACATTCCGAAAACTTTGCGCATGGCCGCCTTTGAATTCCGAGTTCTCTTGCAGTACCTTCATCCCTAAAGCCGCCTCCCAGTTTCCAGCTCCGCCCTGAAAGGCAACAAAAGGAAGAGAGGGTTTGATCGCAGATGGCTCCAGGCCTCCACCCAAAACTTGCCCGGCGCAAACTCACCGGTTCTCCTTTCTCTCCCTTCTCCCCCTTCCCACCTCCGGCGCACTGCAAGATATAAAGTACACAGATATGAGTGCCAGGACGGGGCTGGCCGTCCATCATCGGCCATGTTGTCACAGTGCAATCGATAGCAGAATTGAAAGGTAAGCCGTGTGCAGAGGTGAAGGACTCACCCGGGCGGAGGCTCCGTCGCCGGCGCAATCCAAACCCTGCGGATCAAAAACAAAAGGGTCACTGAGCGGGAAGACCAGACCTTTCACTTAGAACATAACGAGAACTCGTCAACCAAAGACGCTCCATGATCCTCTTACAGTCACTCATTAAGCAGATTGGCCTTCGTTAAAGCTATTAATGTATCGGCGGGCCACGCCAGGAATAATAAAAGCTTAGAGACGCCGGGACAAAACAGAACGTCTAATCTGTAATGAGCCAGCACTAAGCGATGCCAAAACAAGCCAAGCTCCCCACGCAACTCGTCTGATCTCAACAGGTCTGGACTGAGTGACAGCTGGCGGGGCCTTTTTTTGGGATTTTTTTTTTTTTTTTTTGCTCGGCAGGAAATCAACAAGCTCCTCACCCGCTCGCCTTTCTCTCCTTTAATTCCAGAGCGCCCGGCGAGTCCGTCCTGGACGAGCTGCAACACAACAGAGAAGCTCCGTGAATGGAGATCATGACGGAAGGCGTGCGCTCACAGGCCCACGCTCAAGAAAATCATGCAGAGCAGAACGGAGGGAAGGCTTTAGAACACGTCTGTGGATTAGGAACCATCATGGAATTAAATGTGTTTGATTTCGGTGAACAGCTTTGCAGTTAAATAAAAGATAAGATCAGTGTCCCTTAAAGGACACAGCATATACACACACATACATACATCTATCATCTTCCTCTTTATCCTCTATTAGGGTTGCGGGGGGATTCCCCATGCCCATCCAGGGGAGAACATTTCAGGCGCTGGGCAGATACACCCAGGACAGGGGGGCAATCTTTCACTGGACACACACTCACTCACACACACACTCTATATGGGGCAAGGGCAATTTGGAGAATTCAATTGACCTTGATCCATGTTTTTGGACTGTGGGAGGAAACCGGATATAATTGTATAAACAATAAATCGTCTCATCCCTACACCATCACCACAACACACTGATACACCACCATCATCACACACTGATACACAACCATCATCACACACTGATACACCACCACCACATCCTGATACACCATCACCACGTACTATTGATAATACACATGCAGTACTGACAACCTTGCATTATTAAACTTGGATGGCGGAGGACAGAGATTCACTCAATCTGCATTCTAATTCATCCCATAGGCAGGGAATGAGCTGGCGGTGAAAACTTCCACAGTGAAAATCAGGGCAGGACCACGTCTCGTCTTACTCACAATGCAGTGCAAGCCATCCGTCTCCTTTAATGATCACAAACACTGAGTGCAGCTGGCGGGGGAACCTCAGGGTGGTAAACCGGGACCGTTCCACTTTGGAGTTTTTCAGTACTGTGCATTTTTCTGGCGGTTCCGCGGCTCTGTCGTGACTCCGGGGTCCACATGCTTTGTGTCACGTTGTATTTTAACATATTCGCATGGTGCCAATTTCACAGAGGTCTTCAGTTTGTCTTTTCCACCCACACCACCCCCACCTCCAACTCCACCACCATCCCCACCTCCCCGTGCTGCTCTGTATACCTTTTCTATAACGTCTCCCGTAGAACTCATATATAAAACGGCGTTCCCATTGCAGAGCCCACAACCTGCTCTTGCATGCATATTCATGCGTCTCGCAAATGCTGCGAATGCAAGCTGCACCCGTGAGTGTGCAGACGCATTGAGATCCTCACGACTCAACACGCAGCCGGCGCACAAGAACGTGGAGTAATGAAAAAAATAAATAAAGAAAGAAAAAAACAAGGCGTCACATGTTCACGCTTTGATCCTCACACTGCGCCGCACTCTGTAAATTCCAGGTTGGACTGAGGGTGGCAGTAACGTACAGGGTACGGGTGGAGGACGGCATGCATAAGTAATGAGGCCGAGCGGGGTGAGGGGAGGAGGGCCGCACTGATGCGGCTCTTTAGCGAGGCGATCTCTGGCAAGAGATAAAGATCAGTAAGAACAGCAGGAACCCTGTGGCGGCTTCGGCACGCGCCAGCTGGAGCGCCGCGGTGGAGGTAAAGGGCACGTGTGAAGTAACGGAACACATAAATAGTGTGTGGAAGGGCGTAATTAAAACCGAATCCACCTCCCGCCGAGGTTCGGAGGCCTGCTTGGAAACCAAACGTCTCCCGGTGAGGGGAACGGGGGAACGGAGGGGAGGTTCTCCCGCGCTCTGCTGCCTTGAACAGCCCTCTTACTCATCCTTTCCACTGACGCGGCTGCAGGGGGGGGAGGGGAAACGCGAGCCGCATGTTAACTCCCGCCTTGGGTTCGTGAAACCCTGCGGAGACGTTCTATCATTTGTTGGAATGTGAGTGTAGTAGCACAGTGGCGCCAGAGGGGGGAGGAGAGGCGGAGATGGTGCGGTGAGTGGGCAGGCCAGTTGTACTCAGGGGGGCATCGTCCCCTTGTTACATTTTGGTGCCGAAAACTGGGACGGTTGAGGACGTACATGGCAGAGAACATCACCTGTGAGCTGTGCGGGTATGTTCTCCAGCAGGGGTCAGGCTTTGGGCTTTTGCAGAGTGGGCGGGGCAAGTGGAGGTTCCAGCAGCTGTGCTTGGGATCTAGGGCTTGGGATCTGCTTCACCTGTGAGCTATGCGGGCATGTTTTCCAGCGGGGGTTCACATCCAGACCCAGGCTTTCGCAAAGTGGGCGGGGCAAGCAGAGGTAGGAGCGAAGGATGTCGCTCATCGAGGAAAAATGGGAAGGCGCGGAAGGTTGCCGAAGTGCTTGGGACATGCCTTGGGACATGAATGATGTAGGAAGGCATATCCTCCGGTCCTCCGGCGGCCACCACTCGTTACGTTTTGGTGCCGAAAACCTAGACGGATGAGGCAGGGAACGTCACCTGATAGCTGCAGGGGGGCAGGCTTTTAGCTATCACGGAGTGGGCGGGGCAAGCACGGAGTGGAAACGCCGAGGGGGTTCGCTCTTGGCGAAAATTGGCAGCGGTCGCCGTAGGTGCTTGGAACACGCTTTTCGTGGCCATGGGGACAGGGGGACAGAAGAGTCTACACTGATCCACATGTGACCCACATGTCTACGGGGCGACCCACATGTGACCCACCGCTGGAGGGATGACGCCAGGAGCTCCCTGGTCAGACTAGATCGGAGCCGTGGCCCGGCAGCAGGAAGACTCT
Source organism: Corydoras sp. C115 (assembly GCA_019802505.1). Taxonomy (NCBI): domain Eukaryota; kingdom Metazoa; phylum Chordata; class Actinopteri; order Siluriformes; family Callichthyidae; genus Corydoras; species Corydoras sp. C115. Next base: position 658,961 of record JAFMOC010000067.1, on the reverse strand, counting down.
GACCTCTCTCCCTCTCGCAGAACCCCCCCCCCCCCCATACACGAATCTGCGTGGGTGGCTGTGTTGTAGCGTGGTGGCATTGGGGTGTTGATCAGGGAGACTGATGACGTGGGCAACCTTTAAAACTTTGACATCACACGCCATGCCAGGTCACATGTCGCCACCTCTAACAGCCAGTCGGGCGCAGAACGTTCCGCGATGCTCTCGATTCGATGAGTAGAACACAGCGGCTCGAGCACCCGCAGATGTCAGGGATTGGTGAGAGTTAAATATTCGGATCGTGCCTCATCAGGACGCGGACCGATGACTCCCGCCCGGCGAGTCGATTGAAACCGAGCCTCTCCACCGCCGCCGGAGTGCGGAACCGAGCGCCGCGAGGCGGTTTGTATGCTAATCTGAAGCAACGTTCTGTTATTGCAGACGAGCGACAGAACTAGCAGGAAAACAGCGAGCCCCTGAAGATCGGCGGCGCATAATAACATACAAATCGCTCGGCTGTCAGTGCATTATCTCAATTTTCAATCATGGATGGCGTGGATTCCTTTTATCTGCGCCGCCGCCGCCGCTCTGTGTGCCGCGAGCTGCTTAGCATTTCGACTGAATTACGGTGCCGCCGTGCGAGGAGGCATTTCTTGATTGAGCTAATCTAGCAGATGTGGGAGGGGCTCTCGAGTCTAAAGATAGAGCGATATGATGTTTCTGCTGGCTGGGGTTCATCAGACTTACGTTCTCTGCCGAGTCTTGTGATTGGTGGATGGACTGTAAATGAGAACAAAGGAGAACAGGCGGAACGAAGAGAACAACAGCAAGGCGTGAAATAAAAAATGCTTTAAGCTACATGTACTGCAGACACACTGGAGAAATTCAGAAATCAGAAGGTTTAAGGGACTTAGGGTTGGGAACTAGGGTTAGGGGTCCATGGTCTGGTATGGTGTCTGACATCACATGATGCGGGAAGAGAGAATTCCATGGACCGCAGGAGCGACGTCCTGCCGAATACTGTCTCAGAATAAAACCCAATCCTGTCAGGAGTAATCCAGTCTCCGGTCCTTATTCGTGCCCACTCCTCGTTACCGAAAACCCAGAACGGATGAGGACGCATGTGGCAGAAAACGCCACCTGCGAGCTTCGCAGTGTGGGCATGTCCTCCCGACCCAGGCTTTCGGCTTTCGTGGAGTGGGCGGGGCAAGCGGAGGTTCCAAGGAGGCTCAGAAGGCACGTGCCGCCGTAGTGCCGGGGACCTACCGCTTCCACGAGGGTCGACGGAAGGGTCTACGCTGACCGGGATGGCCTGCATGTGACCCACCGCTGGCGAAAGGTTGGTAACTAAGGTTAGGGGTCCATAGTTTGGGAAACATGAGAAGACACTCGGAATCTAGCACTCCTGCCCACTACCGAGAGGTCGGCCAATCTGGTTGGCTAGTGCAATAAGCACAACCAATAAAACACATGGTTAAACCACTCCTCGTTTCTCTGAATCCAACGTAAACTTCCGTAGAACCTCATCACGTACACGATGCCTCAACCGAGCGCTCGCGTCTCCGAACGACGGATGACGGAACGATTCAGAGTCATCTCTGAGGCATCATGAGAAAATGACTCGTAGGACAAAATGGCGAAGACAGAAACATCCCAGTACCTGATCTCCAGCTCTGCCTGCAGGTCCAAATCCCATTAGCGGGCCGAGTAAAGAAACACGGTCTCCCGCAGAGACAGAACATGTGGAAGGCAAATTGTCCACGCAGCTCCGGGCGTGCGGAAGACGAAACGTGCTGTGAGCATGCGAGTGCCGAACGCAGCCATTAATAATGCATGCCGCTTTGTTTAGGCCGCCCGCCATCCGAGCGGGATGAGGGGAAGGGGTGGAGGTTCCGAGTGAACGCGCCAATTACTGCGACAATGCTGTAAATAAACCCATCGTCGGCACGCGGTCGGGGGCCCGGGCACGCGGGGATGAGTGCTCGACCACTTTATTGTCGGAGGGTCCTGTAGAGATCCTCCATCTGGGATTCGTCAGCCTGAAAACAGCCTTTTATTTTCCCGAGTATCACTGATGAATTAAGTCCTGCTGACCGGGAGCGCCGCACGAAGCCCGACATGCACCCGCAACACATCTGCACACCGTCGCCGCTCAACATCAGCTCAGCAGATCCGGTCCTGCAGAGCCACGTGGAAACACGACGTACTGGCCTGGTTCCCATAGGGAGCGGTATGGGGGGGTGTGGGGCACATGTGGGCCACCCCGGTCAGGGTAGACTCCCCCTGTGCCGATGGCCACACAAAAGTGTCTTCCACCCCGACCCGGGCCGCCGGGACCTCCGCTTGCCCCGCCCACTGCGCTTTGTTGTGTACTCTGTCCCGGGTTGTGTACATCTGTCCCGGGTTTAAACCCAAAAATGTAACGAGCGGTGCGGCTCATTCAAACCGCTGTTGTTCCCCATGCCCATCCAGGAGAGAACGTTTTGGGCAAGCCCACAAGCCCTGGGTTCTGCTGGTGTCAGTGATTTTGATGGGATGCGTTACGATGTTGTGATGTCACAGTTGTATTCTTCAGCCGGGCCACTGATTATTGCACACACTCACGTACTCAACTTCAATAGGGGCAATTTGGAGCATCCAAATCACCTTGAGTCCATGTTTTTGGACTGTGGGAGCAAACCGGAGAACCCGGAGGAAACCCACGTGGACACAAGGAGAACATGGAAACTCCACCCAGATCCAGATTCGAACCTGGACCCCCAGGCGGACATGCGGACCACTACGCCCTCGTGCTGCCTTGTTAATATTCTGATTAAATAAACCCATTTATTTCGTCTCTTGTACTCTTATACTATTTGTTCTTTTATCTTCTTTTGTCTGATGATTCCATGAGGCTTTGGAACGTGACAGCGTCGCCATGGATACAACTGTGACATCACAACCTCCTCCTTCTTGTCATTGAATTCAGTGGCGGCAGCGCGGTGCGATCGCAGAGCATACTCCCGTCAAGCGGCACGTCTAATCAGATTAAAAAAGGAGATCCGTATACGTTCCGCACGTCTGCGTTGCCAGATGATGAATAGGTTCTGAGCCGGATCAGCCGTCTTTGGAGGAGGAAGCGGAACCGAGGCGAGCGCTCCGGGTTCAGAGGGTTTTCCATATGATCATAGGCGTCAGCGCCGCTTCATTCGCCGAGACGCCGGACAACGAACAGATTGCAGCTGGGAACGGAGAACGCCGAAGTCATTAAACAGCAAAGAGGAGGAGAATGAGGAACCGCAATTTGCTCTGAATGCAAAGCAGGACGAACGAGTGAGAGACGCGGAACACCGGAGGAATAGAACTCGTCGACGGGAGAAGGAACAAAAAAGAGAGAGCTGCGAGGCGAGGCGACGGAACGCTGACGACGTTCCACAGGAATGGGTCCTTTCACAGGAACCTCTCATTATTATCCACTGGTGACTTGTACGTCGGGTTCCGGGTGTCAATGCGAGGTTCTCCGCGGTTTTTCATCCAATAAATGACGCTCGCCGGCCACTTTATTAGATACACCTCGATGATGCCGTTCAGTCTCCATCACATCAGCTCCTCTGAGCGTACAAATGGGATTTGTAGTTCTATCATTCCATTTTGTAGTCCATCAGTTCCTCTACATTCTCTCTACATAGCTCACATTCCCATAGCTTTCTCCACCTTATTCTGTTCTCTGATGATCAACACCATGGAGAGGTGGTGGGTGGTGGATCATTCTCAGTTCTGCAGTGATGGCGACGTGGTGGTGCGGGTGTGAGAGCGTGTGTTCTGATACAATCTCAGATACAAAACCAGGGCAGCATTGTGTTTATGAGAGAATGTTGATAAGAAACCACTCATGTGATGCAAGAACCAGAGCCTACCTGACTCAGGGGGTTTGGTATGTTCTCCACAAGGTTTTCTGCAGCACGGCGGCTTTTCGGGGCATCAGGGGGGCACTGAAAGAAAAACAAGCGGGAAAAGAAATAGTATTAAGATTTTTTTATATATATACAAAACATATTAATACTATTTTATTACTATTACTATTTGTTTATTTATTACTATTACTATTTAATTAATATTCATTCATTAATTATCTCCCGCTTTATCCTCTACTAGGGTCGCGGTGGGGTTCCCCATGCCCATCCAGGGGAGAACGTCTCGGGCACTGGGCAGATAGCCCCAGGACAGGGCGCCAATCCATCGCTGGGCACACACTCACTCATACAGACACACTCTATATGGGGCAATTTTGGAGAATTCAATTGACTTGATCCATGTTTTTGGACTGTGGGAGGAAACCGGAGAACCCGGAGGAAACCCACGCTCCACCCAGATGGGGATTCGAACCGGGAATCCCTAGCGCTGAGAGGCGAACGTGCTAACCACTAAGCCACCGTGCCGCCCTATTTAATTAATATTATTAATATATTTATTAACACTCTTGCTTTAATGCCAAGAGCTCCATGGAGTCTATTCTGTTTTAAATTAGCATGTTCTCCCCACATCCATGCAATGGTGTTGTAGAAGGAACCAATAGGATTTCAATCAAACTTCTGAAAGTGTAAAGCGTTCTAGATGTTCCAACAACATAGAAGGATCCGGAACCCTCGACCCCCTGGGCTCATGGCTGGGACTCCGCCCACAGTGGTGGACCAGGGTGTTGCGCCCCCCCCGCCCTGTATCTGCAGCGGGTGCGACTCTTCTGAAACCTGTCGGCACGGTGGAATCAGTTGTTTATTTTTTTTAAATGGTGTGTTTGGCGCGTCTCCATCGTACCCCGCGCTCGCGGGCAGCCCCGAGCACGCGCCCCGTCACAACAACGCACGCGAGGATGTGCCGGTTGTTCCCTCATTAAAGCGTCTCATTAAGATGTTTTGACAGAGTTTAGCTCGGAAACCTAACAACCGATAGAACGCTTTCGGGCGCCGACATCAAAAGGTCTGGCATAGCGTTTAACCCCCGAAGCACCTCCGCGTTCTAACGCTCCGAATAAATCTGAATAAATTCACACAGATTTAAAACCGCAACTCGTTTTCAGTGCAGCGTCAGGAAACAAGTCTGATCACCGAGATCGGGTTCCGCGTGTTTATTAACGAGATGTTACACCATTTAATAGATTAAGATTAATTAATTCATGGTTGTTTAGTGGTTGGCATGTTCTCCTCTCAGCACTGGGGATCCAGGTTAGAATCCTGATCTGGGTGGAGTTTGCATGTTCTCCCCGTGTCCGGGTCGGTCTCCTCCGGGTTCTCTGGTTTCCTCCCACAGTCCAAAAACATGGATTCAAGGTGAATTGAATGCTCTAAATTGCCCCATTTAGAGTGAGTGAGTGTGTGTCCAGTGAAAGATTGCCTCCCTGTCCTGGGTGTATCAGCCCAGTGCCCGAAACGTTCTCCCCTGGACGGGCACCCCGAAACGTTCTGAATGAATGAATAATTAATTAATTATATGTCACTTAATCCTCATCCAGCGGAGAATGTTTCAGGCACACACACACACACACACACACACACACACACAACCACACACTCTCTATATGGGGCAATTTAGAGCATTCAATTCCACTTGAATCCATGTTTTTGGACTGTGTAAGGAAACCGGAGAACCAGGAGGAAACCCACATGGACACAGAGAACATGCAAAACTCCACCCAGATTGGGATTTGAATCGGCAATCCCCAACGCTGAGAGGAGAACATGCTAAACCACTAAGCCACAGAACATCAGAGCGCCCTGAACCAGAGCGTCAGCTGGTCAAACAATCCTGTTAGATCTTGAACACTCACTGATGGTTCTAAAGGAGAACGATGGTTAAATCCATGATGCTCTCTCTCTCTCTCTCTCTCTCTCTCTCTCTCTTTCTGTTGAACCTGATGATGAACCTCATTACGCCGCCGCCGCCGCCGCACACAGTGTTCTCACAGAACTCTGGCGACGCAGACCGTATTACGGGATCTCAAAGAACAGCTTTACAAAAGCCATCAGGTTCGATTCGGGTCTTAAACCAGGAGAGGTGTCATGGACGTCTCAGAGTTCAGTGTTCGCACCAAGAACCGAGAACCCAGAACGGAGAACCGTGACGGCGCCTCGTGACGGACCTCGTTTAAATTTGCAGATTTATTATCATATTATTTTTCTTTCGGGTTCTGCAGCACACTGATCTGATTAGAACAGACAGTACGTTCTCTCTAATACCCCCCCACGCGAACCCCTCCCCCGTCCCATCCACAGTCTCTGAAGCTGTTCTCATGTTTATTTGAACTTCTGCAGTTCCTCATGGCGCAGATTCGATGGCGTGCCGGAACCGTTCTCCTAACTGTGCATCGCTGCTGCAGATGTTTTCGCTGCACGTCCTGACGACCTTCAGAACCCTACAGAACCGCAGCGCATATCAGACTTTAATCCGTGAACCCCGAAGAACGTTCTGAGTGAAGGTCCCAGAAGACCAGGGTTCCCAAATCCCAGCGTGCAGCCTTGCCTGGCACCAACAACCATGCCATGTGATGCCCTCCTTCTCTATTTTGACGCTCTATGACATGGTCATGTGACTGGTTGTATATATAGAGTACATAGCAGCCCTGATACCATGGGTAATTGAACGGGAGAACCTACTAAAGTGATGAAACGTAATCAATTTTCATTTATATATCATCTTCTGCTTAATCCTCTACTAGGGTCTTGGGGTTCCCCTTGCCCATCCAGAGGAGAACGTTTCGGGCGCCAACCTATCACACACATATACACACACACAGACACACACACTCTATATGGGGCAATTTAGAGCACCCAATTTAGTTTGAATACATGTTTTTAGACTGTGGGAGGAAACCGGAGAACCCGCAGGAAGCAAATGTGGACACGGGGAGAACATGCAAACTCCACCCAGATCAGGATTCTATCCTGGATCCCCAGCACTGAGAGGAGAAACCACTAAGCCACCGTGCCGCCCATGAATTAATTAATGATAATCTATTAAATGTCTCGTTAATAAACACGCTGACCTTCTCCGGAATTTGCGGAACCCAAGCTTTTTCCTACCTCCGGAATTTGTGGAACGCGGGGAGAACATGCAAGCTCAAGCCAGGTGGGTGTTCGAACCTGGATCCCCAGCACTGAAAGGAGAACATGCCAACCACTAAGCCAGCATGCCACCCATGAATTAATTAATGTTCATCTATTAAACGGCGTAATGTCTCGTTAATAAACATGCTGACCTTCTCTGGACCTTTTCCCGAGTTCTGCAATTTGCGGAACACGGGGACATGGGGAGAACATGCAAACTACAGGCAGATTCGAACTAAAATCTAACAGGGATTCTAACCTGGATCCCCAGATATTCTAACCTGGATCTCCAGCACTGAGAGGAGAACATGCCAACCACTAAGCCAGCGTGCCACCCTTGAATTAATTAATGGTAATCTATTAAATGACGTAACATCTCATTAATAAACACGGAATTTGCGGAACCCAAGCTTTTTCCGAGCTCCGGAATTTGCGGAACACGGGGAGAACATGCAAACTCCAGCCAGATGGGGGTTCGAACCTGGATCCGAGAGGAGAACATGCTAATCACTATACCAATCACACCACCCACAATCAATACCTCTGAAATAAGATCTGATCTTCTCGTTAATCTGAAAGGAGAACGTCCTGGTGGAACCCGTCAGGTGAGCACATCACACCCCCCCCCCTCGTTCAGAGGAAGACCGGAACCAACGCTCTGGACCTCGGGAGGTCCCTCGGCCCTGAGGGTGAGGCTGTACATCCTGTACTACACGTCGCGAGGCCCTCATCCTCATCCGGCCGCAGAACTCAGCGGAACCATTAAGCCCGTCCGGCCGCTAATGAGACCCATTCCTCACGTACGGACTCGGCTCGGCAAACAGAACCGGTGCCGCTGTGTTCTGGAGCGGAACCCCAGATATATGAAGCTAATTTGCTCCCACTGTCGCGCCGAGCGTCCAAAATAAAGAGTGAACGGCGCATTAGCGGGATTAGATGGAGCGGACGTATAGTTTTTGCAAACAAAACGTCGTCCGAATAAAAAACGCCGAGTTTTAACAAAAAATCCGGTGCGGTCACGAAGAAGAGAGGCGGCCGAACGACATTCAGAACGCGACGCACAATGCGCCGCTCCGATTCGATTAACAATAAAGCAATTATCATCTTTATCTGTCAGCATGTTATGTCGTTATATTCACTACGACGCATTAGGCTACATAATAACCTCGACTAATGCGAGCGCGAGACGGTGATTAAGATCCGAGCAGAAGCTCAGGCTCACTGCTCACTAACGACATCATCATTTATTCAGCCGCCGCTCACAAGTCTTCATTTTGGATTTCATTAAACAACATGTTATCGTAGAAATACATCGGACGCACACACACAATTTCCTTCCAATTAATTCATTCATTAAAAACAGCGTTTGTATTTCACACTGGAGTTGGATCGATTAATCGGCGCTCTGATATCATTGATCGATATGAACGCTGAAGATACTTTGTTATTGTGATCAGCGCGGCTGATAAATAGCGTGTAATAAAAAAAAAACACCGATTCACCTTAAAAACCTTAATATATAACTTTCATTTACATAAAATTTTATTAACTGTATGGTGTGTTTAATCATGGTGCCGCCTGTAAACACTATGAAGAAATCCATCTGTAAATGATGTGCTTATTATGTTGGCATGTTCTCCTCTTGCTGGGAACTTGCATATAACATATATGTTTGAATCAACAATTGTCACAACTTCCATAATCCCTTCTAAAAAGGGGCACTGTTTTGGGCGCTGGGCAGATACACCCAGTAGAGGGCGCCAATCCATTGCTGGGCGCACTCACACACACTATATAGGGGCAATTTAGAACAGTCAATTCATCTTATTCCATGTCTTTGATCTGTGGGAGGAAACTGGAGAACCCTGCGGAAACCCACATGACCATGGGGAGAACATGCAAACTCCATCCAGTGCAGAGATGTGAAAAACTTTAACCACTAAACCACCGTGCCGTGCCAACTACACACATGGGATGAATTAGAATTCCGACTGTGTAACAGGCCACACTCTTTCTCAAAAGATCCTTTAGATCCTCCAGACTCATTGACGTTAATTAATGAACACCGTAAATAAACAGCACTACGTTCTTTTGCGTTTGGTTCCTCACCCGAGCCCCGGGGATCTCACAGCAGGCCTCCTGCGGAGCCAGCGACGGGTCGCAGTAGAGCATCATCTGCTGAAGGTCCAACTGAAAGAGGAGAGAGGGAAACGAGGTCAGTTCGTTATTCGGGGTTCGGTGAGGTAGTTCTTGCATCTGCTCGACTATCACACCCATCCACCGTACTGCTCCACCACCAAGATGGAGAATCCACCAAACCCACCAATGCCGTGAATGTTCCTAAGGTTCTACATGGACGATGGACCACGAGGTTGAGTACCGATAGGATGAGGATGGAGGAAATATTTAATAAATAATGGGGTTTGTTGGTGAGAGCTTCCAGAGAGGTGGTTTCATCATTCTTACCACACACACACACACACACACACACACACACACACACACACACACACAGCCCAGGGCTGAGCCCTCAGGTATCCTCTGCATGGGAAGTAGCATTTCTGATTGCAGCGTCAATGATGTTCCACACTTTTTAGAACATGTGGAAGAAACTGCTGTGGTTCCCTCATGTGCCATAGAACCTGCATCTTAACTCTAAAGATCCCTGACAAGGTTCTACGAACTCCATGAGGGTCACTCTAGAGCTCGAGAACCTTGTAGGAGAACCTTCTCCTGCTGCAGGGATTTGTTATTCCAGACGAGTAGACCTGCACCTTGTGATCTGAGCTCGGTTGTCGGACTCTAAAGCGGCGGTGATTAAGGGGTGGGGTCACTGTCCCGTCATGTGACCTGAGCTCCGTGTGACCATTCCCTCACCTCGGCAGGGACGGCGTCCCGGGCCCTGACGAGCAGCAGCGTGTGTCCGGTGATGGGGACGGGTCCTCGAGGCTCGAGCGGCTGGTTCTCGACTGAGGCGCAGTCCACGTGCAGCGACGCCGCCGTGCTCCGCACGCTCAGCGCCACCTTGTGCCAGCGCAGGTCCAGCAGACTCTCCACACCCTGGCCATCGAAGACACACCCCACCGGTGCGGAACTTGGGTCCGCGGCAGCCGCCCGCAACGCCAGGGTGCGCTCGGGTCCGTTCAGATCCAACGAGAACTGCGTGAAACAGAACAAGGAGAAGGGAGTGAGGCGCTGAGATGGGTTTCAAATCTGCAGAACCAAGCAGAACTTCCCGCAGCGGTTTGGGGCCACAGACGGACCGACAGACGGAACTGCTCGGGGGACGAAGGGACTAGTGGCGGTACCTGCGGATAACCCCGCTCGTCTGAGATCTGGAACAGGTAAACGTTCTCCCTCAGGCTCTTGCTTTTCAGCTGCAGGGTGAAGACCACAGTGAAGTCCTCAGGCACTCCGCCCGGAAACAGCTGACTGCGAAGAAACGACAGCCAATCAGAGTCACTTTAAACATCAGGCTCATTTTAATTAAGTTTCCCGTTTGCTTTGGGGTTTAAATTCAGTCTGATGATCCGGTTCCACTGCGAAGAAACTCTTTAATTAATTATCTCTGATTTACAAACATCAAACAGTATGAGAGGGGGCGTGGCCTAATTCTGAATAAACCCCATAAAGAGGTGTTATTAGTCCCGGCGTGTAGTGGAGTACAGTTCCACCTCTACGTGATTTATTCACAATAATATACAACCTCGAGTGTCTGATTTCTTTAATAAAACACTTACAAACATACTATAATAAAAAAACAAGTTTTAATTCAGAAATGCATTAATTAAAAACTAAATCGTTAATAATCTGATCTTCCAAGACGTCATCTAGTCCGGTTTATAAAGGATTTAAACAGGATTCCGTTTTTGTAATGATCACTGCCCTCTAGTGGTCAAAGTATATATAAACAGTGTAACAGGTTTAGTGCTGATTGCTGTTTATATTAATCTGTATTTTATGACTTAAAATAATGTATTGTATATCACGAATGTAAAGCGCTCAGAGGGGTGTGTTATTGTCATTGATGTTACGGCCAGACCAATGGCTCAGCCAATCAGATTTAAGGAGTGGACTTGGTTTAAAATAACACTTTTATATATGTATACTCATTCATTATCTTCCGCTTTATCCTCTATTAGGGTCGCGCGGGGGGGGGTGGGGGGGGGGGTTCCCCATGCACATCCAGGGGAGAACCTATATATATATTTTTATTATTATTATTTTTTTTAAATGAACCATCTGACATCAAGGTCCATGGTTCCACTATATCCACATAGCCTCCCATATTTTAAACCGCCACCCATATTTTATACCGCCTCCCATTAATATGCTGAAAATCTAGGCCCCACCCACCCACACTAGCCGCCCTCTCCGTGCTCTGAGCAGGAAAATCAGGCGGACGGTGAAGCATCAGCCGCTATTTTCCGAAAGCCTAAGATGCCGAACCCTGACTCTGATTTTCATAAAGTAACACGGCTCCACCGGCAGCATCTCCATTTCCATCACTGTTTGCATTTCCACAGGTCAGCGGCGCCGGGGTGCCGGGATAGGACCCGCAAAGCAGCTTGGTCTCCGCCGCCGCAATCACACTCGACTCAAATGATGCACCACGAGGGTCAGGGGTTAAGAGAATGGATAAACACTGAGACGCAACCCCAACACACACCCTCCACCCACCCCCCACCCACCCAGCGGGGAGCCTGAGCACACACACACACGTGCAGTGCGGCAGCTGGCTCGAGTCTGACACTGTTTTACAGCAGAACGGAGAACTTCAGGGAAACGCAGGGTTTTGGAACCCGGGACGGTGGAACGAGGGTTCATATGAGTTCTAAAGCTCTGCTGTGGGAACTTTGGTTAAAGACACTGTTCAGTCTGGAGTCTGGATGAATGGGGGGGGGGGTTGAACCATGTGTTCTATCCAACCCCCTGTTCTAGAACGATGGAAAACAGACGAGCAACGGAACCGACGGAAAGAGAAGAGTGAACAGAGCGGGCATTAAATACGGCCCAGTCCCAAATCAGGTGAAACAAATAAATAAATACAGATTCAAACAGGCAGAACGCTGGGATAAGTGTTTTGATTTGGGGGTGGGGGAAGAGCAAGCACAAACACACTCTATGTGGGGCAATTAGGAGCATTCAATTTACCTTGAATCCATGTTTTTGGACTGGGGGAGGAAACCCGGAAAAGAAGCATGGCAACTCAGTCCAGATTGGGATTCGAACCGGGATCCCAGCTCTGGGGGGAGAACATGCCAACCACTACACATCGCGACAACCCCAAAACACACAAAACCCGTCTCCGCTTTATCCTCTAGGGTCATGGGGAGGTCCATCCAGGGGAGAACCTTTCAGGCGCTGGGCAGATACGCCCAGGACAAGACGCCAATCTATCACTGGACACACACTCACACACTCTATATGGGGCAATTTGGAGAACTGACCTTGATCCATGTTTTTGGACTGTGGGAGGAAACCGGAGAACCTGGAGGAAACCCATGTGGACACAGGGAGGACATGGAAACTCCACCCAGATTGGGATTCCAACCTTGAATCACTACTTCTGAGAGGAGAACATGCCAACCACTAAGCCACTGTTCCGCCTCTGGAAATTACACGATTCAGATATTTTTAGGCCTTCAGAGAAGAACCTGAAGGTCCTGACGTCTGCTATTGGACTCCATGATGATAAGGAGATTGGTGATTGGGATTGGAACCAGATGGCGGGATGTTCCGCAGTCGGTCCCGTTTCTTCCAAAGCAGCAGGTATCAACTCGCCTTCAAACCCTGAATAAACTCAGACAAATCCTCTAAAAATAACAGACGACATCACGGGCCCTCGCTCTCCCTCGCTCTCTCTTGCTCGCCCTCGCTCTCCCTCGCTCGCGGTCTTATTTATTTATGAGTGTAAAAGCTTTCTCCCAAAAGTCATCCGGAGGACGGGCGCGGCCTCGTCTCAATCAGAACGACTTCAATCACGCGCTCAGGAGGAGCAGGGATAGGACGTAGACTGGTGCGCGGGTCATCGGATACGGATTTATATTCCGAGCACAGCGCTTCCTCCCAACGCCGCCGTGATGTATGAGGAGGATTAATAACGGAGGCACCTTCCAAAACGCCGTGTGCTTTAAAAACCTTTTATCTGAGCCACTTAGACGCCGAGAGCCAACGCCGCCGTAAGACCGCGAATATCAGCGATGGGTTACTCAGCGGTCATAAAACAGGTGCTTCAACTCTTCTTAAATCTGATTGGCTGAGCAGTGTGTCCAGCTGTGACATCACGGACAGTAACGTCCTAAAATTTAAATCATAAAATACAGATTAATATAATCAGAGAAACCGTTACACTGTTTTTTATAAACCGTGTTCTGTGATTTGCCCACTAGATGGCAGTGTTTCATAGAGTAGTTAGAGAAACCGGAATCCTGTTACTCAGCGACCTGCGTTCAGTTTAATAACCGGACTAGATTACGTCAGGGAAGATCAGATTAACGCATTTCTGCTTGTTTTTTATCATAGTGTGTTTGTAAGTGTTTTATTAAAGCAATCAGACACTCGAGGTTGTGTATTATTGTGAATAAATCACGTAAAGAGGTGGAACTGTTCTCCACTACATGCCAGGACTACCACCCTGCCGTCCTGCTATTATAATAATAATAATAATAATAATAATAATAATATTATTATTATTATTATTAATATTATTATTATTATTATTATTATTATCATTATTATTATTATTATGTAGCTCCACCCCTTCGGATGATATTGGGATGATGGTGTGAACGTGCTCCCATTAATCAGAGTGAACTATAAGACCAAAAAGTATGTGGACATAGCATTTGCATGTTCTCTTGTGTCTGTACGTTGTTCCCGTTACTCAGCCGTCCATCTGGTTTTTGGACGTGATGACGGCGTTTGTGCCGAGATTGACGGAATTAAATGCTCCTCCAGGTCGGGTCGGTACTGATCACCCCGTTCCCCTCAGGTTCTAACCTCCTGAAGTCGTTCAAACTGTTAGAACCTGAATGCAAACAGAACCAGAACCAGAACCAGAACGTCTGCGCTTTTAATCGATGGAGCATCTGAAAGGTCCGGCACCGATGGAAACACGAGTTCTCTGATTGGACGAAAGTTGAATGGTGTGCATTGTACTCTGCTTTATGATGATGATGATGATGATGATGATGATGGGTGCTAAATGTTATTGTTCATAAAACTTTTAACATCCTGAGCTGTGTGTGTGTGTGTGTGTGTGTGTGTGTGTGTGTGAATGTGTAACTCAAACTGCAGATGGATGCCGTGAGGGGGAGTGTGTGTTCAGTGTGTGTGTGCAGTGAGGGGTGTGTGTGTGCAGTGTGTGTGTGTGTGTGTGTGTGTGTGTGTGTGTGTGTGCAGTGAGGTTTGGTGCCTCAGGTCTGGTTTCTTAATCACATGGCTCTGACACGGCGAGGTTCTCCAGCGCAGCTGTAACATCCTGGACTTGTGCTGACCTGCGTACGTTCTCTAAATGTTCCGCAGCATGTAAAGAAAAGTAGGTCAGCGTCAGTCACCATGTTCTGCTCCATGTTCTGCACCACGTCAGTCACCAGGTTCTGCACCATGTTCCGCACCATGTTCTGCACCACGTTCTATGTTCTGTGTTCACAGATGTGAAGACAGAAATGTCTGATGATTCTGAGATCTCTGACGTTCAGAATCAGAGCAGAATACAATTCCCCATATGGGTTCTCCATGCCCATCCAGGGGAGAACGTTTGGGGTGCTGGGCAGATACCCAGGACGGGGGGGAGGGGGCAATCTATCACATGCTCTGTTCAGGATCTGTTCTCTTGATGTTCTTGATGTTGTGTTCAAAGTTCATGTTCTATTCATGTTCTATTCATGTTCTATGCATGTTCTATTCATGTTCTATTCATGTTCTATGCATGTTCAATGCATGTTCTATTCATGTTATGTTCTGTTCAGGTTCTGTTTGTGTTCTTTTCTGTTGAAGTTCAGGTTCTGTTCAGGTTCTAGGTAAAGTTTTGTTGTGTTTTGTGTAAACTGATCAGAACTTTTCAGGTAGAAAACTGTTCTCAGATCAGGGGACCGATCCGATCTGGTTCCCCGTGATGAGAAACTACATGAAAAAGAAGAAGGAACCAAAAAGATTAAAAAAAGAACAGATCAAAGAAATTAATATAAAGAAAGACGATGTGAGAACGATGAGAACGATGAGATCGTGCAGCTGTTCATAAACTAAAGAAAGGAAATCATAATGCTTTGGAGAGTCAGGAGTGTGAAGGTCAGAGCGTCCGGACCTCGGGACTCACTCACTCAGAGGGCTGGATCAGGCGCACTTTCCCCAGACGGAGGATGGTGGCACCGCGGGGGTTCCGAATCTTCTTCACATCGCCGTTCCTCATCAGACCGAAGAGGCGCACCAAATCGAAGCCTGCGGATCGGCCGATCGGCTCATTAAGCATCCGCAAAACCAATCAATTAATCAATCAATCAATCAATCAATCAGCTCGGCTTGAAACAGAAAATCAGACGGCAAGCCACACCAAGCATTATGACATCACTACAGGGGGCGGGGTCACAGGACACACACATACATACAGTTTGCAGCTATAACAGATTTCACGCTCAGAGGTCAGGCACTGATGTTGGGTGAAAGGACGCAGGTCATCCCTCAGATGTTGGATGGGGTCGGGGTTTGGGGTGAGGGCTTCGTGAGGGCCAATCAGGTTATTTTACCCCAAACTCACCCCACATTTTATTTACGGCTGGCTGTGTGCACTGGGACACCAAAAATAAGGGCCTTCCCCAAACTGTTCCCCACAAACTGCCATTTGGCATCCATATGGCAGTGTATAGTATACAGAGATATATAACCCACATCATGGGGAGAACATGCAAAATCTACCACAACACCACCTTGTGCTTTCTATCCAGAGACGGAACCCGGGTGCTTTTTGCTGAACCTCATTATGTTCCGTGGTGTTATGTTCTCAGAACGTCCTTTTTTACCCATAATCCCCGAGAACGCGCCGCCCTTACATCAGACAGCGCTACAGTAAATCCGGGGCGGTTCGAGCCCGGCGCCTTCATCAGGCTGGGATGTTAAACGAGTTTAATTAGAGTCGCAGTGCTTGCACGGCGCTGTGGTCGTAACGAGCGTCAGGACAATCGCCGTGGAAACAACGGGGCGATAAAAACCGGGAAGATAAATGTGAGCAAACGTAAACAAATAAACATGAAGCTCAGAAACTGGAGCGACAAACCCGCGGAACCGACGCCCGGTGCTAGCGGGGAATTAAATATGAGGCGGCGTGTTACTCTGCTGTTAGAACGTTAGAGGAAATTGGTTATTGGGGTCGAAACAATTACAACGAGAGGGAGAACACAAGAAAGCTCGGCTCTAGAGGCCGATGTGGGTACTGCAGGAGGAGGGGCTCACTTTGTTGTGCATTGTGTCTACAGACACACAGTTAAGCTGTCTGTTCCACGTTCTAGTGGGAGGGACTAGAACCCAGTGCACCCCCTGCCCCCCCACAGACCCCTGAAGTCATCTGACAGATGTGGGGGTATCAGGTGTCACTGGGTTCCATTCCATTGGTCTTGAAACAGAACTTAATCCGTTTCTCCCCAAATGCTGGGGGAATAGGGGGAGTGCCGGGTTAGTCCCCAACACCTTTCCACCCCAATTACCCCATTGGGACACGAGGCTTGGACCATCTTCAAACCAACACAATGTGGAGCGGGAGGTACTGGCTGACGTCTCTTTAATTGATGTACTGTACGCTTTTGTATGTTCTCTCCTGATCAGTGTGGGTGTCTTTCATGAGCTACAGTTAACTTCTGGCGGGTTGAAAAGTCCCTCAGAAACAAAGTTCCAAGATCGTGTAAGAGTGTAACCAAGTCAGCGAGGATGAGGAGAACCTGCTGAGTCAGCTGAATCTGGATGGTGTAAGGGAACCGTACCTGTGATGTTGTGCCTCGTTGTCTGAGGAAACTTCCAGTCCTCCACCTCGACGGCTGGACACCGCGCTCCTGCGGATACAGACAGGCGTTGGTATGTTTGTTTTAACCATCTCCGACGATCTGCGAAAGTTTTCTGACGGCAAAACGAGGACGGAGAACGTCAGAACTCGGAAGTGTGAGGAGAGCTTGTCTTGTAAACAGACAGCGTCTTAAATGTGGAGCCAAAAATAAATTCCCCCTGACAGAACCTCCTCAGCGCCTCGACGGCTGGATGTCCTGCATCGATGTGGGCCCAAGAGAGGTCCGTCCCGCCGCCTGCCGGGACGTAACCTCGGCCGGGGATCATATCGGCATGCGCATCCATCCCCGTCGAGCGGAGAACCGGTGCACCGCGGCGAATCTGCGGCGGGATCACAGCGAGGTCAGTGTGAGCGCCGATGGGCTCAAAGGCCCGTCCGTTATCTCGGCGAGCGCCGTCACGCCGCAGCAGGACGTCTCGGCGTGCACCTGTCACCGGGACACATCACGGACTGCGCCGGCAAGATCACGCGGGTTCGAGAGCCGAGGAGGAGAATAACGAGACGGGTTCGGCTCCAACCTTCCCGCTTGACAAGCGTTCTAAAACTCTTTCTACGACTGGCGCTGCGAGCGTCGATACAAAGCGAGGTGTCGTCTCCAGCGCCGGGAACTGACAGCCGGAGTCGGAGCTGACGTTTTAAATCTTTAGAAGTCAAACATCATTCTGAAACAGCCTCCTCTCGGCCAAAAAAAAAAAAGAAAAAAACGGATTGCTGAACCGGAGACGGCATCGCGCTGAAGCTGCCGAGGCCCGAAGGCTGAGCGGGTCCTGAGGGAGCGGATCCATCAGCTCTGAGGAACGTCGGGGAGCCGGGGTCGGATCAAGCGGGTTCTGCGTCTCGGCGGTACAGTGATTGAGTTCCTTCTGTTGTGAAACAATAAATAAATACTAACAAAAAAGAAAACAGTAGACACCTGAACACTCCATTTTCTGGACGGAGAGTTTTATAAACTCCGACACGCGCTGTATCGTTTCCACATAGAACTCTGACTGAGCACCGATCATTTGGTTGGTGGATGATTCTCAGCACTGCGGTGACATGGGGCGACCCCACTGCTCCACCTTGAAGATGTAACATCACAGCACTGTTTGACATCACCACCACCATCATACTCACCACCATCATCATCATCAATACCACCACCACTACCACCATGACCATCATCACTATCAACACCATCACCATAATCATCAATACCACCACCATGACCATCATTGTCACCATCACCATCTTCAACACCATCATCATCAATACCACCACCACCATGACCACCATTGTCACCATCATCATCGTCAACACCATCGCCAATACCACCACAATCACCACCACCACCATGACCACCATTGTCACCATTACCATAATCAACACCATCACCACCATTATCATCACTACCACCACCACCACCACCATGACCATCACCACCACCACCACCACCACTACCACTATCATCACCTCCACCACTATCACCATCATCAACATCAACACCATCATCAAAACCACCACCACCATGACCATCATCACTATCAGCATGACCATCACTACCACCACTATCACCATTATCATCATCACCACCATCATCAAAACCACCACCACCACCACCACCATCACCAGTATCATCATGACCATCACCATGACCACCATTATCAGCATCGTCATCAACACCACCACTATCATCACCACCACCATCATCATCATCACTAACACCACCACCACCATTGTCCTCAACACCACCACTATCATCACCACCACCACCACCATCATCAACACCTTTGCAAAAATATTAACCAACCTTTCAATACATGAAGGGATGAACTCAGTGGGCCACAGTGCTCCAGTTTGTTCATGGAACCTCCAAATGAGAAGATCATATCTCAGGCCAAGTGTGTGTGTGTGTGTGTGTGTGTGTACGCAACTCAAGTCTTAATTTATCAGCCCAACATTCTCGCCAATGAATCAAAGTCCATGGAAAAAGAGGGAGCTGTGCCCCAGTTTCACTCTAAGCTCTTTTCCACAACCTCCAGCAGCAGCAGCAGGAGGGAAGTCATAAATCGCGAGGGCCTATCCCTGTGACACGCCGTGTTGGCTCGAGTTAAGTCAAAGGCATCCTGAGGACCAGACAGGCTCTCCTGAGGCAGCACACACGGGTTTAGCTCGCAGCGCACACGACTAACAGGATCATTTTCCACAGGGAGTAAATCTCCTGTGGACCATCTTCTGAGGAACCCACTCCAACGACACGTCACGGAAGAAGGTGGATCTACAGCAAGAGCAAATAGTTTACACAAGCTGATGCATCGTTTTCACTGTATTCTACCAAACGGGAACCTTTTTAAAATCAGCGTTAATAAAAGATCGAAGGTTAAAGGTTAAACATCCAGCATGGTCTTCAGACTCAAACCCCATTCAGCTCGTTAGTGACGAACACCCAACGGAGGTAGAACAACGTCTTCTTACCGTCGGTGGACTCCAGCTGGGCAACACGGCAAAACCAGATGTTCAGCAGGACAAGGGAGCCTAGGATGGTCCTCATGGCTCCACCGCGGAACTTTCAGAACCTAAGGAAGACAACATAAGCGCTGTAATATAGAAGAAGAGCAGACCATCCTCAGACACCCTCATGGTCATGAGTCTTCAGCATCAACAGTGGGCGTGGCTTATGAGGTCCATTTCGTTTAACATATCTGTGTGTTTCTGCCGTTGTAAAAGTGTTGAAACCGCTTCGGTTCTACAATCTCAAGAACCCGAGTATCCAGCTCTCAGCGCTGGGGATCCGGGTTCGAACCTCAATCTGGTTGGAGTTTGCATGTTCTCCCCGTGTCCGTATGGGTTTTCTCTGGGTTTTCAGGTGTCCTCCCACAGTCCAAAAACATGGACGCCTATCCCAGCTGGAGAACCAACGCAGAGGGAGAGGTCCCCAGTTCTCCATGCCAATCCAGGGGAGAACATTTTGGGCGCAGGGCAGATACATCCAGGACAGGGTGCCAATCCATCACTGGGTACACACTCACTATATGGGGCAATTTGGAGCATTCAATTATTAATTAGTCTTATGTAGTTTTCCAATTGTTAAATACGGGTCACATGATCACCACACAACCTGTCCATGGCTGTCCTGCACTGCACATGCTGCCCCCCCTCTGCTCATGGATGATGAGACCCCCACTGAGCCTCGGTCCTCACAAGGTTTCTTCCTTAAAATATCAACAGAACAAGGAGTTTTGTCTTGCCGCTGTTTCTTGGTCTTGCTCTTTGGGGGTTTAAAGGTTTATAACTCTGTGGGGTCGCTGCTTTGTGACAATGTACTATATATATAAATTACCTCGTATCCATGTTTTTGGACTGTGGGAGAAAACCCAAACAGACACGGGGAGAACATGCAAAATCGATTGGATCCTGGAGGAGAACATGCAAACCACTATGCCGCCCTCACTGCATCGTTACACAGGATATCAGTGACGGCCTCCGCGACGACCTGTATGTTTGACACATGGAGCGACGACATCAAAGAGCCTCGTTTAACTCATTATCGAACCCGGACCTGAAACATGTCAATCAAATTGCAGTAAAAACCCCTCCGAGGGTCCCGGACCCCCATTTCCCGGTGCGCTCCCAATCCGAGTGACCCAGTCTCACACGGCGGCGTGTCTGAACACACACCTGTCAGGATGAAGGATGACGGCGAGCCCCGCGGCGCGAGCGCTCGCACGGCCTTATTGCTTTCTCAGATATTTCGGGCCGGGTGTGACGGGGACGGAACGCACACCCCCGAAACCAGATGACCTGAGGGAAATCATACACAGTGTCCACTTTATGGAACGCTATAAAGCCTCACTGCCAGTCCCTCAGCATGTGTTCCCATTCCCGAGTACGAGGTGCTAGATGCAGACGGTTCCCCGGGCCGGAACGTGTCCTGAAACCTGGAACTACCGCAGAGAGAACGCCCCCCCAAACATCCGTATGGCCCGAGTATCCGCCTCTCGGCGCTTCCCGATCTGGGTTTCCATGTTCTCGTTTCCTCCGTGTTCTCTGGTTACCTCTCAGTTCAAAAACAGGTATTGAAGGTGAATGAAGTGTTCTAAAATGCCCCTATATAATGTGTGAAAGCTCAGCGATGGATAGGCACCCTGTCCCATTTCTCATAGTAATCTATGTTGCCTTTAGTACCCACACACAGAAAAGCGTGTTCTCCACATATAACCTATTTGTGTGCACACACACACACACACACACACACACACACACACACACACACACACACACACACTGGTGAAGTGAGCACACATGCCCGGAGCAATGGGCAGCCCTAATTACGGCACCCAAGGAGCATTGGGTTTAGGCACCTTGCTTGTGGGAGTACTTGGTGGGACCGGGAATCAAACCGGGGACCTTGCAGGTCACAAGGCTGGTTCCTTAACCATTATGGCCATGGGGAACCCCCCCGCGAGGATTAGAGGATTAAGCGGAGGATAATTAGATGAGTAATGTTGAGTACCGTTGGCCTAATTCTCTAGTTGGGTCGAGGTCTTTCCCCAATGCCCATCAAAAGGAGAACATTTCGGGCGCCAAGGACAGGGTGCCAATCAATCGCCAGGCAATTAATACTATTGGTTTGAGATGATTACACTTAACGAGGTAAATATACAGATATTCAAACCTTCTTTCTGAAGACGTTCTACATTTTTCGACCCCTAATTTAAAACACTTTTAAAAAACGAGTTGTCCTACAAGATGCTTCAGAATCTGATGTCCCGTCAGCATGACGCCGCCGTATCGCCGTCTCGGTGGGCGGGCCCAGTTCTTTTATTGCCTTTTGATCCAGCACGGTGCGACAGAAGCCACCAGATGCTTTGTTCCTCTTTAATTTGTTTGCGGTGCGCGGGACGCATCTGGACGGCGCTGATAAAACAGACGAGTGTCTCTCGCGGTCCTGGCTCTCGGCCCGGCACGGTCCAGACTCAAAATGATGGAGGCGCCGTGCGAGTAATCACGGGCCGCCGACACATATCTGCCATGATGCGCGAGCGTTACCCGCTGGCACGCGGGTTAAAAATCGATCGCCGCCGCCGCCAAGAGTCGGCGCAAAAAAGCTGAGGATTCAGCAACTTCAAAGAGAAAGACAAAGCCGACAATCAATAAACACGTAGTAAAACGTAATGAGCTGCCAAGCCCGTCGTGCGAGGATTTTGTTCCGCGGCGACGTACGCCTGTCGCACACGGTGCCGGGTTCTGCCTCATAGGTCCATCGTGTTCTCGACGCATCGCCGCGTGATGGATGCGGCTCGGAAAGCAGATTGTCGTAGGTCCTGACGCTTCGCGGTTTGGGAGGGCTTTGCCGTGAGATGCACTGGGTTCACGCCGTAGGAAAAACACACGGCAGGAAGTGACCCAGATACGGATGAGGTCCCGCGTGGAGGGTCCGCTTCACATGTGACCCGCTATCGCAACGCATCAAAGGCGGCTAAAGCAAAGCACCGTCCTGAATACCGAATGAGGCGACGGAGGCCCGGGATCTCCTGCAGCATCTGCAGCTTCACGTCTCATCTGGATTCATCTGACGCCATGTGGCGTCGTTTTAATCTGGATATTTATCGTCTGAGATCTAATTACAGCAGATTAATCGTTGGATATCTCTGATTCATTCGTCTTCTGCGAGAGGGTTGTGGAGGAGCTGATTCCCTCGCCGGTGGTGTCGGAGGAGAACTCCAAGAACTACAAGAAGACACGAGGAGCACACGGCTTTCCTTTGGGTTTTCTTTGCAATGAGTGAGAAATGTAATGATATCTCATGTGGTGGTGAGGGTGGTGGTGAGGGTGGTGGTGAGGCACCACTGGTGGAGGGGTGAAGGTTAGTCTCCATAAGGGAGGATAACAATTAAGGGAGTTAAAGGTTAGGTGCCATAAAGGGAGGATGACGCTTAATAGCCATAAGGGGTCATTGTACTGTGAGGTATCAGGAGTGAGGAGTGAATGTGAGGTAGCTGGTCACATGACTGTTATAGCAGAAGTACGCTATGCTAATGTAAAACCTTTGTAGTGCTAGGAAATCACATGGTATTCCAACTTGGGACCTTCTTGCTGTGGGGTTACGAAGAAGACACGAGGAGCACATGGCTTTCCTTTTGGTTTTCTTTGCAATGAGTGAGAAATTAAATGATATCTCATGTGGTGGTGAGGGCGGTGGTGAGGGTGGTGGTGAGGCACCACTGGGGGAGGGGTGAAAGTTAGTCTCCATAATGGAGGATAACAATTAAGGGAGTTAAAGGTTAGGTGCCATAAAGGGAGGATGACGCTTAATAGCCGTAAGGGGTCAATGTACTGTGAGTTATGAGGAGTGTGGAGTGAATGTGAGGTAGCTGATCACGTGACTGTAATAGTAGAAGTATGCTACGCTAATGTAAAACCTTTGTAGGAAACTGAAGAACGTGCAAAACGCTACTACATGGTATTCCAACTTGGGACCTTCTTGTCGTGGGGTTTGGGACCTTCTTGCCATGGGGTTTGGGACCGTGCCACCTTCAGTCTTTATTTCTGAAAATTATCCATCCAGTCTATCCCAGCTGCAGAAACAACCCAGAGGGAGAGGTCGGCAGTCCAATCAGCAGCTTTATTTCTGATGGAGTATCCTCACATGACCCCAAGATAAAGAATATCTGTCCTGTTTAATCCTCTACTAGTGTTGCGGGTTGCCCATCCAGTGGAGAACGTTTCGGGCGCTGAGCAGATACACCCAGGATGGGAGCGATCTATCGCTGGGCACACACACTCACTCACACAAACACACTCTATATGGGGCAATTTGGAGACCCCAATTGACCTTGACCCGGAGAAAACCCATGCAGACATGGGGAGAACATGGAGACTCCACCCAGATTGGGATTCGAACCAGGAATCCACAGCACTGAGAGGAGAACATGCCAACCACTAAGCCATCGTGCCACCCTTGATCCAAAAATCCATCCATCCATTATCTTCCAATTTATCCTGTATTAGGTTTGTGTGTGTGTGTGGGGGGGGGGGTTCCCTATGCCCATTCAGGGGTGAACATTGCGGGTGCTGGGCAGATACACCCAGGGCAGGATACCAATCTATTGCTGGGCACACACTCACTCACACAGACACACTCCATATGGGGCAATTTGGAGAATTCAATTGACCTTGATCCATGTTTTTGGACTGTGGGAGCAAACCGGAGGACACGGGGAGAACATGGAAACTCTGTGCTAACCACTCAGACGTCAAAGTATCGGCGACTTCATAACGTCTCATTTATCAAATGATACATCAGACGGCCGGTTGAAGGGACGACGGCGGCATTCAGATTTACGAGCGTTATAGAGCCTTCGACAATCATCATTTTCAACTACGCCCCGATTCATTCAGGGGCTTTCGGAGGGTCGGGGTATTTTAATGAGGGCGTCCGGGAAACAGATGAACTTTCCATGTGCCGCCAGGAGCAGGAAGCGAGCGGCTTTCCCTTCAGCCGTGCAGTAACTGTCGACTTTATTTACCCTAATCTCCGCCTGCCAGTGGATGGAGAATTCCCCGAGGTCACTAAATGTTCTTCCCATTACCTCACTCACTTGCATACCACCGAGGCGAAGCTATAGATCAGGAACAGACGAAAGAAAGAAAAAAAAACACCCAAGAACACATTTACCTTGAGGCAAATATCAAGCTGGGGAAAAAAATAATAAAAATGGCTTAGCCTGGGGGCGAAGGACACAAGTGGAGTCTGGGTCATCGTTC
Organism: Corydoras sp. C115; assembly: GCA_019802505.1. NCBI lineage: Eukaryota > Metazoa > Chordata > Actinopteri > Siluriformes > Callichthyidae > Corydoras > Corydoras sp. C115. The sequence continues at coordinate 634,103 of JAFMOC010000067.1, read as the reverse complement.
AACGTTCTAGCTAAAGGACAAACACAGAGCTAACATTCGCCTTCTGCTTTCATTTATTTACGTTTTTTTTTTTTTTTTTTTTTTTTTCTTCATGGGGATAAAGCTCCTGATATGCAGCAGCCACGGTGGATAAACATTCACAGGCCATTAAAACGAGGCTGCGAGGTCGTCCCGTGCCTCATTAGCTTCATGTTATGTTCACCAGCCATTCCAAAGGTCACCTAGGATTCGTTCGTGAGGACTAAAAATACACAAAAACATTTGCAGAAATAAGCTGCGGAGTTTCAGATCTGCTAAACTGAGGGGGGGGAAAAAGACTGCACCGCCGTCCGCCGCCACTAGAGGGTGCGAACGTGCAGCTTGTTTTAATCCAGCAATTGCATCAAGATGATGGCACTTTTAATAAGAAACCTTTAAAAGACACTCAGCAAACTGTAAACGTCACGGAATTCCATGCACTTAATGCAAAATGTTTTTATAAAGGAAATTTAAATAAATTAATGCTGATTGATCAAAGAGAAAATAATAAATCAGAACTGTCTCGGATTAAATCTAGACTCCAGCAAAAGTCAAGAATAAAAGGAAGGGCTTCATACCTAAAGGTGAGAGATAAATCCAGAGGGTAAGGAGAACATTAATCCAAAGCCAATCTGAGGAGTCCTGAGCTGAACAGGACGCTTTCTGCTGAAGTTCACTTTCCCCCCCACTTTTTGCTCCTTTTCTCCTAACCGGGGGGAGAGAGGGGGGTAGTTACAGCCCAGGAGCGCTTCTCGTCCAACTTGGATCCCCTCCCCTCCCCTTTGTTGTAAAAAGTTTTTGCCTTTTCTGGGAGATGCGCCAGAACTATGGAAGGCCAACGAGGACAGACGTTTACTGTGCGACTGCTTTAAAGGTTTAAATTGGAAATCTGAAGAATTAAACCTTTAATGCAAAGAACTGAGAGGAGCCCTGCATCACTGCTGTGCAGCACTGTGCTGCTATATTTATATTCTATATTACATACGTTGTATTATTTTATATTATATACATTATATATATTCATAGCAGTATATTCATTCATTCATTCATTCATTCATTCATTATCTTCCGCTTTATCCTATATTAGGGTCGCAGGGGGGTTCCCCATGGCCATCCAGGGGAGAACGTTTTGGGGGCTGGGAGATACACCAAGGACAGGGCGCCAATCTATCGTTGGGCACACACTCACTCACACAGACACACACGCATACACACTCTATATGGGGCAATTTGGAGAACTCAATTGACTTGATCCATGTTTTTGGACTGTGGGAGGAAACCGGAGAACCCGGAGGAAAGAACATGGAAACTCCACCCAGATGGGGATTCGAACCGGGAATCCCTAGCGCTGAGAGGCGAACGTGCTAACCACTAAGCCACCATGCCGCCCTAGCTGTATATTATATTTCATATTTCACATATCTATGTAGTGTATTATTTTATCTCATTTTCTTTTTTAAAATTTAAATTATAACTTTAAAAGAACGGGGTAATTGGGGTCCGTGACCCATAATTTCGTTCTTGTCCCATGTACCACATGTGATATTAATGATAATAAAATTTTCTTGATTTTTTTAATATTATTATAACTTTTTAAATAATTATTTTCAACAAGAGCCTTTTTTTAAAAAATAATAAATCAGTTCACGATCCCTCGTTCTGCAATTCCTAGTTCTGCAATTCCAGTTTGTGGACTACAGTACTGTGTACTCTGTTCTAATGGTCAGGAACCACAATAGTACCACCACAAAGCAGGGATCAGTAGTATTTTTTTATTTTAATTTTATTGCTGCCATATCCATCCATCCATCATCTTCTGCTTAATCCTCCACTAGGGTTGCTGGGGTGTGTGTGTGTGGGGGGGGGGTGCTTTGGGTTTCCCATGCCCATCCAGGGGAGAACATTTCGGGCACCAGGCAGATACACCCAGGACAGGATGCCAATCTATCGCTGGACACACTCACTCCCACAGACACACTCTATATGGGGCAATTTAGAGCAGTCTTTTGACCTTGAATCCATGTTTTTGGACTGTGGGAGGAAACCGTAGAATCCGGAGGAAACCCACATAGGCACGGGGAGAACATGGAAACTCCACACAGATCGGGATTCCAACCTGGATCCCCAGCGCTGTGAGGAGAACATGCCAACAACTCTAGGACGACTTCCGGGGATTGTTGGGACAAACTCATAGAATCGATTGAGGTTGAGTCATATGATGACAATATCTCATGGCTGCTACATTCTATACTTTATACTTTTTTATGGCTATTATTTTTTTATATTTACATTTTTATTATACATTTCTATATTACATTTTGAATTTAATTTAATATTTCTTATTTATTTTTTTATTTTTTTCTAACATAATATTTAAATAGGTGGCACAGTGGCTTAGTGGTTTAGTGGCACAGTGGCTTAGTGGCTCAGCACTAGGGATCCCCGGTTCGAATCCCCATCTGGGTGGAGTTTCCATGTTTCCACGTGTGGGTTTCCTCCGGGTTCTCCGGTTTCCTACCACAGTCCAAAAACATGGATCAAGTCAATTGAGTTCTCCAAATTGCCCCATGTAGAGTGTGTTTGTGTGAGTGTGTGCCCAGCGATAGATTGGCACCCTGTCCTGGGTGTATCTGCCCAGCGCCCGAAACGTTCTCCCCTGGATGGGCATGGGGAACCCCCCCGCGACCCTAATAGAGGATAAAGCGGAAGATAATGAATGAATGAATGAATATTAAAAATTTTTATTATTTTTTAAAATTCTAACACTGAGGGTGAACTGGGTCCGGGAAACGGAATTACGTTGAAATTTCATGTTCCACACGTGACGTTAATGACAATAACCAACAGGTAACGTTTTATTAAAGGAACACGGATTTGGGAGGGAATACCAACTATATCAAACTCTCTCTCTCTCTTTCTCTCTCTCGCTCTCTCTCTCTCGATTACCGGTTGAGGGAATGGAGCCTGGCAGCCTCTTTATTGGCCCTTTATTTTTCATTCCATGCCATTCTGCACTCGTAAAAAAAGGACAAGAGACGGGAGCACAGGGATCAGCCAGTGCATTAGGCCGTAGAAAAGAGCCAATGGGAGGATTCTCGGTTGCCCCATCCACCCCAACCCACCCTCCCCCTTCAGACGGGCATGCTGGATTACGATGGCATGATCACGGCAAAGATCACAAACTCAAGCCCTCGCGCCATGCTCGGCCGGATCGCACCGGCGGCAATGCATGGGGACACTCGCGGGGACACTCGCGGGGACAGCACTCGCGGGGACGAAAGACAAAGCATGTGGGAGAAAAAAAAAAAAAAACAGAATAAGAGGTCCAAGATCGATATTGTAGCGCCGGCAGCAGGGCATCGCATGGTGGCGGCGAGGCGACGGCGCTCCGGCCCACTGGACTGCGTTATTGTAGCGACAGACGGCGGCGCTGGCGTGACGGCTTAGTGCCCGGCTGCAAATCGCCTTCGGAGGAGCAGCGCTAAGCCTTAAAATTAGTAGTTTGGACGGTCGAGTACTGGTGTGCCTCTTTATAATACATGGTGTTTGCGTTTTTAACAGGTCAACATGTACTGGGTTCCACGAAAAACCGACCTGAAGGTGGCGATGTCCTGAGAATGGGTGGGACATGGTGGACACGACGACGTGGTTCATGGTTTAAGTTCAGAGTTCCATCAGAGGTCCATTTCCGAAATAAATAGACGTATACCATAATATTGTAATGGGTAGGCGTCCCAATACTTTTGTGTCCCTGCTTCGTGAATCGGTTCCCAACCCGGACATGACCGACAGCTCCAGCGCTGAAGTGTTACCGCCGTTCCGAAGACAACGGAGAACGGAAAGAAGCTGAAACAGATGCTTCTCCACGAGGACCACAGATGGACCTCGGCCAGAGCCGAGGAGGTTGAGGCACGCATGGAAAACAGAGCTGCAGTTTCCAGAACGAGGGTGAATGAAAGGGGGGGGGGGGCTGTGTGAGGAATATGCTGAGTAAAGAGGAAAAGAACCGGGACAGGACTCAAGGAGCTGGAGCTGGAACCATGATCCCTTTATCTCTTCTGAGGGTCTTGAAATGAGGCGTCTGATCTTCTGGTGAGACTTTCTACAAGATTTTGGATCCATCCAACGGAACATGAAGACGGGGCATGATGATGGAGGAGAACCTGGTTTGGAATCTTTATGGTTCCTCCATGCAGGACGGTCACGTTCCACGCACCAAATTCACCCAGCTTTGCCGTCATAGACATTACTGAGACATTAGAGAGACATACCTTGAAGGACCTTGTAGAACATGTAGGACCCCAAACTGTTCCCTCGAAGCTGGATGTTAATTTTAAAGATCTGCAGCCACGGAACAGAGTTAAACACAAAATACAACCAGAAAGTGGTGCGTCCTCATAGTTTTGTCCACCAAGTGATCACACACTCTATGAACCCAACGCCATCTTCTTTTTCCTCCGTCCTTCCGACCAAGGAGTGAGGAGATGGTTCTGTTCCAGAACATTGTGGTTCATGATGTAATCATTGGAACCTCAGTGGGAGTCTCACGGGACGTCTCTATGACCAGGGCGCAACATCGTAGATTTGATGGAGACGCGTCCGCGTACTTATGCATACTCGGCCGGCCCCCGAATTTCCACCGTGTTCTCCAAACATAGGTTGCCTCACCCCAGTCCGAGAGAAGTTTGCCCCCAAGGGCTGAATGCCTTTTCCAGTCGAGACGTTAACCAACTTGTCTCTGGGCACGCGTCCCCCTCTGAAACGGCACCAGCCCGGTTCCGGCAAATAAAGGGAATGGCGGAGAGTACCCCCCCCCCTCCACCCAAACCCCCCACCCCCCCGCTGATGCGACCTGTTTGTTTGATGAAAAGGAACGAGACAAAGGAAGGAAAGGAAAACAAAAAGCAGCACATTTCGTCGCCGCCGCCAGGTGTTTTGCTTTTGATTTATCCCATCAGACCACAGATCGCCCGCTCTATCCCCCCCCCCCCCCAAACGCCGTTAAAGAGAAAAGAGGGTCTAAAAGAGCCGGAGAATGTCCTGGTCTCACGGCGTGGTCAGAGAATCGGGCGGAGTGGGCTTTCAGAGCGGGTCCAGGTTCCTCGTGTTCTCTCGATCGGCGGAATGAAAGCCATCGAGCCGCGAGCCGCGTTTCTAAAGCCGAGGCACTCCGAAGGCAAATAAATGAAACGGCGTTCTCACAAAGCGCTGAGAGGAGCTCTCAATTCGGAGCGGCGGAACACTTCAGCGGCTCCACGGCGAGAACGGCGCCGCGTTAAAGCTTTTAATGAGCTTAACTAATAATTAGAAAGAAATGAAAACCAAAACACGCCGGCTTTCATCCGATTTCCTGAATGCACGGCCAATGAGAAGCTTTTTTTTCTTTTCGGGTTGTTGTTGCCGGTTGCCGCCATTCAGAGAAACCTCGTCGTGTTCTCCGGAACGTTAGAACGTCAGTGCGCACTAGTTACCATCAGTTACCATAATGTCTGGTAACCATGCGCAAACTGACAGGTGAGGAGTCGCTGTTAGAGAACCGGTGGAACCCAGACCCAGGTCATGAGAACTTAACTTGGGATTCGATTCAGAGATGGTTCTGTACACCACGGGTTCTCAACTGTTCTCATCCCGGGACCCACATGTTCTCACAGTCATCAAATCCATCCATCCATTCATCCATTATCTTCCACTTAATCCTCAATTAGGGTCGCGGGGGGGTTCCCCATGCCCATCCAGGGGAGAACATTTCGGGCGCTGGGCAGATACACCCAGGACAGGGAGGGCAATCTATCACTGGGCACACACTCACTCACATAGACACACTCTACATGGGGCAATTTACAGCATTAGATTTACCTTGAATCCATGTTTTTGGACTATGGGAGGAAACCAGAGAACCCAGAGGAGACCTGCATGGATAGAGGGAGAACATGCAAACTCCACCCAGACTGGGATCTGGATCCTCAGCACTGAGAGGAGAACATGCCAACCACTAAGTCACCACTAAGGAGGATGGGGGGTTCCCATGCCAGGGGAGAACGTTTCGGGCTCTGGGCAGATACACCCAGGACAGGGTGCCAATCTATCACTGGACACACACTCACTCACACAGACACACTCTATATGGGGCAATTTACAGCATTCCAGGAGGAAACCAGAGAACCCAGAAGAAACCCACACGGTCATGGGGAGAACATGCAAACTCCACCCAGATTGGGATTCAAGCCTGGATCCCCAGTGCTGAAAAGCTCTGAATGAAACACAAATTTAAAGTGATGTGTAACCGGCAAATAGAAGACGGTTACCATGGCAACGGGAATGCAGCGTGCGTCTAACACATGCCTCTCTCTGTCCCCTTTCTTTTCCGTACAAAATCAGACGAGCATTGATCATTTTTCATTTGTTAATTTTGGTTCTAAAGCTGTTCGCGACCCACCCAGCTGTGAGGTTCTTACGAATTAAGGACGGATCTGAAACTTCCAGAGTTCTGATCATTTTAGCTCGTTTGGATTTCTTCGGCGTCCTTCGTCGGCTCCGATGTTGGGAATCACTTCAGAATACGAGCTCACCAGAACCCATTTACGGCGGATCCAACGTAACCGGAGTGAGTTCTCCGCCCCGGAGCGACATCTCAGCTCCAGATGAAAGTGCAAGCCGTGCATTACAGAGCGTTTAAACGGAGCGGGGTGAGGTTCTTCTCCTGGCTCCGGCCTCGACGTGTCCCTGAAGGACCTCGCCGAGTTGATGAGTCTGCGTTTCTTCTCCGGCGAGGTGTCTGCGGCAAAACAACTCTGCCGTCCAACTGAAAATTGAAACTTGGCCGACGTCGGCGGCCGGTGCGTCTCTTTAACAGCCTGGAGGTGGCGTGAACACTCAATCTTCCTTAAAACGCCGGACAGTTCTTAAAAGTGGTGCCAGAGTGCGCTGGCTGTCCGACTCGTCCGAGTCCGTAAATCTGGAGGCGGCACATCAAAGCTCATGCAAACGAATCAGATCGGATCTGATCTCACATCGCAGTTCATCCAAAGTGAGACGCCTCCCATCCGGAAATCTGGGGTCAAAAATGCTGACACAGCATCTTTCGAGGACTGAGGACCTTTTTCAAGACCAAACGTCGTCGGAACTATTTTAATATTTTAGTTTAAATTAGGGTTGCCATCCCGTACCGAATCAACACTGTTCCTTCCATCCATCTTCTTATGCTTTATCCTCTACAAGGGTCACAGAGGGTGGGGAATCCCCAGCGCTGAGAGGAGAACATGCCATAAACACGTTCGTTACGCAACATTAAGAATAAATCTAACAATTACGATTAAAACCTCCCGCTGGTCTGCTTCTCCAAACCCAGGTGTAATGCCACATTGTGTGACCTGAGAGGGCGCTGTTGTCAATATAGACTCGAAAATCACGTTTGTTAGGAAAAATGTTTGTTCTTTAATATTCTGCATGTTCTCCTCTCAGCACTAGGGATTCCTGGTTCGAATCCCAATCTGGGTGGAGTTTGCATGTCCTCGTCGTGTCCGCCTGGGTTTCCTCCGGGTTCTCCAGCTTCCCCCCACAGTCCAAAAACATGGATTAAGGTCAACTGAATGCTCCAAATTGCCCCATATAGAGTGTGTGTGAGTGAGTCAGTGTGTGTCCAGCAATAGATTGGTGTCCTGTCCTGGGTGTATCTGCTCAGCGCCTGAAACATTCTCCCCTGGATGGGCATATACACACTCTATATGGGGCAATTTGGAGAATTCAATTGACCTTGATCCATGTTTTTGGACTGTGGGAGGAAACCGGAGAACCCGGAGGAAACCCACACAGACACGGGGAGAACATGCAAACTCCACCCAGATTGGGATTCGAACCGGGAATCCGTAGCACTGAGAGGAGAACATGCTAACCACTAAGCCACCGTGCCGCCCTAGATTACAAAATCGTATTTATAAATTAATTCATTCATTCATTATCTCCCGCTTTATCCTCTATTAGGGTCGCGGTGGGATTCCCCATGCCCATCCAGGGGAGAACGTTTCGGGCTCTGGGCAGATACACCCAGGACAGAGCGCCAATCCATCGCTGGGCACACACTCACTCACACAGTCACACTCTATATGGGGCAATTTGGAGAATTCAATTGACTTGATCCATGTTTTTGGACTGTGGGAGGAAACCAGAGAACCCGGAGGAAACCCACGTGGACATGGAACATGGGGAGAACATGGAAACTCCACCCAGATGGGGATTTGAACCGGGAATCACTAGCGCTGAGAGGCAAACGTGCTAACCTTATTTATAAATTGTAATTATATAATTAATATAAATTGTAATTTACGATCATTACATGAATTCTACGACATTAAATCTAACAGGACGTTAAAGGTTCATGTTTAAATTGTCGTGGCGTTTTTAGAACTACGGACTGATGCTTCCATGGAGATCTTTCGTTGGGCCAGTAGGGTTTCCACCCGCCCCGTAATTAACGGAACCGTCCCGTATTTGGCAAACAAATGTCGCAATATGTTCCGTATTTCCATAAATGTCACAAACAACGTGAATCGTAGCACGTGGCTCCAGCCGACCCGTACGAGCCGGGGCCCACGGCGGTCAGGGCCCCGACGAGCCGCGGTGGGCCTTGTTTTCCCGTCCGTAAGGTTGCAGCTGTAGTTTAAAGTGCGGTGGAGCGAGGCGGTGCAGCGCTGCCCGCTGCGGAAGCCCATATAACAAACGTGGTTGCTAAGCAACATGTGCCTTAAGAGACATGAGGATAATAAGATGAGCACGGAGCCGCGAAACGATGAATAAACACTGCGACAATCACAAATATTACAGCAAAACAGGCGAGATGGAGAAGAAGAAAGAAAAGAAGAGGACGGCGGGGGGGTGGGGGGAGACGGAGAGACCTTTAATCAGAGAACGCTGCCGTCAGCTGAAAAGCAGCTCGCGCAGATGTGCGCAGAACGTTACGGTCCTCCCTCTGATTGTCCAGCTGCAGATGATCAGCGGCGAGATGAAAGCAATCCAGAATCCAGTCATGTTTAATTAATGAGGGGAAGACAATCAGACACACAGCTGGATAGGGTATGGGTGCGGTTTGGTATGTTCTTCATGCTTTTTATTTCCATCCATCCATCCATTATCTTCCACTTTATCCTCTACTAGGGTCGCAGGTTGGGGGGGGGGGGTTCTCCAATGCTCATGCCCATCCAGGGGAGAACGTTTCGGGTGCTGGGCAGATACACCCAGGACAGGGGGGCAACCTATCGCTGGGCACACACTCCATATGGGGCAATTTGGAGAATACAATTGACCTTGATAGATGTTTTTCGACTGTGGGAGGAAACCGAAGAACCCGGAGGAAACCCACGCGGACATAGGGAGAACGTGGAAACTCCACCCAGAATCCCAAGTTCTGAGAGGAGAACATGCCAAACCACTAAGCCACTCGCTCTTTTTAATTTTAAACCGGAGAAACACGCAATCGATTTTGTGATACCAGGTAAATGATCACTAAGTCAAACAGACAGACAAAGACCGGGATAGGCTCCAGGACCCACCATGAAAACTAACCAGGGTTAGTGAGCATGATGGGGGGGGGGGGGGGTTAATTCACAGGATTGAGGCTGATATTGAAGCAAATGGTACAGAGTGGGGACCCTCGCACATCTGAAGTGTGTGTGTGTGTGTGTGTGTGTGTGTGTGTGTGTGTGTGTGTGTGGGCCTGTCCAATCTTCCACGCCCGGCACAGGGGCTTTATGGATTGCCCACAACTTTGTATTCGTTCTTGTGTTTTGTGAGAAGTTAAGAAGTGTTCTGACAAATAGAACGGTACAGAACCGAGACAGATGGCGACGAGGACGCATCCGTCTCCAACGCCTGACGGGTCATAACTCCAGAAGACACGCTGGGGGAGTCGGGTCAACCAAAAGAACGTCTATATAATATGTCCAGTAAATCACAGCACCCGAGACGCGACCTGAGAGCGCCGGGTTCAAGAACGGAAAACTCCACCGTGCTGGACTTCTGCGTTCGTTTTCGTCGAGGTTCTCTCAAGACATGAGGGAACCGGGAAGTGTCTCGATGGAACGCGCTTTTTAATCCAGGTGATTAATTTAGTCCCCACAGATGTTTGTGCACACAGTTTGGGGAAGGACCATTTCTGTTCCGTTGGTTGGATATGAACTTGGGTTCCACTTCAACCTTATAGAACACTGATATGAGGACCTAGAACCTCAGAAGCCAACATCAATGTCTGACCTCACAATGCATTTCTAAACGAATAAGCCAACCCCTCAATCTCATACATTTAAAGCAATGCTGGTTACCATGGCAATGAGAATGCCGCGTGCGTCTGACACGTGCCTCTCTGTCTAAATTTTTCCCCAAAATGAAGGATGAGTACAAAAACCAATCCATCCATCCATTATCTTCCGCTTTATCCTCTACTAGGGTCACGGGGGGGTTCCCCATGCCCATCAAGGGGAGAAAGTTTCAGGCGCTGGGCAGATACACCCAGGACAGGATGCCAATCTATCACTGGGCACACACTCACTCACACAAACACACTCTATATGGGGCAATTTGGAGAATACAATTCACCTTGAATCCATGTTTCTGGACTGTGGGAGGAAACCCACATGGACACGGGGAGAACGTGCAAACTCCCCCCAGACCGGGATTCGAACCAGGAATCCCCAGCGCTGGGAGGAGAACATGCCAACCACTAGACCACCGTGCTGCCCGTCTCCATATGTTCTACTAAGATATGCCATATTCATTTTGGCGACATAATTTGGTGTGATTGTGTTGCATATTTGCCCCCCCCAACTCACCCCACCCCACAGCCCCGCCCCAAAAGGAAACCGAGATCCTGGCAGTGCTATGAAGCGGCATCGCAGGAACCCTGTTAATAAATCATTTAGATCCTCGGGAGAACATGCTACAGACAACACGGCATACGGAGAGGAAACGGTTTAATGTCCTCCTCTGACGATTCGACCCGTTCTCCGCGCGTTCCATGAGAACCTCAGCGCAGCAGGCGGCGAGACACGGTTTAAACAGCGAGCGGCTGCTGGCACGGCCGAGCGGCGGGCGCAGGGTGCGTCGGTGTACCGGGAGACTCGTCTTGGCATCCCGGTGTTCTGCGCCAGCCATCCGGCAGAACGTCGGTAAATGAGTATAAATGAGAGGTGGGAGAACCGGCGCCGCACATTCATCTCAACCGCACCATCACAGCGCTCAGCACCACGGCGGGGTAAAGAAAACTGCCCCCCGGGTTGATTTTAATTACACGCATCCTGCTAGCAGGATGATACCAGGTTCCATCATCCGCTGTGTTCTCCGCAGGTTTCCTCCAGGAGGTCTGGGTTCTGTCCACCGTCTGAGATTCAAACCTGATCAACCGCCCAGATGAGTGCGCCTCCGGGTGTAAACTTGTTTGGCGGTGTAATCTGCCCAAACGATAGGCGGCTTTTCCGTCCAAACCGGTTCTGCACGCCCCCGAGTTCCTAATTAAAAAAAGCAATTGAATATTCTACGTTTATTTAAATTAATGACTGTAGCGCTAACGCATTTAGAAATTCACCTCCATTCAAACGGGGCGTCACAGCGATGCAATGAGGGTTTATTAAAGCAATACGGTGCGAGGGGGCGTGGCCTAATTCTGAATAAACCCCATGAAGAGGTGTTATTAGTCCCGACTCACGGCGGAGTACAGGTCCACCTCTTTACGTGATTTATTCACAATAATACACAACCTCGTTAATAATCTGATCTTCTGCGTCGTGATCTAGTCTGCTTTTAAAAGCAAACGCTGATTGCTAAGTAACAGGATTCTTGTTTCCCTAACAAACGCTGCCATCTAGTGGCCATGTTACAGAATGCAGTTTATAAATAGATTTAGTGCTGATCTCTGTTTATATTATTCTGTATTTTATAATTAAATTAATGTATCGTATTTCACGCATCGATACAAATGTGAAGGTTTGCGTGACTGTGCGTTCTGTTAACGACCGCTCCGAAATTATAATGTTGTGCCGTGATCCCGCCGACCCGAAGAACATACCACTTTCTGCCCTGATGATATTACGAGTTGAAGTAATAGCTGGGCGAACATACCAAATCCCAGTTTTGATTTCCCTTACACGAGTCCATAACCACACCGGTGACACGATGGGGGTCAAAAATAAAATCCTGGCAACCTCGATTACATCGTACCTCAACCTCAAATGACCGATAACCAAATGACCGAGGTCAGCGAGATACTCCGAAATGGGGGACTACATCGGTGGAAGGTTCTCTGAACGCTGATTGCTGAGTAACAGCGTTCCGGTTTCACTAGCTGTCAAACACTGCCCTCTAGTGGCCAAATTACAGAACGCAGTTTACAGCCATAACAGGTTTATTGCTGGTTGATATTATATTAATTTAATTGTATTGCATATAACGCATTGATACGAATGTGAAGCACTCAGACTCATTGTTATCGTCAATGATGTCACGGCCGGACCAACGGCTCAGCCAATCAGATGCAAGGAACAGAACGACGCAGTGTATACATCAATTCTCTTCACGTGTACGCTATACGGACGCTTCTATTGAATGAGAGGGAGGGCTTCCGAAAATCTAAACAAGTTTTGAGTTATATAGTGTTGTTTCATATACACATCATCAGGTTACATAACCCCAGTACCGCACCACATCTGTCCGCCTTTTAAACGAGAGTGTCGTTCCCCTAAGAGTTCCAGATGGAACCGGGACGGCGCGGCGTGATGCAGGAATGGCCTAGTTCTGCGCCCAGACGCCGGCGCCGTACCTGCCATCTGCTGATCAAAGCCCCCGTCAATTCGAGGTGACAAAAGCGGGAGCCGCCGCTCCTCTGCAGGAGACGTGTCCGGCCCATTAGGCTGTTCCGAGAGGAAGACGGAACACGTCCGGCCGCCGCACGTTCCCCTCTGCACGTCCCTCGTGATCACGCAGCCCTCCACCCGCCGCACAGCCGCCCAAACCCGAAACATCCGGCGGCGTGGGAGCGCAGGGTTCTCAGGCAGAAATCCACACGGGTTTCAGAGGTAATTTGCCCCCCGCGGCGAGTCGCTGCACACCGAATCAAGGTGCCATCGATTTCCTCCCTGCCATTGATCCTGAAAAGCGGCTCGATGCCGTCACCCTGCAGAGAGAATGTTCTGACGAGTCCAAAGTACCTGGACACTCCGGTTCAGAATACTACAGGTTCTACTCGGACTGTGGGAGGAAACCGGAGAACCCGGAGGAAACCCACATGGACACGGGGAGAACATGCTAACTCCATCCAGATTGGTATTCGAACCGGGAATCCCTAGTGCTGAGAGGAGAACATGCTAACCACCAAGCCACTGTGCTGCCATAGGGGCAATTTACAGCAGCAAATTTGCCTTGAATCCATGTTTTTGGACTGTGGGAAGAAACCGGAGAACCCGGGGGAGACCCACGTGGACACGCCTAAACTGTTGTATGAACCTGTGGTGGTTAATCCATGCTGAAGGGGTTCTGACCTCCAGACGTCATGAGTGTGTCGACAGAAGGACTACAGACTGCAATCCAAGAACTACAAAGTCCAGCGGTATGATCAGAGGTCGCCCTGCATACCCGGATTATACAACACGTGCTGTGGGAATGACACGTTCTGTCCATATTCTCAGCAGAAATCTTTGAAGAACCAGTGGAGCGCCGCCGTATGGAGGTACCGCCACCGTGTGGGTTCTGACGTCGCCAGAGCGCCTCCACCCTCAGCTGATGAGGTATCAGCACCGCAGTCGGGTTCAATCTCTGTTCCACTGGTTTGTCGAGACTCTGGAGCTTAATGTCACACATGGACGCACACACACTCTCTCTCACACACACACACACACACACACACACACACACACACACACTGTGATATGTTTGTATTCGTGTCTGATCCCGGGTACTCTGGGCTTTCTGAAGACTTCAGGCTATTTGATCTCAGCATGTATTCTAAATAATCTAAAGCTGTGTGGGCTGTGTGTGTGTGTGTGTGTGTGTGTGTGTGGGAGAGTGAAATAAGAGGACATAGATGGAGAGCGTATAAACACTAGGCTGTGCGGTAACCTCTGAAACCACACACTCAGACATGAAACAGCACGCAGCGGTGAGAACGAGGACGAGGACGAGCGGAGGACTGAGGACCTCGGACAACCTCCTTTCCTTTTCTTTTTGATTGCGTTATTATTACTTTAAAGGCAATGGCGGAACTTCTTCCCGGCAAAGTTTGGATTGGCCTGCATCCGGTTAACGATCGGCCCGAAAATATAACGTCATGTTATATAACAATAACATCCAAATTTCTGCCCTATCATATTCCTAAATCCCCTGAAATCCTAAATATCCTGCTTTTATTTAAATTAATTAGCTTCTAATCTGACAGCAGACGGCTAAGTGTTCATTAAAGCAATAACAAACAAGGGGAAGAGGTGTTATTATGAAGAGGTGTTATTAGTCCTGGCGTGTAGTGGAGTACAGCTCCACGTCTTTACGTGATTTATTCACAATAATATACAACCTCGAGTGTGTCACGGTTTGTTATCACGTGGTGTGGGTTGATTCTGTGTTCACGCCCCCGTAATCACGCGCACCTGGGATCTATCACGGTTTGGTTATTTATACCCTGCACACCCTACCCTCACCGCCAGTTTGTCTTGTGCCACGTCGTTTGCCTAGCCTAGACACTACCAGCCCCGTCCGTAAGATTACTGCCTTCCTGCTGCCTTGTCTGTTGTACTGTCCTGTGCCTTGTGTATGTGTGCAGTTCGTCTTCCCGCCGTCCACACTTCGTCGAGTGAACTTCACTGCAGTCTCCCCGGCCGTTTGTGCACCGTCCCCCTGACGTCATCACCCTTCGCCTCACATCCACCACGTCCTGTGTTTTGTGTTCACCATTCTGTTGGCTCACTCTTGGAAAATAAACACCATTGTGACTGTACCTGTGTTCAGCTCGTTGTCTCCGACTCATTACCACTCAGGATCTGCCTCGCTTGGTCGTGAGACCGTAACAGAGTGTTTGATTGCTTTAATAAAAAACTTACAAACACATTATAATAAAAAAACAAGCTTTGATTCAGAAATGCGTTAATTAAAAACAAAATCGTTCATAATCTTCCGCGATGTAATCTAGTGCGGTTTTTAAAGGGAATTCTGATCGCTGAGTAACAGGATATTGGTTTCTCTAATGATCAAACACTGCCATCTAGTGGCCAAATTACAGAACACTAAAAATAATGCAACAGGTTTAGTATTTTATTGTTGTACGGTGTCCTTGGTTGCTAGAAAGTTACCTTGAAATGAAATGCAGAATTATTATTATTATTATTATTGCTATTATTATTATTGTTATTATTTTTATTATTATTATTATTATTATTATTATTATTAGTGCTGATTGGGAATTGGCTCACTGTTTATATTAATCTGTATTTTATGATTTAAAATAATTTATTGCATATCACGCATTAATACGAATGTGAAGCGCTCAGAGGGATGTGTTATTGTTAGTGATGTCACGGCTGGACCAACGGCTCAGACAATCAGATTTAAGGAACGGAGCTACCGGTTTTACGATAGGGCTTTATTTTTATATATTTATATATTTTATATAAGCATTTTTATGTTGTTCTAAACTCAACAGTACTCTCAAAACCAACTGACGTCCAGCTCCACGGTTCCACTGTAACCACATATTGACGTAATTGCTGGGCGAACATACCAAATCCCAGGTTCGATTCCCGAGTCGATTCCTCTAACACGAGTCCATAGCACCCACATTTAAAAACATGCTGAGCATCGGCGCACGATGGGGGTCAAAAATAAAATCCTGGCAACCTTGATTACATCGTACCTCAACCTCAAATGACCGATAACCATGAGGTCAGCGAGGAACTCCGAAAGGGGGGACTACACTCCCGATGGAAGGTGCTCTGAACCGCCAGCGCAGTGGGACAAACCACCTGTTGGACTCGGGTCCCCTCGCTTCGTACCCTCGGTGGTAAAGCACGGAGGCGTTGCTCCCGTCAATCAGGCAGAGGGCGGGCAGATGGGTGCGGCGCGAGGGGACGGGGCCCTCGGAGACCCATGCAGCATTCATTCTCTTGGCAGCTGCCGCATTAGCGAATCGGCTGCGATCCCGCCGTTCAATTTTTGATGATGTTTACGCCGCTCTTTGTCCTTTAGGGAAAGATCAAGGCGCCTCACGCTGACGGAGGCAGGAATATTTACCCGGCTGCGTTTTGCTCGACGGCGGCGGCACAGCAGCGCCTCAAAGTGAGCGTGATGCCAACGGACGGCGGCGGAAACGTTCTGGAAAGAACCTTCTGCTTCATGACGGAGCTTCAATAGAACGACCGTCCGAATGCAAGGCCACAGATCCTAATGTCCTCAAACTGAGGAGGTTGTGGATCTGAGGATAGCGAGGTAAAGATGATGCATGTCCTGTCACAATTACCATTGGAGGTTTATCAACGATATGCAAATATTTTACAGAGAACTGAGAGACGGGACAAATTCCTTACACATACTTACACATAATTCCTTTCCTAGTGACGATGTCCAACCAGGGGAGAACGTTTCGGGCGCTGGGCAGATACACCCAGGACAGGACGCCAATCTATGGGCCACATACACACACCATATGGGGCAATTTGGAGCATTCAATTTACCTTGAATCCATGT
Organism: Corydoras sp. C115; assembly: GCA_019802505.1. Classification (NCBI taxonomy): domain Eukaryota; kingdom Metazoa; phylum Chordata; class Actinopteri; order Siluriformes; family Callichthyidae; genus Corydoras; species Corydoras sp. C115. The sequence goes on along the minus strand of JAFMOC010000067.1, from coordinate 617,375 downwards.
TTTTGGACTGTGGGAGGAAACCGGAGAACCCGAATGAAACCCACGTGGACACGGGGAGAACATGCAAACTCCACCCAGATCGGGATTCAAACCTGGATCTCCAGCGCTGAGAGGAGAACATGCCAACCACCAAGCCACCATGCCATAATGGGGCAATTAGGAGCAGCCAACTTGCCTTGAGTCCATGTTTTTAAACTGTGGGAGGCAACCAGAAAACCTGGAGGAAACCCACGTGGACAGGGGAGAACATGCAAACTCCACCCAGATTGGAATTCAAACCTGGATCTCCAGCACTGAGAGGAGAACATGCTAAACCACTAAGCTACCATGCCATAATAGGGGCAATTTAGTGCAGCCAACTTGCCTTGAATCCATGTTTTTGGATCAGAGGAAACTGGAGAACACAGAGGAAACCCACACAGACACAGGGAGAACATGCAAACTCCACCCAGATCAGGATTCAAACCTGGATCCCCAGCCCTGAGAGGAGAACATGTTAAACCATTAAGCCACCATGCCATAATAGGGGCAGCCAACTTGCCTTTAATCCATGTTTTTGGGCTGTGGGAGGAAACCGGAGAACCCAGGGGGAACCCACGTGTTTCGCTGAAGGGGTTCTGAACTCCATGCGCGTCCTCGTACTTCACCTTTAATTAGAGATTAGAAACCTGCTTTGCATCAGTATTCATTAGCGCATTGAACCTCTCCCGCTTCCCCGACAAGATCAGCTCTGCAGCCCATCGAACGCGGGCGGCGTTCAGGCTGGCGGCGGTGCGGAACACGCCCGTTCCTCGCCACAGAAAGCGATCGTATCGTCCGTAACATTTCATCGCATCGAATGAAAGTGAAGTGGCCCCACCCCCGCCCCTGCCGGATAATTACAACTCGCTCCGATATCCCGCCTTTCATTGTTCTCCGTGTTCTCCAACTGCGGTGCCCTGATCCATTGTGAGAACGCTTTACGGTTTCTGATCACGAGGTTCCGCATTCCGCATTACATCCATTCATTATTTTATCAGTCGGATCGAATCTATTAGAACGGCATGGAGAACCGGATTTATCTTCAGCAGCCCGGCGGAAGGTTCTAGAACAAAGGACACGAAGGACACCAGGGGGGAGACGGCGCGGGAACTCCCGTGAACGTTGAAAGTTCGGGTTCTGCAGTAGAAGTCGGGACGCTGTCCTGGAAACAGTCTGTGGTTAAGGAACTAGCCTTTTGCCTGAAGGTCCGCGGTTCGATTCCTGGTCCTAGCAAGTACTACAAATTGGTTAGGGTCAGAACACAGGGTTACATAGAGAACCCCTGGGGCAATTTGGGTTAAGGTTCTTAAGGTTAAGAACCCAGACTGGTAACATCATTGGGCCTGGGATTTGAACCCACAACCCCTTGGGTTGTAAGCCCAGGAACTCCCAAGAGGATGAGGCAATCGGAAAGTTCGGGTTCCGCTCGGGATGGGACGCTCTCTTATGGTTAAGCTTATGGTTAAGGAACCAGCCTTTCGACCTGAAGGTCCCCGGTTCGACTCCGGAGCTAAATCACTGAGCTGCCCCGCCCCCTACTCACACCAACTACTACGGCTGAAGTGCCCTTGGCAACTAACCCCAATTGCCCCCTTGGCGCCGTGTACTCCTTCACTTGGTCACCCCAGTTCTTGGCGCAAACTTATCACGCGATGTTTAATGTCCATAACGTTACCCTGTGAGAGCAGTATTCAAAATACGATACGGAAAGATTACGCAATGTATTCAAGTCCAGTTTTTAACGTGAACGCTGATCACTGAGTAACAGGATTCTGGTATTGTTAGCTATCTAAACCTGCCATCTGGTGGTCAAATTATAGAACGCAGTGTATTAAAATATTAATGATTTGTTTATCACACATCGATACGAATGTCCAGCGCTCAGAGGGGTGTGTTATTGTTAATGATGTCACGGCAGGACAAACTGCTCAGCCAATCAGATTCAAGGAGCGGAACGGCATGCTTTACATAACATTAGAATCTCGTCCGGGGGGAAAACGAGAGGTTTGCGCCGCTTGATGACATAATTTTCTGACATGATAACGTTAAGACATTAAACGATTTTAATGTAAGATTTCGATGAAGAGCAGAACGAGCCTGCTGCTAATTAATAATAAACCTCCTGCTGCCACCATTCCCCGCTAGAACCGCCTTTATTTCTCTGAAGACGTCCCAACAGACTTTCGGAGAACATCTGGGGTGATTCTGAGGTAGAACCTCGCGATTATATTTATATATACCGACAACATTAACGTTTATCTAAACTAGAGTCCACAGAACAATTGGGAGTCCGTCCTCCAGGAGAACATCGCTCACTCTGCAGCAGTTGGGTAACACATGCGAGTGATGATACTTATTAACTGATCATCCCAAATGTGCAACGGAACGTGGAACCGATTCAAGATCTGGTTCTGTACTTCACATCAAACGCGTTATTTATGAACGTTGTATTTTTGGCACAAACGTGTTAGAACATTAAAGAACATTCTTTAAACTGATGGTCTACCATGGAGCCGCACCGAGGTTCCAGCGTTCTAATACATCTGATCATACAGTGGTGCTCAGCACGTTCTGCTCCCCGCCCTGGAGATCCAGGTTGGAATCCTGAGTTGGGTGGCATTTGCATGTTCTCCCCATGTCTGCGTGGGGTTTTCTCTGGGTTCTCCGGTTTTCTCCCACAGTCCAAAACACATGGATTCAAGGTCAATTGAATGAGTGATCTATTTATAGAGGGGTGTGTCATCCACATGTAACCCATTCGTGCAATACACACACATACATACATATACATACATACATACACACACAAATACCCACAAATGCACACACACACACATACCCACACACACACACATGCACACACACACATGCACACACGCACACACGCACACACACACACGATGTTCTGAATTCATATATATGGAAGACGATTCTGGGCGGTCCGGGACCCAATCGGATCGTCTGCAGGGATCAGGCTGTATCTGTGCATGTGTGTTCTGCAGTTCTCCGCTGCTCCATTAGGAGGTGGCATTTCCCTGTTAACGGTGTACCCTCGGCCCGCAGGACGGCGCACGCGGGGCGCTCCGGTTCCTCTTGGACCCTGCCGCGCCGTCGGCCACCTTTTAAATCAGGCCTGATAAAAACAGATGCTGGATTGAAATGTCACGGGCGTATCTCAAACTGCCAGCGCATTAACCTGTTCACCTGCCGGGCCTCGATCCCCCGGGGCTCCCGCTGAACTCCATTGATTAAACCCACTGGTGGGTTGCCGTGTGGGGGGTGTGAGGGGGTGTGTGTGTGGGGGGGGGCGAGTAAGCAAACAGAAGCTCTTTAACGTCTGACAGCGAGGTGAGAGATAAAGACGGGGAGATACAGCCTGACGGGGGTGGGGGGGGACGTTGACACCGGAACGTCGAGCTGCTGCGGGAATGCTAAAGGGTCCGATCTGCACGGCGCCGCGGTAGCAGCATTCTCGCCCAATGCGGCCACACCCTCCACGAGACGTAAGCTTTATGAGAACATGGTTCGTTGAGCACATTTTTGGGATGAATAGGGATACCGACTAGCCCAGAGAGACACTTAAGGATCTGAATGCAACTAGTTAGGAAAAAATAAAAAAAAACAACAAAAAAAAATTGGTCACATGCGAGCGGCATGGTGGTGTAGTGGTTAGCGCTTTGGCATGTTCTCCTCTCAGCCCTGGGGATCCAGGTTTGAAACTGCATGTTGCATGTTCTCCCAACATTTACGTGGGGGTTGCCTCCGGGTTCCCTGGTTTCACACAGCCCAATAACATGGATTCAGAGCAAATCGGCAGCACTAAATTGCCCCTATAGAGTCTGTAAGTGTCCGAGTGATAGATTGCCCCCCCCCCCCCCTCCAGGGTGTATCTGCCCAATGCCTGAAACGTTCTCCCCTGGATGGGCATGGAGAACTGCCCCGTGGGTTTCCTCTGGGTTCTCCGGTTTCCTCCAAAAACATGGGTTCAAGGTAAATCGGCAGCTCTAAATTGCCCCTATAGAGTCTGTAAGTGCCTTTGTGCGTGAGTGAGTGTGTGCCCAGTGATAGATTGGCGTTCTATCCTGGGTGTATCTGCCCAGCACCCGAATCGTTCTCCCCTGGATGGGCATGGAGAACCCCCCCGTGGGTTTCCTCCCACAGTCCAAAAACATGGATTCAAGGTGAAGTAAATACTCTAAATTGCCCCTTCATAGTCATAGTCTGTCTGTGTGTTCTGCCCTGGGTGTGTCAAATGTTCTCCACTGGATGTGCATGGAGAACCCCACCCCCACACACCCAAAGTTCTAATGGAGAGGATGCTGCTCACCATGCATGGAGTGGAGAAGATCAAAGGCAAAGCCGTAACGATGGATTAATTAATCTCATATAGATCTGAAACGCCAGCGCTGACGGCTCGGATGTTCCGAGGAGAACGTTTGAGAAACATCTGCGTGGCCATCACGCTACACTCATTTAATCTGACGCGGGTTCTGCGGGCCATAAATCACCGGGTTCCCCCCGCGCACCCGCATCAGGACCGCTCATTTGATCAGCAGACGTTCTGGATTAATTAAAGCCTCTCGCTCGACGAGGCCATTAAATAAAGAGGCTTTGTTCTCTGCTGTAATTGGTGGCTAAACATTTAGCTCACCAGATTAAACAGCCGCTCGGTCCAGGCGGCGGGGCGGCGGGCGAGCGGCCCATTCATCTCCACACGCCGATGACATCACGGACAAACGCTATAATGACCGGTCAGAACCGAGTTCTGGTTCTGAAGTGACCTTCAGTGAAACGAGACCTCTGGCGGTCTCACATGGACGTGTTTGAAACCACAAAGTGCTCCATATTTAATTATATATTTTATTTTATTATACCCCCCCCCTTTAACGCTGTTAGTAATAATAATGATGCATGGTTTAAAGCGGGTGCTTCAGGAGAACCCGGTTCAGCCACGCCGGTTCCATTTGAGTCATGTCAGAACACAAAGCTCCGGTCGAGAGAGGAACGAAGAAAAGCCCGGTTTCCTCAGAGCTCATTAAAGTGAGGTCTGCACCTCGTTCACTGGAGGGTTTTCCAAAAGGGCTCCCTCATCCACCTGAAGATCCCTTAGAACGGTCTGTGTGCAAGAGAGAGAGAGCAGAGAGAGAGCAGAGAGAGAGCAGAGAGAGAAAGAGCAGAGAGAGAGGAGAGAGCAGAAAGAGAGAGAGCAGAGAGATCAGAAAGAGATCAGAGTGAGAGATTAGAGAGAGAGATCAGAGAGAGAGATCAGAGAGAGAGCAGAGAGAGAGAGCAGAGAGAGAGAGAGCAGAGAGAGAGGAGAGAGAGGAGAGAGCAGAAAGAGAGAGAGTGCAGAGAGAGAGAGAGCAGAGAGAGAGGAGAGAGCAGAAAGTGGAGAAGATCTTTCAGAGAGATCAGAAAGGGATCAGAGTGAGAGATTAGAGAGAGAGATCAGAGAGAGAGCAGAGAGAGAGTGCAGAGAGAGAGAGAGCAGAGAGAGAGGAGAGAGAGGAGAGAGCAGAAAGTGGAGAAGATCTTTCAGAGAGATCAGAAAGAGATCAGAGTGAGAGATTAGAGAGAGAGATCAGAGAGAGAGCAGAGAGAGAGTGCAGAAAGAGAGCGCAGAGAGAGAGTGCAGAGAGATCAGAGAGAGAGAGAGAGATCAGAATGATCAGACAGACAGAGAGAGAGAGCAGAGAGAGTAGACAGAGCAAAGAGACATCAGAGAGAGAGAGAGATCAGAGAGAGAGAGATCAGAGAGAGATCAGAAAGAGATCAGAGAGAGAGAGATCAGAGAGAGAGAGATCAGAGAGAGATCAGAAAGAGATCAGAGAGAGAGAGATCAGAGAGAGATCAGAGAGAGATCAGAGAGAGATCAGAAAGAGATCAGAGAGAGAGAGATCAGAGACCCCCCCCCCCCCCCCGCAAGCCCAATAGAGCCTTAAGATGAAGATAATGAATGAATGAATGTTTAGTGGCGTAATGAAGGGCACTTTACACTCTCACTCCTGCAGTTCATTTCAAGAGGTGGGGAGAACATGCTAATGCAGGAATTAGGAAGTTAACTAACAAAGGGAAACGAATGGGGCTGTGATGTCATCGCCGGGCTAACTGTTCCACATCACATCTGACTCAGACTCGGTTTCTGTAACTGTTCCACATCACATTTGACTCTGACTCGGGGGTGGGGGGGTTTCTGTAACTGTTCCACATCACATCTGACTCAGACTCGGGGGGGGGGGGGGGGTTCTGTAACTGTTCCACATCACATTTGACTCTGACTCGGGGGGGGGGGGTTCTGTAACTGTTCCACATCACATCTGACTCAGACTCGGGGGGGGGGGGGGGGTTCTGTAACTGTTCCACATCACATTTGACTCAGACTCGGGGGGTGTTCTGTAACTGTTCCACATCACATCTGACTCAGACTCGAGGGGGGGGCGGTTCTGTAACTGTTCCACATCACATCTGAATCAGACTCGGGGGGGGGGGGTTTCCATGGCAACCCACCGTGCCCACTCCATTACACATACGGCACATATTTTGGGTTTTGCGAGAACACGCAGAACCCAAAATACCGGTTTAAAGAGATTCTCCAAAAAATCCTTCCAGTGTGACATCTTAATCCGGAGGAAACACACACACACACACCAGCTCCACACAGATACAGTACAGATACATAACCCCCTAAAGACTGGGGCAATCTCACCCATTTACATGGAGAGAACATGCAAACTACACGATTCACACTGGGGGAAGGGAGGGGGGGTTCCCCATGCCCATCCAGGGGAGAACGTTTCGGGTGCTGGGCAGATACACCCAGGACATGGGAGCAATCCATCACTGGACACACACTCCCTCACACAGACACACTCTATATGGGGCAATTTGGAGAATTCAATTTACCTTGAAACCATGTTTTTGGCCTGTGGGAGGAAACCGGAGAACCCCTTAATTAATAAACTAGGGTTTCACGGGCGGCAGAAGGTTCTAGGAGTCCTGAGCAGATTGGATACGGTTCTCTCTGAGTTCAAAGGTCGGTTCCAGAACTTTTCGTAACCTTTAGAACCCAATAAACCGGTTTAATATGTTCTCTACGAGGGCCGCGGAATGGAGAGACTTTAAGTGTTAATAAATCCGAACGCTCAAAGTGCAGCGTGGAGCTTGGGTATCATTATGAACATTACGGAGAACCGGGCGGAGTGGTACCGCGGTTCCGCGGCAGGTTCTGAGATTCAGCAGCTCGCTCAGCTGCTCTATAATTCATTGAAGTTCTCCGCCCCGGCTCGGCCCGCAGGTCATCTGTCAGTCAACTCGGGGCTCACTTTAATTAATTGGAGGTGGAGATGCAGAGGTTCTAGACTCGGACCATTTCTGTTCCGCCGTGTCCTCGGGGAGAGGCTGCGTGCCCGTGCTCCTGCTGATGTCAGCGCGTTCTGTCCGCCTTAGGTTCTCCGTGTGGGCTGAAGAAGGTTTGTGTCTGACAGATTCAAATATTCTGACTGTATCAGCGGGGGGCTCCATTGAGCCAGACTGGTCGATCTGGATGGGTTTGTTTGTAACTCGTTGCTTTATTAGTAAACATCAGTTGTTTATTTTTTCCTAAATTAAGCGCCTTCGTTTACGTGCTCGTGTATTTTAACATGCTGTCATTTAAAGCGTACAGAAGGGTACCACAGAGTTCTTTCAGAGTGCTGATAGAATCCTAATGACAGACTCTGCCGTGTCTGATTGCCCCATTAGACCATCGGAGTTGATTGCCTCGAATAAAAGAGTCTCAAATCCGAACCCTTGAAACAGGTCGGGGACCGTCGTTAACTGGGCAATCAGCTCGTACGGCTCCGTTCCCATGGAAGCCCTAAGTTCGAGGACGAATGAGTCGTCTGAATTCCGTCTGATTTTCAATATCCCTTTAAATGATTTGATAAAAAAAGACCTGATTGTCTCTGATATTGGTTTAGAACCAAGTGTTTTAGCACCAAGAACCCTGCATCTGCGGCCTCACTTCCTCACTGGACACCTAACTCTTCCATCCAGCATCATCCACATCATCCCATCCGGGGTTCGGGTCGCAGAAACTCAAGCAGAGAGACTCAGACCTCCCTCTCCACTAGCTCAACTGGGGGAACCCCAAGGCATTCCCAGACTAGTTCAGAGATATAACCCCTCTAGAGTGTCCTGGGTGTTCTCCGGGGTTTCCGCCCAGCTGGACTTGCTTGTAGACCCCGGGGAATACCCAGACCTGTTGAGAAATATAACCCGTCAACTGTCAAGAATGTCCTGGGTCTTCCTTGGGGTCTCCTCTCAGTTGGACTTGACTGAAACACCTCCCTGCAAAGGCGCCCAGGAGGCATCCTTACCAGATGCCCGAACAACCCCAACTGGCTCCTTTGAACAGGGAGGAGAAGTGGCTCTAATCCGAGTCTCCCCCGGATGACCGAGCGTCCAGACACCCTGCGGCGGAACCCCATTTTGGCCGCTTGTAGACCTCAGGGAAGACCCAGACCCGTTGTGAGACATAACCCCTCCAGTGTGTCCTGGGTCTTCCTCGGGGTCTCCTCCCAGTTGGACTTGCCTGAAACACCTCCCTGCAAAGGCGCCCAGTAGGCTTCCCTACCAGATTCCCGAACCACCCCAACTGGCTCCTTTGGACACTCCGAGTCTCCGACAGATGACCGAGTGCCCAAATACCTTGCGGAGGAACCCCATTGTATTTGGGAGCTCGTTCTTTCGGGCACAACCCAAAACATGAACACAGGTGATTTTAGGAAAGTAGATTGACTAAATCGAGAGCCTTGCCTTACGGCTCCGCTCGTTCTTTTCCACAGCAGACTCGTCAGTTTACCCTACTGATGGTTTTGTAGTCCTAATATGACATTCTGTAGTCCATCTGTTCCTCTACATACTCTGTTATTCCCCTTTAGTATGTTCCATGATGATCAGGACCACGGGCAGAGCAGGTATTATTAGGATGTTGGAAGGTTCTCAGGTGGACTACAGAATGGAACTGTAGAACTACAAACCCCAGCTGTCCACACCAACGAGGTGTTTCTAAATAAAGTGGCCGGCGAGTGTATAATCATGGATCGTTGAATTAAACATTTGCTCCCCAGCGCCCCTCTCTCACTCTCAACACCCCTGCCCTCGTGCCCCCCCCTCCCCAGGTGATGCATGGCCGCTGTCAGCGGTTGAATCAATAGAACGCGGGTTGTTTTAATTTAGCTCGGCTCTGAGAGGATACCAATGCCGCGAGTCGGGAAGAGCGATCACTGTGGCCTTTCGCCACCCGTTTCTTACCCCATTGCCCCCCCCCGGTTTCCCCCCACTGCCCATCAATCACACAACTCACCCGAGGATCATACCAGGACGGGGGGGGTGGGTCTACTCGTCGGACTGAGCCTTATTTACCTTCGAATAAATATTCAAATAATATCTATATATGAATAAAAATACACACATCACTCCTAATTTGCATGTTTATAAACATGGGTCTTCCATCTGTTATCTGTAGGGGTCACTATAGCAAAATAGTATTTAATAACCTGGCTTAGTGTAATTCAGGTTTACTCAAGCTGGGTTCAGGTTTACCATCATAACACAGCAAAGCCCCTAAAGCTGTAATCCCCAGCGTTCAACCCCGACAGCCCGTCTGCCGGCCATCACCGGACCCGTCATCGTTACCGCCGACATCAGCGTGATTAATATCAGCATCCAGGCCAAGGTTTGTGATTGAGCCGCGCTGGAAACGTTTCAATTAACAGTGACAGCGGGAGGGACAGCGTGAGGGACGGTGTGAGGGACGGGAATGGCATGGCATGTCAGATCCCACGACCGCGAGGCTATAAATCAAAACCGCAAAGCAATGTGTCTAGGCTCGGGATAGGACGCGATGGACCCGACGTACGGAAGGTTTATTCAATCACTCATTTATCTTCAGTGACCCCTCAAACACGGGGGAGGGGGGGGGGTCCCGGTCCAAACACGGAACAAGCCAAGACGGGAAAGTGACCTGTACGTGACCTGGAACATCGGAACCCATCAGCTTCACCACGGCGTCAGAGTCAGTGTAGTGAATCAAAGTGAATCGATACAGAATCAAAATACGAATCTCCAATCACCTCCTCTCGAGTTTTTCTTCAAAGTAGATCACCTTTTTTTTTTCTCTTGCCACCCACGTTTGCCCCACAGTGTCGGTCATGGGGCAAACGATGAACTAGAGAGAAGCATTTCCTGATGAAAATGCGAGTGTGATTTCAGCGTAGCCGTGGGAGACACAGTGCATACACACATCAAAGCAATACAGTACAGTGAACGAGGTAAAAAGTGGGCGTGGTCAAATAATAGGGTGTCTATAAGCTGTGGTCACATCAATGGAACAGCGTTGATAGACATGGGGAACCTCCCTGGATGTAGAAACCCCCTGAATGGGCAAGGAACCCCCCTCTGATTGGGCATGGGGAACCATCCTGGGTGAGTATGGGGAACCCCGCTGGGATAGGCAGAGGTAAAAACCCCAGAGGTAAAAACTCACCAGAATGAGCCTGGGGAACCCTGGATGGGCATGGCGAAAACCTCCCTGGGATGGGCATGGGGAACCCTACCCAGATGTAAGACCTACCCTGGATGGGCATGGGGAACTCCTTTGGATAGGGAACCTACCCTGGAAGGGCATGGTGAAGCCCACTGGATGCTCATTTGGAACCACCCTGGATGAGCATGGGGAACTCCTCTGGATAGGTTGAACATGGGGAACCACCCTGGGTGGGCATGCAGAACCTCACAGATGTACATGGAGAAGCCCAGTAGATGTGAAACCCCTTATGGACGGTCATAAGGAACCACCCTGGATGGTCATGGAAAACCAACCTAGATGGGTGTAGAGAACCCCCCTGCATGAGCATGTGCATCCATCAATGGATGGTATGGGGCCCCTGCAGAACCCGGCTCTTAACATCACGGAGATGACGTTCCAAAAGCAAAAGTTAATTCTTGCAAAATCGAGTCCTGCGACTGCCAGCATGCCCCTTACAGGGCACTGCATAATTGGACAGCTACTCAAAGTAAAAGTTGGGCAGCGGAACGCGCTCCATCGGTTAAATGCACTTTTGGTTCTAAAGCATTGTGCGTTGGCCTGTGCACCGGTCATGTTCTTGCACACACTGCCCGGGGTGAATCGGACTTCTTCACCACATTTCTTTTTGTAAATTCAACCAGCCATTAGTCTCGCTCTCGCGCTGGCTCTCGCACTCCTCGACCTTGCCTCCACTTGATCAGCCTTCAGCGGGTGGATGTGTAAAAGCCTCGGCTGTAAAAGGTACGTTCTCCGTCCTTTGCTGCTGACCTATGGCTCTGAGCAATCGTCTCTCACATTGAGGAACCTGCTCCGTTCTTTGTGTTCCGTCTGTAAAGGTACGGACCGAGCTGCTGCAACACAAGTGGAAATGCCAACAGATACGTGAGGATCCACCGCCTTACGTCCAGACTCACATGAGAATGAAATAAAGAACCCAGCCATGCAGTCACCTGAGTGGAAACAGCTTGTGGAAGGGCTTCTGTCATTTCAGCAGGACTAAGCCCCTGTGCACAAAGCAAAGACAGGGCATCCAGTTCTTTTGGGATGAACTAGAACTGAGATTGCAAGTCAAAACCTTTCAAAAAGCATCAATGTCGGCACTGCAGTCTGCAATGTTCCCACAGAAATGCTCCCGGACACGCTCCCACAGACATGCTGAATAGATATGCTTCCCAGGATACTCTTACAGAATCACCCCACAGATATGTCCCCAAATACACCCTATAGATATGCTCCCAAGGATACTCTCTTACGGATACACCCCCACAGATATACCCAATAGATATGCTCCCAATGATACTCTCTTACGGATACACCCCAAGGATTCATCCTCATTGATACACTCCAACGGATACATCGCACATATACCCTATAGACATGCTCCCAAGGATACACTCTTTAGGATACACCCCACAGATACACTCCAACAGATACGTCCCCACATATACGTACCCTATAGATATGCTCCCAAGAATACCCTCTTACAGACACACCCTAAGTATACGCTCTCAGGGATATGCTCCAATGGATACACCCCCACAAATATACCCTATAGATATTCTCCCAAGGATACTCTCTTACAGATATACCCCAAAGATACGTCCTCACAGGCACACTCCCAAAGATACGCCCTCAGGCCTCATGCAGACTCCTTCGGACACCCCCCCACACCCTCCAAAATCTTGCAGAAAGTCCAAAAGAACTACGAACGTTACCAAAAGGTCCAAAGTGTAATTGAACCTAAACGCTTAACCACATGAGAGCTGACGGAATGTCCTTCGCCCAGACGGCTGCAGATCCGCGGTTCACAGTCACCTCAGCAAATTTACACAGAGGCAATAAAATAAGTAAAACCGAGAGGCGGCACCGAGCGAGGGCAGCGGGCTCGGCTGGTAGTCTGCTGGTATAAATAGATATCTGAAGGATACGCTGACACCGATGCCCCCCGCTGGAGGACTGCAACAGCGGCAGTCATTTTTTTATTCCATAATAGATCTCTAATGTTAGAGAGGCTTAACATGGCTCAGCGGCAGCGGCACGGGAAGCCTGAGCAGACGGCGGTAATGATGGCCGACAGGACTGTGAGACAGGTTCCTGCCATGTCGGAACATTCGGCATTCTATAAAAGGAACCAGAGTAACGTCGTTCAGAACGTTAAAGAGCAAATCAATCTCTGATGTCATCCTCAGTAGTTTATTCAGAGTAAGAAGGAGAACAAACCAATTGTATACAGGACGCCCCCTTAGGCATTCACCTTCGGACGCGCCCCCTCCTTCATCCTCAGTGGGTTATTTAGTCTAAGAAGGAGAACAAACCAAGTGTACACCGGTACGCCCCCTTAGGCACTCACCTTTTGGATACGCTCCTATGGATATGCTCCCTCGGACACGCCCCCTCCTTCATCCTCAGTGGGTTATTTAGAGTAAGAAGGAGAACAAACCAATTGAATACCGGTACGCCCCCTTGGGCGCCAACCTTTGGACATGCCCCTAAGGATATGCTCCCTTGGACACGCCCCTCCAGCCTCAGTGGGTTATTTAGTGTAAGGAGAACAGACCAAACATACTCATCTTAACGTTTGGGGACATTGTCATCTTTACCAATGACACAATTTAACGACTTAGCAATAATAGATATAAAAATTGCCCAGCGACAGAGTGGCGTCCTGTCCTTGGTGTGCCCAAAACGTTCTCCCCTGGATGGGCATGGGGAACCCCCCTGCAACCTAGAGGATAAAGCGGAAGGTAATGGATGGATATAAAGATTATTGAAAATGCAAATATTTACTCGTCCCAACGTTTTTACGTGGGTCCTGACAGTCAGAAGACAACAGCGCCGTGGAGTGACAGTGCAATAAACGTGGTACGCAATTAGCGTCACATGTCCTCTGCGAATCCGTGCTAGAAAAATGCCCGGCAGAACCCACGGCACTTCAAAGGTTTCAGAGGAAAGGAAGGTTATAAGGACAATTACAGAGAAGTGTGGAGGACACGAAGGACCGTGGGAAGGTAATTAAGGGGACCGCTGCCGCTTTCAATGGTATTCGGAAAACAAGAATGCCAAAGGAGGCGATATAGAAGGCGTTACAGAATGGCGACTGGCATTTAAATATGTAGCTTTTAGCAAGAGTTCAAAACAATTTACAGGGGTCATAATGCCAAAAATAAAATCCAAAAAACCCAAGAACCTTGGGGGTTCGTTCGTTCATTTGCTGACCAACCGGAGCACAACATTAAGCGAGTCAGTATTACGGCGAATCGTCCACCACCCAACATGCTGTTCTCAAGTTACTCAGCGATGATACAGAGATCATAACTTCAAAAAAAAAAAACCTAAGAACCTTGGAAGTTCATTCTTTCGCAGACCCACCGGAGCACACGTATGCGACCCAGTGTACCACCACTGTACTGCCATGATACTGAGTCATCCACCACCCAACATGCCGGTCTCAAGTTACTCAGCGATGCCGCAGAATCCCGCACGCCTCCCCCTTCCCTTTAACAACGTTCTCTTTTCCGAGTGCAATGCACCGGAGTCGGCTCAGATTCATTTTTGGGGAAAAGCAGAAAGGTAATGAAAAGTACTCGAGGCCGTGAGGAGCGTTTCAGAAGGACGGTGCGCTCGCACGACGAGTTGTCAATACCGCGGCATGCCGCTCGTTCTGCGGCGGATCCATTAGCTGCACTTTGGCTTGACAGGAGCACTTTGTGCAAAAGCCAAGCTGAGCTGGGGGGGGAGGAGTATCGGCCGTTCCCCTGTTCGTTGCGAATACTCCAGAGTGCCGTGATTCATGTCAGCGGCGTAAAAATAATGCGAGCGGAAGTTCGGCCGAGAGCTGCTCTTACCCGGCCTCGCCGCGCCGCAGAGTGCAGAATTGCCAAATGGGTTTCTTGGCCGGAGAACGTGAGCGCTTCGCTTATGTAACGCTGACGGGGACGGAGAATGGGTTTGGCGAGACACACTCTGCAGTGTCTCACACCCCCCCAAGATAGCGCCGTCAAATTGCACCAAACGGAGGGGAGATCTGTTTCCAGCTTGACAGACAGGCCCCAGATATACGCTCCCTTGGAAACTCCCTCTTGGACACGCCCTATGGACACAGCTCGCAACACACCCCCACAGGCATATATGCCCCCTCACACATCCTCCAGAAACACTCCCACAGGTACGCTCACACAGGTATGCCCTCACAGGTAAGATATGCCCTCACAGGTAAGATATGCCCTCACAGGTAAGATATGCTCTCACAGGTACGCTTAGACAGTTACACTCTCACAGGTGCGCTCTCACAGGTACACTAGCACAGATAAGATATGCTCACACAGGTATGAAATTACTCCTACAGAACTACCCAACCTCCGTCCCTAATCTTAATTTTAAAATGCTCTACATGCATTTTAAACAGACTGCCGCACCTCCTCACCTAGTCATGCGGGCGCTAACAGAATAAACAGGGGCATTGCAAACACACACATTAAACGACAACCGCGTCTTTGCCAGAAGTGGAAACATTATCCGGCACTCCTGCAGTCACACCGACTACCAGCGACGCTCCGGAGAAACCGCCAGTTCAGCCGAGGGCCAAAAGACGCCATTTGCAACTCCAGAGTCATCACGCGCCTCGGATCCTCCCGGCATATTGTTACACTGCTATTCGGCTCGTCCCCGTGGCGCGGAAGCGTCGCTCTCCGAGCCGGATGGAATTTGCTCAGATCCCCAAAGGGCACGACTTCCCAGAAGTGTCGGGTTCTATCTGCCGGGCCGAGAGGACTCATCTAGTTAACAGCGTGATGCCACGCCGGCGCACTCCTGTCAAGCATGTGCTCCCTGCACGGAGGAGGACCTCGCTTTAGGAGAACGCCATCACATGACGTGAAGGTTCTGTTGATGCATGTAGATAACATCTCACGCAACACTGCCATTTATACCACGTTCTAAAGGATAAATCCACTCGTATAAAGTTTCAAAAGCGTTCTCATTGGACCGGACGCCCTGGACGACCTTAAACATCGATCTGCTCTCATTTCCCCTCGTTCGCTGCTTTAAGGTCAGACCCCGAGTAACGGTGGGACTCGCTGGGCGCCCGATCCGTTAAATCGGATGTGAAGAGGCCGGAGGGCGCTGTGGGCATAATGAGTGGAGAGTGGAATATATGAATACAAGCAGCCGGAACATCTAACGACCTTCAGAGATGCTGAGCGTGAGCGTCGGACCGTCGGAGGGTGGACGCCGAGGCCTCGCCGAACATCTGTCTATTAAAATACAACGCTGCAGCGTCCGATACGTTTCAAAATGTAGGTTGCGAAGTCATCGGCTCTTCATCCATGGTTCTACCAATGATTACAGAATGGAACCTGGAGTACTATTGGACTGCCGGTCCTGCAGGACGCCCTCAATGGACTTTTTTTCGATTGTTAAATACGGGTCACATGATCACCACACCGTCTGTACATGGCTGTCCTACACTGTTGATGCTGAAGGAGGAGGAGTCCCCC
The DNA here is from genome assembly GCA_019802505.1 of Corydoras sp. C115. Taxonomy (NCBI): domain Eukaryota; kingdom Metazoa; phylum Chordata; class Actinopteri; order Siluriformes; family Callichthyidae; genus Corydoras; species Corydoras sp. C115. The sequence continues at coordinate 601,289 of JAFMOC010000067.1, read as the reverse complement.
ACTGAGCCTCAGTCCTCACAAGGTTTCTTCCTTAGAATATAAACATAACAGGGAGTTTTGTCTTGCCGCTGTCTCTTCAGGGGTTTAAAGGCTTATGACACTGTAAAGCTATTTCGTGACGATGTTCTATTGTAAAAAACGCTCTATAAATAAATGACAAACTTAAACTTGAACCCTGTTTGGCGTGAGGACAATGGAACCAAGGATCCAATCACAGATACACACTTCAGAGAACCCTGAACTCAGAGAACCAACATGTACAGACACACATGATTAGGACTGAAACTGTGCTCAACGTTAGGACACAATGCTTTAAAAGCGCTGACTCAGTGTTCCATCTTCCGTGTTCCACTCAGCCATGGTCCCTGGTCTTCACTGTGAAGGTGTACAGAGCATTAAAGCACTCACCTGGTTGGATCAGACGTTCTGCAGCGCTGGGCTTCTTCTTGCTTCTGGCTCCTCTTGTTAGGCCCAAACAGTGTGGCTCAGTCATGTTGGCTCCACCCCCCTCATTTGCATTGTGAGCTTCATTACTGTGTACTTTGAGGTCACATGTTTCTCTGTGTTAATGTTGTATTAATTTTGGTGTTCTCCATTCTGTGAGTGTTTGGGGAAAGTGGGCATGGCTTCACCTCCTAATTAATTAACTCAGGTGCCTCTGCCACAAGTGTACACAATTAAGCAGCGAGCCTCACACTTAGGAACATGGCTCTGTGGAGGCCCTTCTGCTTTGGTTCCAGTGGACAAAGCAGGATCCATAAACATTTTGGGTGGAGGAACCTGACTGACCCACATAAACATCTGACTTCAACACTTTTGGGATGAACTAGAACATTGTAAACCAGGTTCCCTCATTAGTGTCTCATTCCACAAATGCTCCTCGGGATGGATGAGCATCCAAAACCCAATTCCCAAAAACCCTGTAGAAAGAGGTCCCATAAAAGTAGAAGATCCACCACCATCATCTCATCAGCATTTAGGATTAGAAGTGGATGTCTGAGACTGTAGATAGAACCGAACCCTGTTTCACATCAGATTATAGATGCAAATACGATGGGATTACACACTTGATCTCCTTCATTTGAGGACGACTGGGACCTCGCAATGGACTGGCGACATGTCCATGGTTTTTACAATGTGAGCACTGGGATAGACACAAAGAAACCACCCCAATCCCCAAAATACACCCAATAAATCTCCACATGATCTTTAGATGATGCAGATACGATGGGATTACACACTTGACGTCCTTCATTTTGGACTGACACCTCGCAATGGACAGGTGAGCCATGAGAGGTCCATGGTCTTTTATCATGTAAGAACCGGGATAGACTCAACCAAACCACTCCACTCACCAAAATACACCCAATAAATCTCCACAAGGTCTTTAAATGAGGGATTACGCACTTGACCGCCTTCATTTGAGTTAGGACCTCGCAATGTACCCATGGTCCATGGTCTTTTATTATGTAAAAACTGGAATAGGCCTAAACAAACCCCACCAACTGCCACCCTGCACCCAATAAATCTCCACTAGATCTCAGATGATGCAGATAAAATGGGATAACGCACTTGACCTCTGTTATATCCTTTGAGGACCTCGTATGTTCTCAGGTTCTTCGTTCTCCTGTATAACCCTCTTCACCCTCTTGACGGGCGTGATAAGTGTTTATCGTGCGGACTCTCGCATGGCGAGGAAATTCCCCAGCAGTGCACTTTTAACGACGGAGGCCGTCGATTAGGTTATTAGGTGTAACATGTTCTCCATTACCGTGGATGGGTTCTAAAGGTTAAAATGCGGCGCCGTCGTCTGGCGGCTCTCGTCTGTTTGATGTGCTGACTTCGGGGATCTTGGAGCAGATGGTTGTTGTGCAGAAAAGGAAAATGTCATGACAAATAGTCAGCCCCGGGGTAATTAATTCCCTCTCTCCCGGAGCCTACACAAATCGTCTAATTGGCGCGAGGCGCGGCGGGAGGGAGGACGCCAAGACGACCTCCACAGTCTGCTCAGCGCCTCATCCCCTGTCCCCCCATCCCACGCCATATCCATATTTGAGTCGGATCAAAGGGAGTGTGTTCTGCAGGGGTATGGGGGGCTGGGGGGGGAGGTTCAAATGATGGGCATCCATCCAGAACGGAGGACAAAAACCGGCGACCGCCATGGAGTCAAACGAAACGGGCCTTCCCCAATGTGTTGACGCCTGTGTGTCCAAAGTCCGCGGTCAGGTGGTTTGATTTTGTACATCTGCGTCAACGAGGCACCTGACCTCGGTGATTATGGGATGTGTTCTGATACTTCCATCCTAGATTAATTTAGTTGCCGGTGTATGAACCTACCGCCGCCGAGTCCTCGCCGTCCCGCCGTCTCTGCAAGGGAAAAAAAGGACGGGCGCAAGGAGCAAACGCCGCAGTTCAACAAAACTTCGTCTTTATCTTTCAATTTCAGCAAAATGGAGGAATTAAAAAAAAAAGTAAACAAAAACATAAAAAAAAACCCTGATAAGAACGGAAATGTGAACAGACAGCAGGGGGCGACGCATCGTATCACTGATACACATTTAAACCACGCCCCCCTCCTCCGCGGGCCAATGAAAAGACAGGTGAAGTGGAACGTTTCAGCTAGCTAGAGTCCGTTAGGAAAGACCGATAAAGGAAGGACGGACCCCCCCACCCCCCCCAGCGGTGCTGATTAATGTGCGAAGGACGGAAACCAGGGGTCCGCGTGTTCGCGTTCGTAAAAAAAAAAAAAAAAAAAAAAAAAAAAAAAACAATAAAATCAAATCAAATAAAAGTAATGGGGGGGGGGTGGTGCAGCAACGTCGTTCTCCTCGAAACGTTTTCCGAAGTCCCGACGGGAATAAAACCGAGAAACTGTTCCTTTAGTTTTTTTTTGTTTGTTTGTTTTAAAAATCTCCCCGTATAATCTGCACCCCCCCCCATCCCCCAAAAAATCCGTTTTTTCGTTCATCGAAAGTGTCCGTGTGAAAATATAGACGTCTTTTTAAATTTTGAATCCCGTTTTCGGATCCTCGACCTTGGCGACGACCCCCGCAGCTCACACCTCGGTCTGGAAGTCACCCTCCGACGCGTCGGGGCTGTTGATGGTGGTCGGGGCATCCCAGGCGTTGCCGTGAAGCTCTACCCGGTCCGCCTTGTGTCCTCCGCAGGGCGCGTCAGCCGCCATGGTTTTGAAGCTGTCCCATGAGCGCTGCTCGTCCACTGTGGGTTTATCCTGCGAGAACGTGGAAGAACATGGTCATGAGTACGCCGTAGAACGTCCAGAACAGAAATCACCGGACAGAACTAGTTTAATTTTGTTGGAACGCCGCGACGTCCCAAACCATGTACCGTCTAACACATAGAACCGAAATCTGTATGTGAGACGGGCTACACTGCGCCATCCCATAATTAATGTGGAGCTGATTGGTCAAGCTGAGGGCAATTTCGGAAAGTTGGGCGTCGACGGTTTGCACATGTTAATAAACCACAACCACCAAAATCAACTTAAAAGCAATCATTACGTACATCAAACAGAGGGGGTGTGGCCTCTCAGACCAAACAACATGATTATTAATGAGTCGGGGAACTCCCACAGAGGGGGGTGTGGCTTTATATGGTATTTACATACGCACTTATTTTAAAAGCTTTAGAAATGGCATTTATAGGTTAGACAATTTAATAAACTGAATATTAAGTATTGGGTGGCATGGTGGAGTAGTGGTTGGCATGTTCTCCTCTCAGCGCTGGGGATCCAGGTTCCTTTCGCCTGTGTGGTCTCAACTGAACACCTTTCATGTTGGACAGTGAGACTCCACCATCGACTTTAAAACCGATTTACAGAACCATTACAATCATGGCCTTCTCATCGTGGCGTCCCACAAGGTTCAGTACTCGGCTCCGATGACATACTGATATTTCTGATATTGTAGCGAACACAAAGATCTGAGCAGAATAATCTGGACATCATGACGTTCTCGAGTAATTTCCAGGACGCAGGGTGACGGTTCTGCGAGGGACGGTTCTGCGAGCGGTGGTTCTCCTCTGATTACACTGCTTCACTCACTGGCCACTCTCCTGCAGCCTATCCCTTTCCTGTCAGTTGGGTTTCACTCACTGACGTCCTTTTGTCCCTCCGTCAGGCGAGGCGTTCTCCCGCGCCTCGCTCGGTTCCGATAAAGAACCTCAGAATTACACTCGCCGGAGTTCTCCCGGTGCCTCGTTTCGTCCTCCAGCTCATTTCCGATTCGTGTCCCTCGATGGCGAAACGGCGCTTCGGACCTCATGCTGATTTCCTGAAGCACAAACGATTCGGTTCAAGAGTCATGTCGAGGGAACCGCTCTGGACAGATAATGGCGCGGGGTCGAGAGCCCGCTGTAGCTTTGCGCATCGGGTTTCAGGTGCAATAACGTCCAGCGCAGCCTTCAGGTGAGAACGGGAAATGAACTCCATATCAACGTTTGAATAAATCCACCCTGTCAATCAGGAGGGCCATGCCCATCACCCTCACCTACCCAGAATGCACCAGGGCACCAACAGGGTCTTATTCTAAAGTTAAAGGTTCTAATAAAGAAAACTAATGGAAGCTAAAATTTAATACACGTCACCGCCATGCTGTTCAGATCTGGACCTTCTGTCCTCAACCCCAACCTCCACCCCATCCTCAACCCCATCCTCAACCTCATCCTCCACATCCTCAACTACATCCTTAAATACATCAACCACATCCTCAACCACGTCCACCACATCCTCAACCATAGCCTCCACATCCTCAACCACATTCTCAACCACATCCTCCAAATACTCAACCACATCCTCAACCACATCCACCACATCCTCAACCCCATCCTCAACCACATCCTCCACATCCTCAATCACATCCTCAACTACATCCTTAAATACATCAACCACAACCACAGCATCCTCAACCATAGCCTCCACATCCTCAACCACATTCTCAACCACATCCTCCAAATACTCAACCACATCCTCAACCACGTCCACCACATCTTCAACCACATCCTCAACCACGTCCACCACATCCTCAACCACAGCCTCCACATCCTCAACCACATTCTCAACCACATCCTCCAAATACTCAACCACACCCTCAACCACATCAACCACACCTTCAACCTCATTCTCAACCACATCAACCACATCCTCAACCACAATTACACGTCACCACCATGCTGTTCAGATCGGGACCTTCTGTCCTCAACCCCATCCTCAACCCCAACCTCCACCCCATCCTCAACCACATTCTCAACCACATCCTCCAAATACTCAACCACATCCTCAACCACGTCCACCACATCCTCAACCACAGCCTCCACATCCTCAACCACATTCTCAACCACATCCTCCAAATACTCAACCACATCCTCAACCACATCCACCACATCCTCAACCCCATCCTCAACCACAGCCTCCACATCCTCAACCACATTCTCAACCACATCCTCCAAATACTCAACCACACCCTCAACCTCATCCTCAACCACACCCTCAACCTCATCCTCAACCACATCAACCACACCCTCAACCTCATTCTCAACCACATCAACCACATCCTCCACCACAGCCTCCACATCCTTATCTACATCCTCCACATCCTCAACCCCAGCCTCCACATTCTCAACCACATTCTCAAACACAGCCTCCACATTCTCAACTACATTCTCAAACACAGCCTCCTCATCCACCACATCCTCAAACACATCAACCCCATCCTCCACCACATCTTCAACCACAACAAGATAAAGGTGTAATAAGTCGATGTCCCAATTAGGGGTGTATTCAACTAAATATTTTCATAGTCGAATCTGATTCGTCAGATTTTCCCTATAGTCGACTGATAGTCGAATCAGTTAAAATCTCACCACAAGATGGCGCTATAAGCGTAGTTTTTAAAAAATGATTTTGTTTTATATTTTCCTTGTTTTTCTAACAAAAGAAAACCTTTTTTTTTTGTTTTTCTTTTTTTTTCTAGAAATTAGGATGATTTTATTTGACAAAAGGCTATATATATATATAACAAAAACAAAGACATTTCATGTAAAAACTAATGCTTAGCAGCAGCCATGGTCACCCCCATGTGGTCAAAATGGTACATTCGACTATGAGGTTCATAGTCGACTACGGTTCTCCGAATCGAATCGTCGAATCAGCGAATATTGCAGCTCACCCCTAGTCCCAATGCTTTCCTCTGAATAGTTCTTATCTTATAAAGCGATGATCAGATTTTTTTTGCTGGCCATATTTCAGTCTTAATTGGCGTGGCGCGGGGTTCAGTCCACTTCTCTCTAATTTCTCATTAGGGCGGCTGATGAAGTGTCGGCCGACGCGGCCGGTAAGAAAACATCATTTAACGGCTAATTTGTGGAAACAAAAAAGGCGATGCACTCCGACTACGAAGGGCAAGGGGATCGTTTGGAAACGTGCTAATGAGGCAAATCAATTATGCAATTAATGACTTAATTATGCTGCAGTGTGCACCGTTTGAAAGATCAATGAGCACTGGAAATCAAAAATCAGCAAAGTCAAACTGCGGAGGCGGACGAAGAACCTTTAAATAATAAAATATAATCTGTAAACTACACAGAACCGAGCAGCTAGATTAATCTGGAGTCATTTAATCTGGAGTCGTTTAATCTGGAGTTGTTTAATTTGGAGTCGTTTAATCTGGAGTCATTTCATCTGGAGATCTTTTAATATGGAGTTGTTTAATCTGGAGTCGTTTAATCTGAAGATATTTAAATATGGAGTTGTTTAATCTGGAGACGTTTAATTTAGAGTTGTTTAATCTGGAGGTGTTTTATTTGGAGTCGTTTAATCTGGAGGTGTTCAATTTGGAGTCGTTTAATCTGGAGGTGTTTAATTTGGAGTCGTTTAATCTGGAGACGTTTAATTTGGAGTCGTTTAATCTGGAGACGTTTAATTTGGAGTCATTTAATCTGGAGGTGTTTAATTTGGAGTCGTGTAATCTGGAGTTGTTTAATCTGGAGTCGTTTAATCTGGAGTTGTTTAATATGGAGTTATTTAATTTGGAGGTGTTTAATCTTGAGTCGTTTGATCTGGAGTTGTTTGATCTGGAGTTGTTTAATCTAAATTTGTTCAATCTGGAGTTGTTTAATCTAAAATTGTTCAATACAGAACGGACGTGTATAGCGTTCTTGAGCATGGAACCCGAGACCGTCCATGCTTTATTAAAAGTCCGGGTTGGTTTAAAGATGTTCTGAGGTATGGGTTCCACGTTAAACATTCTCCTGAATGATGATGAATGCGATCCTCTGACGGTTTTTATGGTTAATCTGCATGGCACTGCGTTCTGCGCCAGCTGCGCTCATTTGCACCTGCGTCACGGCGTGCAGAGCAAGCACCGGGCTCCGCTCCCCAATCTACTCGGCTGCATATGGAACAGTTAGAGGGGAACCGTCTTTCAGAACCAAGGTCTTTGATAAGAGCTGGTTAATACACAGGCCATTCAGAGGCCTCGCGGGATTTATCCACGGGATAGGAACCAAAATGACAAAGACCGGAGAGACGATGACAGGAACTGATGGAGCTGCAGAGGACAATCCGGAGACGCAAATCAAGAGAGGGACGGTACGTCAGACAATGGACCGAACAGTGAAATAAGTGAGAAAGTGGATTATACAGAGTGACAAGCACCCCCCCCCCCCCCCCGAGTCACACCAATACCCCAAATCACACTGACCCCCCCCAAATCACATTGACCCCACCAAAATACACTTACCCTCCCAAAATACACTTACCCTCCAAATCTCACTTCCCCCCCAAATCACACTGACCAACCAAAATACACTTACCCCCAAATCACACTTACCCCCCCAAAATACACTTACCCCCAAATTACACTGACCCCCCCCAAAATACTTACCCACAAATTGCACTGCCCCCCAAATCACACTGACCCCCCAAATTACACTTAACCCAAATCGCACTGACCCCCCCAAATTACACTGCCCCCCCCCCCCCCCCCCCCCACCCGACATGCAACTCCACCTAGATTGGGATTCGAACCAGGAATCCCTAACGCTGAGCTGAGAGGAGAACATGCCAATCACTAAGCCACCGTGCCGCCCTGGGTTTTTATATTTTATTTTTAATTTAATTTTATTATTATTTCTTTCATTTTTTTTCCTAATGTAATATTTAAATTTATAAATTTTTACCACTGGGTTCGTTAAACATGATTTCGTTTGTATTTGATGCAGCACGTATTCCGTAAATGACAACAAAATCTCCTTGAATCCTTTTATAGCGCTGTGTATTAAAGGTCTAATTAATTAATATGCAGGATTATTATGGGATTACGGTAATCAATCTGTCTAATTAATCAATTGCACTGGATTAACGTATGTATTTAAACATTTCAGAGATTTCGATAAGGATGCCATCTATTTTCCAGCCTTCATTCAAGATGAACGGGAGACAAGGTTGAGATTATGGGATGTCAGGAAGCTCGGGGTTGTTATAGCAATGAGCGCCTCATAATCTCCACCCTCCGACTCTGACATCATCAGATCTGTAATTACGCTGTTGTCAGGGTTGAGAGCGAAGGAGATTATCGGAGGCGCCCTGTGAGCACGGAGAACCGGACGGCAAAACATCTCAACGTGCCGGGATAAGAACTAAACCAAGGTCAGTAGTCTGTAAAGTGTCTTGAAGACGTATGGGTTCACAGCCTCAGTGTATAAACACAATGATTGATGGATGGATGATGCAAGAAGCTCCAGACCAAACCTGGCCTGCGGCACCACCCTGCACCGCGCTCGGCTGCCTGCGCAGGGCGCCGCCTAAAAGCCGGGACCTCTTGGTAAACGGTAAACCTGAACTGAATACACTTTCCTTTTCCTCTGCGACTAACAGACAATAAAAGATTCAGGAAGCAAATAATGCGCGAGATAATGAATTCTTTCCGAGGACGGCGCCACGGCGCAGGGCGGAATTAAATATGACCCGTTCATGCATGAATAAAATAGAACCCGGGGCATGGAGGAAGTCCTGAGCAAGAGCTCAGAACACCGCTAATGGGATCGGATCCGATATACGATGCACTGCGAGGTCGGCGGCACGCAGAACATCGGTTTGCGGTTGTTTATTGGCTTAAATTCGTAGTTTAGAGCAGCAGTTCCTAAACTGCTGGTACGCCGGATAAAGGTATGGATAATACAAGACATTACATTTTCCCACGGTCAAATTTGACCACTGGATGGCAGTGTTTGCTAGAGAAACCGGACTCCACGATCAGCTACTCCACGATCAGCGTTCAGTTTAAAAATTATTAACGATTTTGTTTTTAATAAACCCATTCATTCATTATCTTATCCTCTATTAGGGTCGCGAGGGGGTTCCCCATGCCCATCCAGGGGAGAACGTTTCAGGCGCTGGGTAGATAACACCCAGGACAGGACGCCAATCCATCACTGGGTATACACTCACTCACACACACACACGCTATATGGGGCAATTTAGAGCATTCAATTCACCTTGAATCCATGTTTTTTGGGCTGTGGGAGCAAACTGGAGAACCCGGAGGAAACCCACATGGACACGGGAGGGGGGGTGGACATGGAAACTCCACCCAGATTGGGATTCGAACCTGGAGCGTCCGAAGCGTCAGGTCGTAACATGAACGGAACCTACAGAGAACCGACCGCACCGGCAATCGAAGACAATCGACAATCGCACCGGCAATCGAAGACGTTGAATTATGTAAATTTACAACTAAACTGACTAAATGTCGTCATTGCGGCTCCGCAGTTCTGTGACGGGTACAAAGACATGGACACACCCTCCGACTCTCTCTAACACTCATTTAAATTCCCAATGGCGCAGAATTCAGCAGCTGGAGTTCCGACTAGAACTCGAAAGCATCGTATTCCTCTGGTTCCTTGGCGCATAGAAAATGACATTTACGCTACATTTGTATTTCTTTTCGTTCGTTGATTTTGGGGTCTGCATACTGTTCATCTGTTTTTGACGACACTCGTGACCCTGGTACCCTGTGGTTCTCATTTTGGTTCTTGTTCTTGTTTTAAACCTACATTCCGGCTGTTATTAAAGATATTTGGTTTATTTCAGTCCCTGCGTATCCTTCGGCCACTCCTATCCTGTCAATTCTGCTGAGTTTCACCCTATTTAGTTCGACTGGATCACGGTTCATGACCAAGTTTCACCCAAAGGTCCATGCTCCCCATTTCCCCCAGCGCTCCCTGTTCAGACTCTTACCTTGGGTGTGGACAGGGCGGACTTCCTGCTATACCTATCTATGGTGTGGAACTTGGTGGAGTGGTTGAGTTCATGGTAGAGCTCTGAGTGTCGTTTGCGAGTGTGCATCACTTTCTGGAAGGAAGGTAAGACAAAAGAAAGCCAAAATAAACAGAATAAAGGGGAACGGAACAGAAGGGGCGGTGGAGAGACAGACTGGGAGGCGGGCGGGGGGAGGGAAGCTGGCGAGATATGCCACCTATTAAAAGGTCCCTTTAGGCCTTTTCCAGCCTCTACGGCACGGACAGTGTAAATGGCAAAAGAAGCGGTGGACACAGCGGGGTTCATTTGGTCAGCAGCATTCTCAACGGGAGGACACTTAGCGTCCACCATGCCCTGATTTAATTAGCAACGGGTTGTAGCCGATGCGGCCTAATGGACATGGATGTCTGCCACGAACTGGCGATGGGCTCGACCCAAGTCTAATCTCGCTGGGAATTCGGACTCCAATTAGGTTTGCACCGTGACCCCCCGTGTAGTGCGAATCGTGGCCGTGTGGTTTCCGGGGGCGACACCATGCAAGGCTGACCAGGACACCATGAATTAAGCTCCGCAAGCAGCCGGGACTGTTAGTAAACATACCTGTGGAAAACGGAAAGCAAACCTCCACCACGTGCAAGAAACAATTTGGCATCGACAAACGTCATCGTGAGGGAAGCTTCTTAGTGCCTGGAGGTTTGCTGGGTTCCGAGGGCTCGGCCATTCCTCGGGCGCCCTGCGTGCAGACTACGTTCACGTCACGACGTTTCCGCAGCCTCCGTATTCGCTCCGACTCCGTTCGCTCTTTCGGGTGCACCTTCCGTTGGCATAGCTCTGGTGCCACATTGGAAGTCCAATGGTCAATTGGCGAGTCGGCGGAATGGAGGCTGGTGAAACCCTGAGCGACTCCACCACGACTGGAAGGGCTACAGACGCTACCATGGAAATACGCGTTACAAGCACCGAAGCATCGATGCCTAGGCATCAGTCAAACCCCCTGCCGGAAGCAAACAGACGGACAGACACTGGGTATGGCGCAGAAGAAGGGGTAAGGTCTTACCTCGAAGTCCAGCTCAGAGTATCGTACCCTTTTCCTCTGGGGAAGGTGGGGAGTGGAAAGAAGAGATGATCAAACACAGCAAAAGAAAAGGAAATGCTCTTGTGACCCGCCCCCGGTTGCCCCCAATTGGCATGATATGAAAAGCTTTAAAAAGCCAAATATAGGCGAGGTTATATGGTATATGGTAGGCGATGTTCCCCAGCGAGGACCATTGGACCATTATCGTGAGCAGGGTCTGGGGTGGTGGATCCCTGGACGGGTTGTCCCAGCCTACAGCAGGACAGACACACATTCACACCGAGGGCATCGTCAATATATCTTCTAGAACTTGTTTGGACAGTGTGGCACAACCATGAGCATCCATGAAACCATAGAAGAACATGTTCTGCACATGTTCTACATTTATGAACTGAACCCAGGACCTTCTCGCTGTAGGCGGAGATGCCACTCATCCAACGTTAAATCCATACTCCCAAATGGTACCAATATTTTAATAGAAATGGGAAACATGGTGATACTCAACCGTCACATTAAGGTCTATCTTTTGGTTCCTGAGCTGGACGTGCTGTAGATTTGGCATGTTATCCCCACATCTGCATGACTTTTCTCAAGGAGCTTCGGTTTCCCATCACAGTCCAGCAATTTTCGCAGGTAAACCGACGGTACTGATGCTCCTTGGTTTGAATGTGTGTATGAATTGTCTAGGCCGAAGACCCTGAGAGTGCGGGGATAGGCCTCGGCCACTTAAATTGAGATAACTGATTTAGAAAAAGAATAAAGAAATCATTGTCGTCAGATTTGCCCAGAGACATCACCCCTGGATCGACAACTAGACTTTGGAAAAGGAACTTCTGCCCAAAGTTTGAGGAATGAAGGGTTCTAGATCAAAGCGGAACTATAGGAGGGGTTTTAAACGATTTCTGGCGGTATGGTGCTCGTCTATCGTGGCTCAGCCTCAAACCTTGAGGGATCATTTGGGATTCTTTGGAAGGTTAAAGGCTTTTAAAAGTTTAAACATGCTTGTGCAGTTTGCGCCCAACTCCATTAAGATGAAACCGGAGAGATCAAAGAGACCTCCTTAACATGCGAAGGTGAAAAGTTCCGTCTTTAAGGGTCATGTGGTGCAGAGGAGGAACGGTTCCGCTTGTTATCCGGACATCGCTTGTTCAAATCGAGTGTGATTACACAGCCGTCAGTGGGCAGGGCGCCAAGTCAATGCCGCCAACTGGGTGGAAGGTCGTTGTTCGGCCAATCAGGATGGTGATGTGGTTGGCCTCTAATCACTCTAAGGAACCGTATGAGAACTCATACTTGGACTCCCTGGATGGAAGACCTCCATAGTCCACCACATGGACATTTTCTTTAGCCCCGCCCTTAATTCAGATCTCGGGTTTGCATAGCGTCAGAGTTTAACCCAATGTCAATGTTGGTAGGTTCTTCTGTAGGTGGTGTTACCATGTCCGTCATCCATCCGATGTGTTCGGTTTTCCATCTTCATGTGGTTCATGTGGTTTTGCCTCTTGGTCATCTAAGTCTTCATCATGGACAACACACTCCCATCTATAAACCCACAAACTCATCCAATCACATCAATCCACAACCAAACATCTACCCAGCCATCCATCCAACCAAAGCATGGGTGAGTTTGTGGGTTTATAGATGGGAGGGTGGAGTTACGGATGGATGGATGGACAACAAACCAAACGTGCTTGGTTTTCATCCATCCACCCTCCCATCTATAAACCCACAAACTCATCCAATCACATCCAACCACCTGAACAATACACACAACCAAATATCCACCCAGCCATCAGGAAACAAATACTCAGGAACCAAAGTCTGGAATCCACCAATCTATCTAAACCACACACCCAACCAAACAACCAACCAACCAACCATCCATCCACCCACCTTCTATTCCTGAGGCCACACACCGATACAAATACAGACCCATGTATCCACCCACATACAAATCCATTCCCTATTCCATCATTCGTCTATCACTCCTTCCATGCCATCATTCCCTCACTCCCATTCTTTGTTCTTTGGTGGCTCCATCCAGCTCTCCATCCACAACTCCATCCAACCCCTTTTTAGTAAATTAATAACAAATTAAATATTAGTGCTTCAGAACTTTGTGGCTTCTTCATTGTAAGGTTACCATAATGAGACCATATTCATTCATTCATTCATTCATCTTCTACTATAGTGTGGGGGGGAGGGTCCCATCCAGGGGAGAACGTTTCGGGCGCTGAGCACCCAGGAGAGGGCGCCAATCCATCGCTGGGCACTCACTCAAACTCACACACATACATAAATAGGGACAGAACACTGGGGGAAACATGCAAACGCCACTTCGGACCTGGATCCCCAGGGCTGAGAGGAGAACATGCTAAACATTAAGCCACCCGTGATACTAAGATACATGGGAAAAAATGTACTACCACTGAGATGTACGTAGATTTAATTTGTGGAAAACTCATTAATTTGTGCCCTCATTATTGTAACATTAATAAAAAACCTAGTAAATTAAATTATTGCGGATTCATTGTATAGCATCTGAATGTCGACGTCATATCTTTTTCTATTTTAATGACATTTAATGTAACGGACAGCTGTGCCATGAGTGCATAAGATACCAAACGTATGGGATTTATTGTATGTAGGGTGAAATTTCCACGACGGACGTCTACGATCTGTGACTACGAACTACGAACATCATCTGCGACGAGGACAAATCAGAACGAGAGGCGTCCACCTGGGGGCGTCCAAAACCTCTCACACGTACAAACCTCGTAAGTTACGATCCTTATTTCCCTCAGCTTGTAGGAACAATGAGGGGGCTGCTGGGTAATTAAACAGACTCCCTTTAACGTACGGGCCTCTAATGAAGTCGGCGTGCCGACTAATGAAGTGCTACGTTACGCGAGCGACTCTGCAGACTTATACCTTCTGTGTGGTGCAGGAGTGGGACGGCCATACGAACAGACGGACGGCGTGGGGACGACATTTTAGGGAAATAAGGTTTTCTTTAAAGACACGGATGGTGTTAACGCAAACAAATTGTCGATTCTAAATTTAATAGAAAATGTTATAAAAAAAATAATTCTTTTATATTTATAATATTGTAATATTTTATGAGAATTTAATTTATTAGAATTTTATTAGAATTTTCCAAAATAATTAATATTTTATATTAATATGAATAATATTAATATTATAATATAAAAAAAAATAATATTAATATTTATTAATAGAAATTAAATTGTGGAATATTAATTATATCGGGACCCAGATTCACAGATGGTGATTTTAATGTTCGGGCACGTGCACAGAAGACATACAGTAGCTTTAATGCCATCTCATTCTCATTTAGGTCGCTTTAAAAAAGTATATATTGTTTTTAAATAATAATAATAATAAATGGAACTCGCATGAAAGAACGTCCTGTCAGGAAGAATAGAGGAAATGGGATGGGGTTCTATCTGAACACTTTAGACCCTCGTTGGGGGAACCAGGAGTCAGAGGTGGAATCATTTAAATCCGAACGTGTTTAACGTCTTAAAGCCGGGTCGTCGGAGCGTCGCGTGTTCCCTCTGCTTATGAATGCGGCTCCATGACGGCGCGTCTTAAATAAACGCTGAAATTAAAAGTGGCTTTAGAACGTGGACTGTTCCGCAGGTTTGTTCCCATAATTTCGCGTCCCCTGTTATAAAAGTGGAAAGTTAAGGCGGAATGGCTTGAAATTCTTTTTACTTACCTCAAGCGAGCTGGCCGAAAGGTTGGCGCTGGTGCTCCCCAGGTTCCGCGGCAGAGTCCGGGTCCGTTCCGCCTTCCCCGAGGCGAAGATCTGCCGTATGGACGGCCGGCTGTGTTTGACCTGCAGTGTGTGAGTGTTGGTGAGGGTGGACACCTGCTTCAGGGTTCCGTAGGACCGATTCAGCCCGGCGCCCATGTGGTCCACGGTGGGAAAGTCTACTGGGTACGGCTCGCTCTCGGCCGGGTGCAGGGTCATGGGGGATGGGGGCGGGGGGAAGGGCGGGTCGTCCACGCTGATGTTCAGGGGCTTCTCGTCCTCTTTTTTCGACGGGTTGGGCTTAAGGCTGACTGTCCGGCGCGGCAGGACCATGTAGTCCCCCTCTCCGACACCTCCACCCGGCTCGGCGGTGAGGGCAGGCGGCCGCGCCCAGCCCAGCCCGCTCTCGGTGCACAGGTAGACGGGCCCCGAGCGCTGGCGCTGGCCCTGCTGCTCAACGTTGATCTCCTTCTTCATTGCCGTCTCCCCGAGCTCGTTCAGGGTGCCCATGGGGACCTGCGCCAGGAGGTTCGGAGGCGGGATGTTGCCGGGCAGGGTGCTGTAGTTGATGCCCTCCTGGTGCGCCGCCAGCTTCGGGTCGTCCTCGTCGTCCAGGGAAATCCGCGACAGCGTGCCGGTGATGCTGGCCGGGTTGCAGGTGTTCACCTCCTTGAAGATGACTGGACCCAAAATGGGATGAGGAACGGGGACACGGAGGGGACGGGAGGACGGGGCGAGAAAAGAAGGGAGACAAAGAGGCAGAGATCCAGTATATAAAGCACGAATGAGCGAGCGGCGCAGACCATGATGATGGAACCCGACAGACGGAACCCGATGTGAGGAGCGAGCACACAGAGGATGGAGATGAAGGTGAAGATGAGGGACGAGGCATGGAGTGGAGACGGAGGAGTTCCAGAAGATTGAGGTTCGCATGCACAGAGACCCTCAGGTTCTCACCCAGGTTCACGGTCCACTTTAATCTCCCAATCACGGCGGACAGATGGGGTTTGTAGGCCTACAGATCCGTTATGTAGTCCATCTGTTACTCTACATACAGACCCGTTCCCAAAAATTGGAATTTGACGGAAACGGCACGATGGCTTGGTGGTTTAGCATGTTCTCCTCTCGGCACTGGGGATTCCTGGTTGGAATCCCGATCTGGGTGGAGGTTCCATGTTCTCCCCATGTCCGCGTGGGTTTCATCCGGGTTCTCCGGATTTTAAATTGAGTTCTCCAAATTGCCCCATATAGAGTGTGTCTGTGTGAGTGAGTGTGTGTGTGTCCAGTGATAGATTGGCGTCCTGTCCTGGGTGTATCTCCCCTGGATGGCCATGGAGAACCCCCCCCCCCCCATGACTCCTGCTCCCCGTTTATTGGCACCTCATTTTCTCTTGAGAATGCCCCATTGATTCTCAATGGGACTCAGGTCCGCCGAGTTGGCTGGCCAGTCCATCAATGTGATGTCATGGTTACCAGAACATGGTTTTGGTGCTTCTGGCGGCATGGGTGGGGGTCAGGTCCTGCAGGTCCATAATTTGGAAGCACAAATTACACCAAAATACACAAATAAATACTTGAAATAGTTTAAATTGTGAGCCCGGAATCTCTAATCCATCCATCCATCATCTTACGCTTTATCCTCTCAGACCTAAACCCCATTGAGAATTGATGGGGCATTCTCAAGAGAAAATGAGGGGCCAACAACAAAGGACGCACAAATAACATCAAAATAAAGACTTGAAATGGTTTAAATTTGGGCCCTGACTCTATAATCTATGAAATGTATCTTTAAAATGGAATTATGGAAATGGATCAATCCATTTCCATCCGTTTCCATCCATCCATCATCTTCCGCTTTATCCTCTACTAGGGTCACGGGGGGGTGGTTCCCCATATCCATCCAGGGGAGAATGTCTCAGGCGCTGGGCAGATACACCCAGGACAGGATGCCAATCTATCACTGAACACACACTCACTCACACACTCTATACAGGACAATTTGGAGAATTCAATTGACCTTGATCCATGTTTTTGGACTGTGGGAGGAAACCGGAGAACCCGGAGGAAACCCATGTGGACACGAGGAGGACATGCACACTCCACCAAGATTGGGATTCGAATTGGGAATCCATAGCTCTGAGAGGAGAACATGGCACCACTAGGCCACCCTGCCGCCCGACTCTATAATCCAAATGGAATTATGGAAATGATATTCCAATTTTTTTTTAAGGGGAGGTCCTCTGTTAGTCCTCGTTACTGATGCACGCTCTGGTTTTAATTATTAATTTATCAGAGATCGTGAAATAGCAACATGCACAATCACGTGGACTTCATCTGGAACGCTACAGAAACGCGTGGCGGGGTGAACCCGACGTCATGCTGCGCTCCGATGCATTCAAAGAAGGAAAGAGAAAGGAATTGTGGGAAGAGAGACTTACATGGATGCCCTCTCTCTGAAAACCAGGAAGAAACATCGATGAAGAAAGTTAACGCATTGGTAAAACGAATAAAACCCAAAGAGAGAGAGACGGTCAGGGAACCGAACTGCAGTGTGGGGGGGAGGGGGGTAACGAGAGGCGGGGGGGCCGGGGGGGTTTTAGGAACTGTGGTATACTTACCTGTTTGACACGCCAAGTCCACGTCTTTCTCGAAGTCGGTCTGCGGGAGAGGAACAACAGGACACACAATGTTTACGAACGCTGGGCCGCTCAGACATTACCAGATGATCCACCGAGCACACCAAGCGCATAAATCTGCATATGATTAATGAGTATAGGAACAAAGATACGAACATTCCACAAACTTCAACTTTGCTTTAGAAATTGTTGGTGACCAGAGGATGAGGTACATCCACAGAGAACCTGATGTAGCGGTAGGATGTAGTAAGGATAGTAGAGGTAGTGGAGGTAGGAGTATTAATACTAACATCAGTAGTGACAGCAGTAAGAATACTAAAATCAGGATGGAGTAATAATGGTAGTAGTACGAGTATTGATGGTGGTAGTATTGGTGGTTGTGGTAGAGGTGGAGGTACGAGTGATGGTAGTAGTGGTAGTAATACTAGTAGTGAAAGTGGTAGTTACAAATAGTGGTAGTAATGGTCGAAATGGTGATAGTGGTAGTATACATAACAGAAGTATTGGTAATAGTGATAATAGTAGTAGTCGTCGTAGCGGTAGGAGTATTAATAGCAGAAGGGGTAATATTTAGTGGTATTAGTGGAAGTAATAATAGTATTAGTAGTAGTAGTAGTAGTAGTAGTAATGATAGAAATATTGAGAGCAGAAGTGGTAGATTTGGTACTAGTAGTAATGATAGAAGTATTAGTAGTAGTAATAATATTGGTAGTAGTTGTAGTGGTGATAGTAGTAGTATTGATAGCAGGGTTGTTAAATTTACGTAGTATTATTGTAATAGTAATAGTAGCAGTATTAATTTTAGTAGTAATGGTAATAGTGGTTATAGTAGTATTAGTAGTAATCTTGGTAGTAGTTGTAGTGGTAATAATAGTACAGTAGTATTGTTGGTAGTAGTAGTAATCTTGGTAGTAGTCGGAATGGTAATAATAGTGGTATTGTTAGCAGGATTAGTGGTATTAGTGGTAATAATAGTGGTATTGTTAGCAGGATTAATGGTATTAGTGGTAATAATAGTGGTATTGTTAATTTTAGTGGTTTTATTATAATAGTAATAGTAGCAATAGTAATAGTAGTATAGCAGATGATAGCAGAAGTGTTAATTTTAGTGGTAGTAGTAGTACTAGTAGTAATGGTAGTAATAGTAGTAGTAATAATGGTAGTAGTTGTTGTGTTAATATTAGCAGTCTTGTTCACAGGAGTGTTAATTTTCGAGGTTTAATTGTAATAGTAATAGTAGTATAGCAGATGAGAGCAGAAGTGTTTATTTTAGTGGTAGTAGTTGTAGAAATGGTAGTAGAGTTATTGTAGTGTTAATTTTAGTGGTGTTATTGTAATAGTAGTATTAGTAATATTAGTAATAGTTTGAAGTAATAGTTGAGTACTGGTATAATTGAGTGTGTATTTGATGAGCAGCTGACAGGTCCAGGTTTGTGTCGTTAACATTCGATGTTTAAATTGCTGTAAATAAAATCAACTCTGTAATTAATTGTGATTAAAAGTGAGGAACGTGGAATGAGTTCTACAGAATTTCTGTCTCTCTCTGTCTCTCTCTCTATTGTTCTCCTGCAGGGAACACAGCCTAATGCAACACCTCTGCAACCCGTCCACCGGGGCGTCCACGACCACCAGGTGGGGGGGTGGTGACCGAGTATTATGGTCTGTAGTTACAGACAGACTGGCCTTGTATGTTGAGATCATCCCAGATCCCCGTTCAGCATCCGCTACGGAAGTCCTGAACCCGGGAGGTGGTTTAGAACCCGAACGGAACCCGAACAGAACGGATCCTGCAGAACACTCCGCAGCGACGCGTCTGATTTATGGAAATCCTTCTTTAGTCCTTCATTAGTGTCAGACTGCGACGCTGGAATGTTTTTAATCCTGTAAACGACGGAGTGAGAAACGCAGTCTCACCGACTTTACATAATTAGCCTCAGAAGGACGAGGGAACCAATCAGGTGCGAGATGTCTCAGCCTCCAATCAGGTGCGAGATGTCTCAGCCTCCATAGGAGAGCTAGTGTGTCTATGAACAGTACTCCAGGATAGGATGCCAATCTATCACTGGACACACACACACACACATGGACTCTATATGGGGCAATTTAGAGCATCCAGTTTACCTTGAATCTATGTATTTGGATTGTGGGAGCAAACCGGAGAACGCAGAGGAAACCTGCACGGACACGGGGAGAACATGGAGACTCCACCCAGTTCCTTGTTTGAACCTGGAAGTTTCTCCAGAACCTGGAGCAATGTGGGAGAACGTTTCAGGCGCTGGGCAGATATACCCAATATACACTATAGGGGCAAAACACTATAGGGGCAATTTAGAACATTCAATTTACCTTGAATCCCTGTTTTTGGACTGTGGAAGGACACACACACGGATACCGATACGGGGAGAACATGCAAACTCCACCCACATCGTTATCCGAACCTGTATCCCCAGGGCTGAGAGGAGAACATGCTAAACCCCATAAGCCAGCATTATATATAAACATAATATATTTATTCAGAGTCGCTTCCGAAATGATGTAAGCATTGAGGCTGAACGAGCTCCTTCCACCCAGAACGCCGTTGTGATGAATTGGAACTGAGACTGTGAGCCACACAGTGTCACATAATTATAAATAAATTATTATAAATTAAAATAAAAGGGGCGGGGTGTTTTTTTAAACAGCGCATCATAGAGTTGGGTCTGATTATAAGGTCCGATCTAAAGAATTAAATGAAAAGTATGTGGATGCGTCGCCGGTCGCGCGGTTAACAAATGTAGACGTCGTGGACCGAGCGTCGAGCGGCGTGGATCGGATGAGGTGGAATGAGACGCTATTCACCATGATTTGCACCTGGCCATTTTTGCAGGAGTCCGGAGAGTTCTCGCTGTCGTCCTTACATCCTCCCATCCGGCACCGGACCGCGTCCTGCACCTGAGACACAGAGGAGACGGTAGGACGTCAGAGGAGAAGGCGGGACTAATAACATTTATTAACATTTATAACACTAATAACGTTGTGATTTATTCAGAATTAGGCCACGCCCTCTCACACTGCATCTATTTATTATACTATACATTCTTTTCCAGTTTTTTAATATAAACCGTGCCCTGTAATTTGCCCACTAGATGGCAGTGATTAGTAGCTAGCCAAACTGAAATCCTGTTACTCAGCAATCATCTTATAAAACTAGATTATGTCACGGAAGGTCAGATTATTAATGATTTAGTTTTTAATTAACGCATTTCTGAATCAAAGCTTGTTTTTTATTATAGTGTGTTTGTAAGTGTTTTATTAAAGCAATCAGACTCTCGAGGTTGTGTATTATTGTGAATAAATCACGTAAAGAGATGGAGGAGCTGTACTCCACTACACACCGGGACTAATAACATCTCTTTATGGGGTTGATTCAGAATTAGGCCACGCCCCCTCGTACAGTATTGCTTTATTATACTATACATTATTTTCCTGTTTTTTTCAGAAACTGCGTTCTGTAATTTGCCCATTAGATGGCAGTGTCAGAGAAACCGGAAACCTGTTACTCAGCGATCAGCGTTTTAGATTACGTCGCGGAAGATTCAGAATTAGGCCACGCCCCTTCGCGCCGTTTCCTTTGATGGCGTGTTGACCCCTCACTGACCTCTCGCCTCATGGCGCAGTGGACAGTGATGATGACGAAGCCTTGGACCGAGTCGAAGACGGCGAAAAGAACCTGGAAGAGCGTGGAGCGCCGATCCGTGATGGCCAACACAGCGGACATCCACGTGAGCGCCAGCAGGGGGAGGACCACGCAGGAGCTCCACAGGGACGACCTGCGAACCAACACACCGCACGTCAGACTGAAGGTTCCAAAGAATTCTAGATGACCCGTTCGTCTTCTATCAGAAACGATTGGACAAATAAAGAAAAAGGAAGCTAACGACGGAGGCGTGAGGAGCATTTGTGAGGACCGTTCTTGATTTTATACACTCATGAGCTCCAGGACTGCGGGGCCTGTCCTGGTACTTTTGCGTACGTCTCTGTCCGTGTTAGCGCTGCATCGCGCCGTGTAGCCATTTGTTGTCATGATAAATAAGTGCAAGCTGTGGGCTGAGGACCGGCCGTCAGTCAGAGCCAACGAAACGTCTGACACCAATTTAATACGTCCTCACTGCCGAGCGTCCAAACCCAGAGTGTAAATGGACTTCAGTCACAGGGGACGGACAGACGGCCCTCAGCTCATTACCACTGAGACGGACGGACGCACGGAGAGAGAGAGAGATACAGACAGACAGACAGACAGACAGACGGCCCTTAGCTCATTACCACTGAGACCGACGGACGGACGGATGGACAGAAAGAGAGACAAACCAACAGACAGACAGACAGACCGACCAACGGACAGACAGAGAGAGAGACAGACAGACTGACAGACAGCGAGAGAGAGAGACAGACAGAGAGAGAGACAGACCAACAGACAGAGAGACAGACAGACCGACCGACGGACAGACAGAGAGACAGACCAACAGACAGAGAGACAGACAGACCGACTGACGGACAGACAGAGAGACAGACAGACCGACCGACGGACAGACAGAGAGACAGACCAACAGACAGAGAGACAGACAGACGGACAGACAGAGAGACAGACAGACCGACCGACGGACAGACAGAGAGACAGACCAACAGACAGAGAGACAGACAGACAGACCGACTGACGGACAGACAGAGAGACAGACAGACCGACCGACGGACAGACAGAGAGACAGACCAACAGACAGAGAGACAGACAGGCAGACCGACTGACGGACAGACAGACGGATGGACAGACAGACAGCTCTCAATTCATTACCACTGAGGCTGAAAGAGAGACAGACACAGATGGAGAGATAAAGTCATCATGTTGTACTGCCCATCTGAGACACACACACACACACACACACACACACACACACACACACACACTCAGGTGGACTTTATCTGCATTCATCAGCTGAACGAAGTCTGAAGTGCTTGATAACGAGGACAGAATGAAGACGAGGCGAGACGTTCAGTTATTTTATTTTAATAAGAGACTCGACGGACACAGAACCACAGATTAGAACCACGGTCCTCAAAAGAACAAAGGTGACCTCTCTCTCTCAGTCTCTCTCTCTCTCAGTCTCTCTCTCTCAGTCTCTCTGTCTGTCTGTCTCTCTCTCTCTCAGTCTCTCTGTCTGTCTGTCTCTCTCTCTCTCTGTCTCTCTCTGTCTCTGGTTGCATCATCAGTACTGATTTACAGCAGCAGTATTAAAGGAACAATAAATGGAGCCATCGACCTGAACATCAAGCAGCACTGACGGTGTTAGAACACCAGGGGGAGTCTCGGTCACCCCGACTCACTGCAGGATCAGCGGCGCCCCTGCAGCGTGCACGGGTTAGTGCACCTTTATATCTTCATACGAACAGTGATGGTGATTGGATGATGTCCTATCCCGGCCGCGGGAGACGTGTGCTTTGTCTGCGAGAAGGTGTTGGATGTGACGGAGGTTCGGTTCTTTTAAACCGTAATGGAGCACTGAGCTTAGAACTCAGACTGAAAGAGGGCCTTCCCCAAACTGTTAAGACGGAGTCAGAGCGACCGGGTCGTCTGCGGTGACGGTGCACCGGGTTCTGATCGGGTTTAAAGAAACGTGAGAACGTGAGAGAGTGGATGAGGAGTGATCTCAGCTGCTCCACCTCAATCACAGCGATGGAGTGCATCAGAACACCGAGCCATCACACCTCTCTGAGTGGGTGGAGGTTCCATTGTGAACGCACGGAACATTAAAAAGTTCTAAAAGAACGTCCGTGGATCAGGATTCAGAACACACGGCTCTCATTTAATGAGCAACAATACACACAACTACACACAACTACACACATCAACACACAAATACACAAAACAACTACACACAAAACTACACAACTACAAAAAACAACTACACAAAACTACACACAAAACTATACACATCAACACACAACTACACAAAACAACTACATACAACTACACAAAACTACACACATCAACACACAACTACACAAAACAAATAAACACAACTACACACAAAACTACACACATCAACACACAATTACACATACACCTACACAAAACAAATAAACACAACTACACATAAAACTACACACATCAACACACAACTACACATACACCTACACAAAACAAATAAACACAACTACACACAAAACTACACACATCAACACACACCAACACACAACTACACAAAACTGAACACAATTACACACAACAACTAAACAAAACTACACACAACTAAACAAAACTACACACATCAACATACAACTACACAAAACTACACACAACTACACACAATTACACACAACAACTAAACAAAACTACACACATCAACACACAATTACACAAAACTACACCCAACAACTAAACACAACTACACCAACACACAAGTACACACATAACTCACAAAACAACTAAAGACAACTCAACACACAACTACACAAAAAAACTCACACGACCACACACACACACAACTACACACAAGTACACACACACAACTACATAAATGAACACACAACTACATAAATCAACACACAACAAAACTACACACAACTACACACACAACAACTACAGTATACACATCAACACATGACTACACACACAACTACACAAAAGAACTGAACACAACTACACACATCAACACACAACCACACACAAAAACACAACACACAACAACGAGCTGGAGCAGAAGCACATGAACATACTCCACCACAAGGTTCCACCAGGAACTGGGTCAGTTCTCTCAAATTAGTTCCTGCTCAAAGCAACCGAGTGAGAGAGCGAGAGAGAGAGAGAGAGTGTGTGTGTGTGGGGGGGGGGGGGGAGAAAGAGAGAGAGAGTGTGTGTGTGTGAGAGAGAGTGAGAAAGAGAGAGATAATAACAATAAAGAAATAACAATGGACAGATACAGAGATGGAAAGACAGAGAGACACAAAGACAGACAGAGAGATAGAGACAAGAGAGAGAGAGAGATGGAGAGAGAGAGAGAGATGGAGAGAGAGAGAGATGGAGAGAGAGAGATTGATGGAGATAAGAGAGAGAGTGGAATGAGACTAACATGGCGCCTCTGGTGGTGGAGCTGGAGAGAACGCTGCTGGAGATCACACCGCACTTGGAGCATTTGAGAAGCAGCCTGTTACGAACCTCCAGCGATGAACTGGAGAACCACACACACACACACACACACCCATACACACACACACAGAGGAAAGGAGAGGTGGAGGATTGACAGGATGGAAATGGAGATTGATTGGTCGGTCGGTTGGAGGCGGGATCATGGTTCACACCAATAAGCAAACGTTTAAAATAAAGGACCAGAGGAGAGGAGAGGACCAATCAGAACCAATCAGAAGAGAGAGAGAGAGAGAGAGAGAGAGAGAGAGAGAGATGAGAGAAGAACAAACCAAAGTAACAACATTCACTGTTTATTACTCTCAGCGGCCACTTTATTAGATACACTTCTACTGCACTCCACCAAACAGATCCACCAATCAGCACCATGGACAGGGCAGGTGTCATTAGGGTGATGGATGACAGACATGGTGGTGGTGGTGCCGTGCTGCCGGCGTTTGAACCCTGTATCCACTCTATTACACTCCCCAACCTTACAGCGCCACCTTGTGGATCCTGGACTAACTACAGATGGACTACAGAACGGAACCGTAGCTACAGAACCCATCTGCATGATCAGAGGAGCTGACCACATGGACGATAAGTGTCTTTAATCTAATAATTTGGCCGCAGAGCGTAAAATTAACGAACTAATGATGTCATTGAAAACCCAGCACGTCCCGAGACGTCACAGAGAGACATCAGAAGACATGAAGAACATCTGACGGCACCACCTAGGCGCTTCGGGCGGCATGATCACAGATAGAAAAAAAAAAGACCCCTCCCAAGTGGATAGTTCCTCTTATAAAGGTTCCTGTAACTACTCGGGAATCATGGGAACCTAACGTTCAGACGATGCTGAGTGCTGAGGTTATTGCAACGCACTTACAGCATCGCATGCAATTTAAATGATCGGTCGTCGTAGTATCGACATCGACACACACACACACACACACACACCGACAGAATGACAGCCGACAGAATGAAACAACGCTTGTTTGCAAAGTAAAGTAGAAAGCCGCAGTGTATCCACTAATGCATGTTTGATTGCAGTAATGTAAGTGTGAAGGTGTGTGTGTGTGTGTGTGTGTGTGTGTGTGTGCGTGCGTGTGTTATCGCGCGCTAACCATCTGCTGAGAAATCTTTATAAACAGGACAGCGCCATTATAATTGAAGCTTTCAACATGCATTAAGCTCCGGCGCTCGCAGAACCCTCCGAACTACGGAATTAAACAAAAGACAGCAAATCAATCGGCGGGGAACCGGCAGCCGGGACCGGCGTCTGGAGTGTGGATTAAAAATATCCCGTCATTAGATTTGTCTCCGTCTCTCAATGGACTCAGGTTCGGTAAATAAAGGACGCCCGCCTCACACCCACTCGCGACGCGAGGCGGAACGCGGTGTGGTGGAGAACTGGAGGAGTTATCCTTGCCGTTTTTCAAGAGGCCCTTCAGCCGACGACGTTCCGAGAGGACGGAACCATGGGCTGGGACTCCGCCCCTCTGCTCGTTCATTCGGTGTTTTATTCGAACTGGAGGATGAAAACACACACGGACATCCACAACCAGTCTGCTTCTTAGGGTCTAGGGTTGTGTGTGTGTGTGTTTGTGTGTGTGTGTGTGGGGGTTCCCCATGCCCATCCAGGGGAGAACGTCTCGGGCGCTGGGCAGATACATCCAGGACAGGGCGCCAATCTGTCACTGGGCACACACTCACTCACACAAACACACTCCATATGGGGCAATTTGGAGAACTCAATTGACCTTGAATCCATGTTTTTGGACTGTGGGAAGAAACCGGAGAACCTGGAGGAAACCCACACGGCCACGGGGAGAACAAACAAACTCCACCCAGATCGGGAGTCGAACCTGGATTTCCAGCTCGAGGAGCTCAAGAGGAGAACACTAAGCTGCCCTTTATGTCTATATATGTAAAAAAAAAAAAAAAAAAAAAAAAAAAAAAAAAATATATATATATATATATATATATATATATATATATATATATATATATATATATATATATATATATATATTCATTCATTCATTTATCTCCCACTTTATCCTCTATTAGGGTCGCGGTGGGGTTCCCCATGCCCATCCAGTGGAGAACGTCTCGGGCGCTGGGCAGATAGACCCAGGACAGGCGCCAATCCATCGCTGGGCACACATTCACTCACACAGACACTCTCTATTTGGGGCAATTTGGAGAATTCAATTGACTTAATCCATGTCTTTGGACTGTGGGAGGAAACCGGAGAACCCGGAGGAAACCCACGCGGACACGGGGAAAACATGGAAACTCCACCCAGATGGGGATTCGAACCGGGAATCCCTAGCGCTGAGAGGCGAACGTGCTAACCACTAAGCCACCGTGCCGCCTATATATCTCATTATAAAACAGAAGCTCCGCTTCTCTTAAATCTGATTGGCTGAGCTGTCGGTCCAGCCGTGACATCCTTGACAATACCACACCCCTCTGAGCTCTTCACATTCATATCAATGCGTGATATACAATACAATATTTTAACTGTGTTCTGTAATTTGGCCATTAGATGGCAGTGCTTGTTCGTTTGAGAAACCGGAATCCTGTTACTCAGTGATCAGCATTCACTTTAAAAACCGGACTAGATGACGTTGCGGATTACGTTGTGTATTATTGTGAATAAATCACGTAAAGAGGTGGAACTTTACTGCACTACACGCCGGGACGCATAACACCTCATTATGGGGTTTGATTCAGAATTAGGCCACGCCCTCACGCACCGTATTATAACCTGTGTTATAATTGATGATACGGGGGGGGATGGTGGGACGGCATCTCCACTCACCCTGCTCTCTGCTTTTTGGATTTGTCTGAGATTCCGTCTCGGGACATGAGCTTGTTGAAGACCACGATTCCAATCAGCATGTTGACCTGGAGACGCAGACAATTAATTTATTTAACATCTATATAATTATCATGTTTACAGAGTGATTAATAAAAGTGAAGAAGAGGAGACAAATGGAGGAACATCAGAGGGAATATCGGGAGGAATATCAGGAATAACATCAGGAGGAAACATTGGGAGGAACATCAGGAGAACCATCAGGAGGAACATCGGGAGGGACATCAGGAGGAACATTGGGAGTAATATCAGAGGGAACATTGGGAAGGACATCGGTGGGAACATCAGGAGGAACATCAGAGGGAACATTGGGAGGAACATTAGGAGGAACATCAGGAGGAACATTGGGAGGAACATCAGAAGGAACATTAGGAGGAACATCAGGAGGAACATCAGGAGGAACATCAGAGGGAACATCAGGAGGAACAACAGAGGGAACATCAGAGGGAACATCAGGAGGAACATCAGAGGGAACATCAGGATGCAGCAGTGAGACTCTTTATGTGAAACTGGAGAACCCAGAAGAAACCCACACGGACACGGGGAGAACATGCAAACTCCACCCATAACTGGAGTGGAACAGACAGTAGCAGGTCCATCGACTCGCTCGGCTTTTCAAAGCGATTCCTCCCGCAGCCTTCGGCTCGTTCCAGAGAGCTAAACTAATTAATGTTTTTTTCTTTTTGTTAATTAGATTTTGCTTCCCGTCGGAGATGAGCATGTTCTCCCGACGCTGACGAGGAGAGGACAAACAACGCAAATCACATCGGACCGTGAAATATGATGCAAACACACACCTGAGGTCGTGATGTTTACACACACACACACACACACACACACACACACACACACACCACGTACCAAAACTATGACGGCTGCAGGACCGACGAAAGCGTAGAGCAGTCCTCCCTCTAACGACAACCAGCAGCTGGAAGAGAGAAGAGGACATGCATCACGGAAACATCGGCAGTGAGTGGCATGGCCACATGGGGGCGCCAACAGCTCAAAGATGAAGCATATAGCGTTCCGGGGACGGCAAACAATTATTAATTAGCGCGCGAAAAACGACAAACAGGACGAACGGGAGACAAATACCGTCCAAATTTTAAAAAAATGCAATGGGCTTTTGAGATTTGGTATGTTCTCACACTCATTACTGGGTCATGTGACTATCTGTACATGGTTGTCCCTCACTGTTGGGGGACCCTCACGTCCACCGAGCCTCGGTCCTCGCAAGGTTTCTTCTTTAAAAAAAGCAATCTGCGGTAACGGGGAGTTTTGTTTTGCCGCCGCCGCACCGGCTTGCATTGAGGTGAGGTCCCTGAACGTAGCCCCGCCCTCTGAGACGAACTAGAACTGAGATTGTGAGTTCCCCCTCGCCCTGCATCAGTGTCTGACCTCACATGTGCTCCTCCGGATAAAAGGGCAATGATCCCCATCAGACGTGCTTAAGAACCCTATGGAGAACCGTCCCAAAAGCATGGACAGCGCCCTCTGTGTTGCGGGCATGTCACTGCAGCCCTGTAGCTGTGATGTTTGTAACGTTCTGTGGACCGAGCCGTTTGTAAATGTTTAATTACATCATGTTCTGAATGTGTGTTTGTCATCGTAAAACTTTAATAGAACATGAAGGTACTCACTAAGTCGGAGTTCCGTAGCCTCTCGCTCTGGTGAAGCCCACGGATACAGCCACGATGAGAGCCGGCAGACCTGACGAGACGATCCAGAACCCACAATGAGTCAGGAGTACAGCAAAGTGCAGGTCAACAGGCGGATACGGGTATGATATCACCCTTATGAGACACCCCTGAGAAACCAATTAAATAGCCGGGGACAGCCCTGAGGTGTCCCTGAGAGACTGCTGAGACACTCTCGAGATACCTCCGAGACACTCATGAGATGCCCCTGAAATGCCATTGGGACACCTCTGAGACACTCCTGAGACAACCCTAAGACAAACCTTTGAGCCAGCCCTGAGACACCCACGAGATGCCCCTGAGACACCCCAAGAAGTCTTTGAGACACCCCTGAGACACTCTTGAGACACCTCTGAGACAGCCCATAAGACGCCCCTGAAATGCCTTTGAGACACATCTGAGACACTTATGAGATGCCCCTTATATGTCTCTGAGACACCTTTGGGACAGTTCTGAGATTTCCCGAGACAGCCCTGAGATATCCCTGAGACACCAATGAGACAGATCTGAGATGCCTCTGAGACAAACCTGAGACACCCATTAGATGCCTCTGGGCTGCCTCTGAGACAGTTCTGAGATGCCCCGAGACACCCATGAGACGCCCCTGGTACGATCTGAGGTTCTTCTTTGGTTCCTTCATGTTCCACATAATTCCACCGAACCGCTGCCATGACGCTGTCTGCATGAGATTTCCCAAAATGAGCCACACTGATGAGGAGATGGACGGTCCCCCCCTCCTCCTCCTCCTCGTCCTCTTCCTCCTCCTCCTCAGTGCACGTCAGTGGACGTCTCTTCACCGTCTGCACCACCACGGTTGCTTTTGTCTCGCTATAATTGCACCTATCAATTAAGCTGGCGGCGTCTGAGGTGCCGCGTCCACACTTAACGAGCGCGACTGAAACATCGACGCAATTAACAAAGCTCTGATTAACGTGGCCAATTAGCACAATTAGTAAAAGCTACATTTATTTAGAAAAAGAACAATAGATTAAAATAAAGGGGGGTGGGGGGGGAGTGCAGACAGTTTATAGAGGATGGCTTTTAGAGACTGGGGTGAATTTGCATGTTCTCTGACAATCTGCTGAAATAAATAAACCTGGCTTTATGTTCCACAGGCCGAATCGTTAACACCTTCAAAGCACCACGTTAATGTCAGGTGGGTTACCCGCCGTGGACGGTGCTAATTGGGGAGAACGTGGTTTAAACGAGCGTTCCTCCGAACGTGACGTCATAGAACACGAGCTTTAAAATCACGAATACGTTCTGAAACGAAGAGGCGTGTTCTAATATTGTGGGTTCTGACACGGATCTGCGAAAAGGAGGCAGAGCCAGGGAATTAGGCGCGGTTGGTGGCGCCCTCTGGTGCCCAGGTGTGGTAGCTCAGTAGCTCAGAAGATAATGGCTGGTGGCTTAGTGGTTCAGCATGTTCTCCTCTCCGTGCTGGAGATCCCAATCTGGTTTGAGTTCCAACGTTCTCCCCATGTCCATATGGTTTTCCTCCGTGTTCTTCGGGTTTCCTCCCACAGTCCAAAAAATATGTTTCAATGTTAATTGACTGCTCTAAATTGCCCCATATAGAGAGTGTGTGTGTGTGAGTGTGTGTGTGAGCCCAGCAATAGATTGCCCCCCTGTCCTGGGTGTATCTGCCCAGCGCCCAAAACGTTCTCCCCTGGATGGGCATGGGGAACCCCCTCCTCCCCCTAGAAGAGGATAAAGCTGAAGATAATGGATGGTGGCTAAGTGGTTTAGCATGTTCTCCTCTCAGCACTGGGGATCCTGGCTCTAATCCCAATCTGAGGGGAGTGTCCATGTTCTCCATGTGTCCCAAAAAAAAAATGAATTCAAGGTGAATTGAATGCTCCAAATTGCACCACAGAGTGTGTGTGTGAGTTAATGTGTGCCCAGCGATAGATTGGCGTCCTGTCTGGGGTGAATCTGCCCAGCGCCCGAAACTTTCCTCCCTGGATGGGCATGGGGAACCGCCCCCCCCCACTCCCCTCTGCGCCCCCAGTAGAGAAATAAGTGAAAAATAATAGATGGATTTATATAACTATAACGATATATAACACATACAGTAAAACAGCGCCGTTAACTTCACTGGTTGTAATTGAGGCCCCGTGTCTGCAGCCACCAGCTCCACCCCCCACCTCCATCCCCCCCACCCCCCGCAAAATCAATAGAATGGTATTAAAGTCCGTCATTTGTAATTATTGATTTCTTTAGCCCACAGCCACATCATAATAATTGGTGTAATATACTCTCATTATTACGAAATTAAATCCTCTCAGCGGGATTCCGAGCCACGTTCCGCACCGCCGTGTTGGTGTGTGTGTGTGTGTGTGTGGTGGGGGGGGGAGGAATGGTGGTGGGTGTTCTCCGTCACACCAATGACCTGATTTCTGTTGATTCTCGCTGTAGCACTGACGGCGCTGCTTTACACCATCGAATTCACATCTCGGGATTTTGGCGTTTTGGGGTTTTTTTAAACACATGAAACCGGTGTTTTTAAAAAGTCTTCAAACCCCACCTGGTCCTCCGGTCATTCAGTGTCCCAACTTAATGGATGGGGTCAGAGCACAAGGTTGGTACAGCGCCCCCCATTGGAGCAATGAGGGTTAAGGGTCTGGCTCAAGGAACCACATTGGTAACTTCATTGGACAACCAACGCCCACGCAACTACAAGATCAAAGACCAAGCCCAGGGCCAAGGAATTTGCTGATTGGTCGGTTATTGGATTGAACCAATGAGAGATCAGATACATAAATAAAATTAATATTCACCGTATATATATATATATACACACACACACACACACACACATATATATACATATACATCTATTATACACATATATATATATATAAAATGTATATCATATAATTTAATATAGTATATTATATAATATATATATAATAATGTGAGGGCATGCAGGACTTACCCCAACCCAGGCACAGGAAGCGCTTGCGGATGAGGCGCGTCCTTATCTTGCCTACGACGGCGAGGTAGGACTGCCACGCCTCGGTCAGAACCCAGCAGAACGAGGCCAGAAAGAAGAAATGGAGGAAGGCGGCGGTCACGGTGCACAAGCCCTGAGTGAAGAGAGAAGGGACAGGGTTCGAATCTCGCAAGAACTTAAGCACAAATCCAATAAAAACTGAATTAATTACTTAATTAATTCATTTAATCGGCAGACTGAGGGTGTGCTGTCAAGGTGCCGACGGCGGACCAACACGTAGAACGTGCACAGGCGTCTACGAACGCAAAACAGAAGGTTTTCTCGGCTCAGTCTGGGTCCCACGATGGACGTTTGGAGGTTCTCCATAGATGGACATCTGATTTCGAGACCACGCCCATCGGCGTGGATATATTCACAAGCAGCGTTGCTATTAAAACGACGGAGACACAAGGCGCGTCAATAGTCCGTCGGCGTGACGTCAGATAGCTATTAGCATGGCGTGAAATTGCGTAAGGACCCTCTATGTTCTTTACTAATACAGTATGTAATATACAGCCTCGTCTGCGGCGTGGGTTCGAATGGCGTTTGGCTGCATGAGATCGTTAATGTTATCGGCCTGCAAAATTCTACGTGGGTTACGGTTTCCACCACGAAGTTTGGTTAAAGGTCAGAGCAATTCTTTACAGAGACACGTAGGATGAGCGAGAGAGCGAGCGCGAGAGAGAGACGGGGGGGGGGGTCGCGGTGTAGACACATTTAACAAACCGTTAAATACGGTCGTCGGCTAGCGCGGCGGCTTCGTACGTTAATTATTTAAACATATTAGAGAAGGGAACCAATTTAATAAAATACTATGAAATACAAAATAGAAGAAATAAAGTTAACATTTAAATACATTACGCACGCATCTCACACACACACACACACACACACACACACACACACGTTCTCCAGAAGCAGTTTTTCCTCTGCGTCTTGCGCCCGGTGTCGACTGCGGTTCCACTGACACGCGTTGCGTTCTCCGGCCGCCGTTCCGGTGATTGACGGCGCGTTCTCAAAGCGAGCCCACACAGCTGCCAAGCCGAAATATCTCCGAGCTGGCTGTTTCCGAGATCGCATCTTGGCATTTTACAGAACGGCGTGACGGGTGTGAGAGCGCCGTGGAACTCGCGGGGGTACGATGACTGGCACGCCGCCCACCAGGCTCGGGTTACGCCCCCTCGGGTCTGCGCTAATCGTGGCGGGGTCGCGTCTGCCCCCTTCCCGGCATCTGAGGTATTACCATTAATAAATCATTTTACTATGTGCGATACGGTGGTGTAGTGTGGTTTGGCGTGTTCTCCTCTCAGCGCTAGGGATCCAGGTTCGAATCCCGATCTGGGTGGAGTTTGCATGTTCTCCACGTGTCCACGTGGGTTTCCTCCGAGGTCCTCCGGTTTGCTCCCACAGTCCAAAAACGTGGATTCAATGTGAATTGAGTGCTCCAAATTGCCCCATATAGAGTGTGTGTGTGTGCCCAGTGATAGATTCACTCCTTCCATGGAGGGGGAGGATTATTCCAAGACCATCCTGGGGAGAACGTTCCACGCGCTGGGCAGATACACACTTGTAGCACCATGTAGGGGCAATTTACAGCAGCCAAGAAACTGGAGAACCCGGAGGAAACACGGGGAGAACATGCAAACTCCACCCAGATCGGGATTCGAACCCGGATCCCCAGCGCTGAGAGGAGAACATGCCAACCACTAAGCCACCGTGCCGCCCACAATGTCTTATATTGTTAATATGTTTTAAAATGTCATTATCGATCACACAGCACGGTGGCTTCGTGGTTTAGCATGTTCTCCTCTCAGCGCTAGGGATTCCCGTTTGCTCCCACAGTCCAGAAACATGGATTCAAGGTGAATTGAATGCTCTAAATTGCCCCATATAGAGTGAGTGAGTGAGTGTGTGTCCAGCAATAGACGGGTGTATTTGCTCTGCGCCTGAAACGTTCTCCCCTGGATGGGCATGGGGAACCGCAAAACCCCATCCCACATACCCCAACCCCACACACACACACACACACACACACACACACACACACACACACACACACACACACACACACTCACTCACCTTGCTGAGCGTCTGTGACTGTCCCACCAGTATCAACACGTTGGAGGCCAGAAGAGACAGACAGAAGTTCACCAGGATGATGGACCTCTCCGAGCGGATGTACCTGAACACACACAGAAGGGGACGAGACGGCGTGACGTGAGGACATGGTGGAACGTGACGACGAGACAGCGGAACACACGACGCTGGAATGACGGCGAAGACGCCGAACAGCCCTCAGAGAAACAAACGTAAGAACAGAAGCCGCAGTTATTTATAAGCGGCGGGCGATCGGCGCCTGAACTTCTCGGCATTAATTGGAGACGTGAATGCAATTAACAGGTTTACAGACGCGGATCTCCATCATTAAACCAACACGCCACAGAAACGCTCGTTATGGAAGGAAGAGTCAGAGAACGCCAGCGTTTTTAGCAACGCTCTGCGGCAGAGACCGGGTTTTATTTACAGAACAAAAAGAACCAAAGCTGCACACCATTACAGACGGGAGGATGGGGGGGGGGTGGAAAAGTTCTCTAATGCAGTGGTTCTCAAACTGTGGTACGCATGAGGTGGTACGCCTGATAATGGTTATTTATATAAGAGACAACATTTAGGGCGCTGGGCAGATACACCCACGACAGGACGCCAGTCTATCTCGGGACACACATTCACTCACACAGACACACTCTATATGGGGCAATTTGGAGAATTCAATTGACCATGTTTTCGGACTGTGGGAGGAAACCGGAGAACCCGGAGGAAACCCACGCGGACAGGGGGAGAGCATGGAAACTCCACCAAGATTGGGATTCGAACCGGGAATCCCAAGCGCTGAGAGGAGAACATGCTAAACCACTAAGCCAATGTGCCGCCCTATATATATATATATATATATATATATATATATATATATATATATATATATATACACATACATACATACACATACACAATTGTGGGGTCAAATCCCATCCCTTGAGCAGGACTCTTAATCCTTATTGCTCTAGGGGGCGCTGTGGTTAACCCTGCGCTCGCTTTGGAAATCGTTTTGGATAACATTGCTACTGAAGGACCAAACGCAAATATCATTTTGACCACTAGAGGGCTTTGAGACAATTATACTACTAATATATATAAAATGCTATTATAAAACGGCTTGTTTCACTCCTTAAACCTGATTGGCTGAGCCGTTGATCTGCCCGTGACATCATTTACAATAACACACCCCTCTGAGCGCTTCACATTCGTATCAATACGTGATATACAATGTTAATCTAAACAAGCAGCCGATTCTGTTAGTGGGCTGTTCTTGCCCACTAGATGGCAGTGTTTGTGTGTTAGAGAAACCGGAATCCTGTTACTCAGCGATCAGCGTAGGAACTCTTACCTCCAGAATGCGGCGTAGATGAAGAGGAGGATGAGGAGAGCTGTACAGGACACCCCACAGCCCACCATCAGGGGGACGGAGGGCATGCTGGAGGGTCCCATGTCCTGCACAAAGGAAACGAGGGCGTCGGTAATATATTCCGTCCACTTTTACAGGTTCTGAGGTTCCGAGAGTCGGCGTGGGATCATCATTAAAATAATCATCATCATCATTAACATCATCATTATCATCATCATCATCATCATTATCATCATCATCATTATCATCATCATCAGGATCATGTGATTCAGTTCATATTAAAGCCTCATTAAGTTCAAGTTAGGTTCTATTTATAGATTTATATTTATTATATTTATTTATATTACATTATAATTGTATTATTTATTATATTTAAATTAATTAAATATTATATTTTATATTAATTAAATATTATATTTACATGATATATATATATATAATTATTATTATTAAGCAGCTTTACAGAGTTATAAACCTTTAAACCCCCAAAGAGCAAGACGAAGCGACAGTGGCAAGACAAAACTCCCTGTTATGTTGATATTCTAAGGTAGAAACCTTGTGAGGACCGAGGCTCAGTGGGGGACTCATCCTCCCCGGGTGTCCAGGTAGCACCAACAGTGTAGGACAGCCATATACAGACTGTATGGTGATCATGTGACCCATAATTTACAATTAAAAACTCTATAAGTCCATCGACCGCACACAGGACGGCCCGTCCAATAGAATTCCAGGTTCTATCCCGTACTCGTCATCGCCGCCGGTGCACTCCGGTACAACCGCGGAACACCAATTTTTGCCAATTAATAAAAAAAGCAGCACAGGTTCCCTGTGAGTGTGAGGCTTTAGGACATTTTACCCCCCCTCCCGGACATGAGTACACCGTGGTTCCGAGTCGTGGAGCTAAACGCGCCGGCAGAGCCGATTTAATTTTAAAAAAACGTGATGTAACCTAATTGGCAGTAATGAAACCCGAAGATATGATTAAATAAATAAATAAATAACTAAATAAATGTAATTCAGCTCAACAGCTTTGATGAGTCGGGTTTAATGCTCACCCCTATGCAGGAGTGTGTGGTACTGTGTGTAGTGTGTGTGTGTGTGTGTGTGTGTGTGTGTGTGTAGTAGGAGAATGAAAGGCGAGTGGAGTAAAAGGCAGCGAGCGGCGCATTAGTCGGAGATGTGAGGGTTCAAAGCGGCGGTTTTTATAAAAGTTTCATGGCCGCACCGCGGCGCAGAGAGTTGGCAGGCGCCGCCGTCGCAGGTGGCAAAGAAAGGAAGTGCGCTGCCAAGCCCAACCTTTCATCTTCGGCTCAGCCCTCTGTCTACGGAATGTTAATGAGCGCCTCAGCGCCGGAGAACCGGGGTTAGAACCGGGCCGAGAGCGTGGACCCGCAGACCGTACGACGGGCCGTGGAAACCCAGGAATAAAGGAGCGAGGAGAAGGGCGGGGTCAGGTG
Source organism: Corydoras sp. C115 (assembly GCA_019802505.1). Classification (NCBI taxonomy): domain Eukaryota; kingdom Metazoa; phylum Chordata; class Actinopteri; order Siluriformes; family Callichthyidae; genus Corydoras; species Corydoras sp. C115. The sequence continues at coordinate 563,869 of JAFMOC010000067.1, read as the reverse complement.
AGGGCGGGGTCGAGGTTGGGTGGAATCGGGTGAGAACCTAAAACTACACGTTAACAAAAAAACAAAACAAAACACGCACACAGTGTTTGGAGTGATTGGTATGTTCTCCTCTCAGCGCTGGGGATCCAGGTTTGAATCCCAATCTGGGTGGAGAGTGCGCGTGGGTTTCCTCCGTGTACTCCAGGTATCCTCCCCCAATCCAAAAACATAGATTCAAGGTGAACTGAATGCTCCAAATTGCCCCATATAGTGTGTGTGTGTCCAAAGATAGATTGGCGTCCTGGGTTTGTCCTGGGTGTATCTCTCCAGAGCCCAAAACGTTGCATGTTCTCCCTACATCTGTGTGGGTTACCTCTGCCTTCTCCAGATTTCCTCCCCCAATCCAAAAACATGGATTCAAGGTGAATCGAATGCTCCAAATTGCCCCATGTAGTGTGTGTATGTGTGAATAAGTGAGTTCCCGGCGATAGATCGCTGTCCTGGGTGTATCTGCCCAGCGGCCGAAACGTTCTCCCCTGGATGGGCATGTGGAACCAACCAATGGCAGCTGATTTTTCAATGCATTTCTAATGGAGAGCTGTCCAAGGTGCTGGAGTGCGGGTAGAGTACGAAGGCGCAGTGCAATTTCTGAAAAGTGATAAAACATGAAGGGAGGGCGCCATCAGTCTGTGGTTTTGAGCGGGGGGGGGGGGTGTCTGCAGATCACTCGGGATGCGGTGAGTTTCATATTTGTAGCTAGAAAATTGACTAAGTTAAAAATCTGTTTTTTCCCATTGGAAATGAACGACGCCAACTTTTGAAGAGTGATCACAAGTGGACAAAGGACGCGATCCCTCTGCGATTACACACGACTGATTAGGCCGCGGCCGTTTCCGACGCCGGCCGATTTCGCTTTCATAGCTCGAAAATCGCAGAGTTACGGGAGTTAGTGCAAAAGTCACCGTAATGCGAAGTGAATGGGAATTTTGGCTGCGAAAATAATGGGAATATCTCGGGAATTGTTCCCCCGAGTCCTTCGCTGTTTGCAGGTAGTGGGCTCATTGATGGGCTGGACGTGTCCTGCGAAAAGCGTGTGGATAGCTCAAAAATTGCGGGAGAGGAAAGATAGACAAAAACAGTGGTGGAATAATAAAAAACAATAAAAAAAATTGTTATCCAACTTTTGGCGATTCGTCATTTCTGTATTCTCTTGTATTAGACTACGAAATTACGGAATTAGAGTACGAAGGTACGGAACTGTAACTATTGTTCTTTAACGCATTTATTAATATTATTTTGCATTTTATTTTTTAAAGTTTGTTTGGAGTCTGGGGCCCGGCTCAGGGGCCCCCACTGGAAACATTTTGGTGGAATCAGTGTTTTAAAGCCAAAACCTTCAGACTTCAAACTGCAAAACTCTTGAACATGCGTTCTATTCGTCACATTTATTAAATTGGACCGATTCGGAGTTCCGGTTGAGAACATCACGAGAGAACACGACGGAAGATTTATTACAATTTACCAAAAAAAAACCGCAGACGGCAAGGGAGGCGGAGGACGGAGGAGGAACCCGAAACGAGAGACGGAACTGTAAGAGTCGGCATTAATCAAACGCAGAACCCGAAAGTAGGTCTCGGACCTCCGAGACGCTCCACCTTCTGTTTGGATGTTCTGTTGGAGGAGCGTGCGGAGGGAGTGCCGGCGTTTTTCGGAGCATATGGCGAGGTCCGTCCTCCGGCTTCCCAGGACGCTTGTTACGGTTGACGGCGGAGAAAAAAAGCGGCGGAGTGCTAAAGCGTTCTGTCGGGAAGGTGGAGAACCCGAGAGCGCGCCGGAGGCCCCGTCCTCCACCCGTTCTGCTCGCGGCAGCTGACGTGATGTACGCCATGTGAAATGCAGGTTCCGTCAGTGCCCTATAAAAACTACACAGGGGAGAACATACCAAACACACATGCAAATGTTTAACCCCATGCTGAAACGAAACCTGAGTGAGTTCTCCCCGTGTCCGTGTGGGTTTCCTCCGGGTTTTCTGGTTTCCTCCCACAGCCAAAAAACATGGATTCAAGGTGAATTGACTGCTTCAAATTGCCCCATAGTAGCACAGTGCTGCAGCGGTTTGCATGTTCGAATCACGATCAGGGAGTTTGCATGTTCTCCCAGTGTTTCCTCCAGGTTCTCCGGATTCCTCCCACAGTCAAAAAAACAAGGATTCAAGGTGAATTGAACACTTAAATTGCCCCATATAGAGTGGGTCTGTGTGAGTGAGTGTGTCCAAGGATCTGGGGGCGCCCTGTTCTGGGGTTCCTGTCCAGCGCCCGAAATGTTCTCCGCTGGATGGGCATGGGGAACCCCCCTCCCCCCAACACCCCAGAAGAGGATTAAGCAAAAGATAATGGATGGTGGCTTAGTGGTTTAGCATGTTCTCCTCTCAGCACTGGGGATCCAGGTTGGAATCCCCATCTGGGTTGAGTTTGCATGTTCTCCCTGTGTCCACACGGGTTTCCTCCGGGTTCTCCGGTTTCCTCCCACAGTCCAAAAAACATGTATTCAAGGTGAATCATACGCTCCCAACTGCCCCATATAGAGTGTGTCTGTGTGAGTGAGTGTTTTCAGGCGTCCTGTTGATAGATCGGCGTCCCGTCCTGGGTGTATCTGTCCGGTGCCCGAAACGTTCTCCCTTGGATGGGCATGGAGAACCACCCCCCCTCCCCAGCAGAAGATATTGAAGGAAGTGAATGGTTTCCAGGACACTGGCTGTTTGCACGTCGATTACAAAGCAAAGAACACGACCCTGGACATGAGGACATGAGACGCGGTTCTCCAGCGTTGAGACGTTGCGTGTCCGTACCTGCGCGCGCCGCCGCGTGTTCGCGTGTATTCAGTGCCGCAGACCAAGAGATCAGTCGAGCGCCCCGCGGCGGATTCGTCAGCACTGCAGATCCCACGATACGGCGAGGCCCGCGCCCTTCAGGGCTGCTTAGCATGCGCGTCAGGTCGGTCCTCTGATGCAGGACACAAATGTCTCTGTGTGTGTGTGTATGTGTGTGTGTGTGTTGCAGCATTATAAAAAATAATACTTTAGGATTCGCTCCTGCTGTCTGAATGAGCTTTCGTCTCCGCCTGGCTGCGTCTCTTAAGATCGCGTCTACATCAACAACACACACACACACGCACACACACACACACACACACACACACACACACACACACACACACACAGAACACCTGACGAACGCACGGCGTGTCGCTCACACGGCGGAGCATCCTTCAAACATCACCAAAACAATAGGAAAATATTGTTGGCAACCTCTCCAACCAATCAGTGAGCAGCAGGGGTGGAGTGATCCCGCCCTCCTCCAGTATCTCCATTACACACTACGTTGGCGTAGTGGTTAACACATCCTCCTAAACCCGAAAAACACGGATTCAAGGTGAACTGAATGCTCCAAATTGCCCCAAATGGAGTGTATGTGCGTGCATGTGTGTGTGTGGGGGGGGGGAGTGTGTCCTGGGTGTGTCTGCCCAGTGCCCGAAACGTTCTGCCCTGGATGGGGCATGGTGAACCGCCCCCTCCTCCAAGCAGAAGATAATGAATGAATTATTAGATTGCAAAGTGGTTTAGCATGTTCTCCTCTCAGCGCTGAGGATTCCCGGTTCGAATCCCAATCTGGGTGGAGTTTGCATGTCCTCCCCGTGTCCGCCTGGGTTTCCTCCAGGTTCTCCGGTTTCCTCCCACTGTTAGAAAACATGGACTCAAGGTGATTTGGCAGCTCTAAATTCCCCCTATCTAAATTGCCCCTTGTGGCTTAGTGGCTTGCATGTTCTCCTCTCAGTGCTGGGGCATCCTGGTTCGAATCCCGATCTGGGTGGAGTTTGCATGTCCTCCCCAT
>JAFMOC010000067.1:527500-555000 GCA_019802505.1 Corydoras sp. C115 | reverse complement strand
GCACGCTCACGAGCCAAATGCCATCAAATGCCACGGCGCTCATTTCTCAGACTTGTGTACGCAAGGCCAACGCCGATATTCAATTAAGCCACGCCGCCATGGGCATAATGAGGCGGCGCCGCCCGGCCCCCTCCGTTACCGCCGTGTCCTTGGCGCGAAGAGGCGGCGCGATTACACGGTGAGATTAAGTGTCAGCAGGTATCCCGCTTTAAAGTCGCTGCGTTCGCCCGGTGGCCGCGTGCCGATAGTTCGCGTGAAACCAATTTCTGTTTTGGCTTAGTAACGTAAATCCAAGTCGGTCCTCAAACGTACGCACGGACATCGCAAATTCACCACGAACAATTAACACCAACCACAGAGCGAGTTTTGTAAAACCGTTGCCATGGAAACCGCATTCCTCCCATTGTCCTGCCACAGTCCAAAAACATGGATTCAAGGTGAATTGGCTGCCCCAAATTGCCCCTATATAGTGTGTGCCCCCTCACCCAGTGGAGTATGAAGTGGAAGACGATGAACAAATGAATTTCTAATTAAGGGCAGCACGGTGGTGAAGTGGTTTAGCATGTTCTCCTCTCAGCGCTGGGGATCCAAATTCGAATCCCAATCTGGGTGGAGTTTGCATGTTCTCCCCGTGCCTGTGTGGGCTTCCTCCGGGTTCGCCGGTTTCCTCCCACAGTCCAAAAACATGGATTCAAGGTGAATTGGTTGCTCCAAATTGGCCCATATAGAGTGTGTGCTCTCTCACTCAGTGGAGCATGAAGCGGAAGACAATGAATGAATTTCTAAGCAAGGGCAGCATGGTGGTGTAGTGTTTGGCATGTTCTCCTCTCAGTGCTGGGGATCCAGGTTCAAAGCCCAACCCTGTGTCCGTGTGGGTTTCCTCTGGACCCACAGTCCAAAAACATAGATTCAAGGTGAATGGAATGGTTTAAATTGCCCCATATAGAGCGTGTGTGTGTGTGTGTCCTATCCTGGGTGTATCTGCCCAGCGCCCAAAACGTTCTCCCCTGGATGGGCACCACCACCACATGGTTGTGTTCATAGAACGTAATCCACCCCGTGATTGCAGAACGCATCCCTCACGGCGGGTTAATCCCCGGGATGCTGCGGGGAAAGGTCTCGTCAGGAACGAGGAACCGGAGGAACGGCGGATTGTTCACCTCAGCATACGGCCTCGTCCACCCTCGGGTTCCACGGCGAATAAGTGTGCTCCTCGTCATCACTGACTCATAGAACCTTTGGAACCCTTCATATCAGCACAAGAGAACGTGTCCGGTACTCACCAGAACCCGAAACGCCGAGAGGTCCGCGAAGAGACGTGAAGCTCGCTGACCGGACGGACTCGCTCTGAGTTTAAGTGCTGTCTGACACACTAACACACATTCCCCTGATGTTATCCCCCCCCCCCCCCCCCCACACACACACACACGTGCGCAGAACCTCCACCCACTCGGCCGCCTACACGCTGCATCACTTCACTCTGGGTTTGAAATCCGCGGCTGAGGTTCCTCTGATCAGACAGATGGGGGTTTGTGGTTCCACGGTTCCACTCTGTAGACCGTCTGGTTCTCTACACACTTCGTTAGTCCACTTTACTTTGTTCTCTAATGATTAGAACCCGCCTCCACCCCCCACCCCCCCACAGAGCGGGCGTTATTAGTTAGGATGAAGATTCTCTGGACTGCAGCGATACTGACATGGTCTGATCCACCACCCTCACCACACCGGCTCTGATCATTAGAGAACATACCAAAGCACACGGACAGGTAGAGCATGTAGAGAACCAGACGGACAGACGGGATGGAACTGTAGAAGTACGAACCCCATCCGTGTGATCGACGTGCATCGGAAACAGATTAAATCATATAGTGTAATAATGAAGACGGGCGCCGCGGTGGCATGGTGGTTGGCATGTTCTCCTTTCAGCGCTGGGGATTCCAGATTTGAACCCCAAATCTGGGTGGAGTGTGCATGTTCTCCCCGTGTCGGCGTGGGTTTCCTCCGGGTTCTCCGGTTTCCACGCATACTCCAAATACATGGATTAAAGGTGAATTGACTGCTCTAAATTGCCCCATATAGTGTATGTTTGTGTCCAGTGATAGATGGATTGGCGTCCTGTTCTGGGTGTATCTGCCCAGCGGCCCAAAACGTTCTCTCAAACCCCACCCCTGGCAGAACCATAACAGAGATACGGAACCATAACCCTAACCTTATCAGAGAGATACAGAACCATAAACAGAGACACAGAACCATAAAGGACATACAGGATCATAACAGAGATACAGAACCATAACAGAGACACAGAACCATAAAGGACATACAGAACTATAAAGGACATACAGGACCATAACAGAGACACAGAACCATAACAGAGATACAGAACCATAAAGGAGATATGGAACCATAGAGGAGATATGGAACCGTAAAGGACATACAGGACTATAAAGGACATACAGGACCATAACAGAGACACAGAACCATAACAGAGACACAGAACCATAAAGGAGATACGGAACCACAATTCTAACCTTATCAGAGAGATACAGAACCATAACAGAGATACAGAACCATAACAGAGACACAGAACCATAACAGAGATACAGAACCATAAAGGAGATACGGAACCATAAAGGAGATACGGAACCATAATTCTAACCTTATCAGAGAGATACAGAACCATAACAGAGATACAGAACCATAAAGGAGATATGGATCCGTAAAGGACATACAGGACTATAAAGGACATACAGGACCATAACAGAGACACAGAACCATAACAGAGATACAGAACCATAAAGGAGATACGGAACCGTAATTCTAACCTTATCAGAGAGATACAGAACCATAACAGAGACACAGAACCATAAAGGAGATACGGAACCACAATTCTAACCTTATCAGAGAGATACAGAACCATAACAGAGATACAGAACCATAACAGAGATACAGAACCATAAAGGAGATATGGAACCGTAAACGATCAGTTGTTTTTACAGTCGTTAGTGAAATTGGGTCATCATTAGAGTCGACCCTACAAAGAAGTACAACGACGCACAAAGGTTCTATTTTTAGTTGCGGTTGTAATAAAACTTGCGAGTGCGGCGTTACATCGGAACAGATTGTTGCACCGGATCGGGGCAGATGGTGGAGACATACGGACGTTTAGAACACTGAACTGTAAGCAACCGGGAGACGGCGTTCTCCAAAACATGCCGTTATTCGGTTCACACCGAATTCCTGGTGGTATGGGGGGGGGGGGGGGGTACGTGGGACATTCATGTCCTCTGAGGTCTTAAATCAGAGTCAATACTGAAATCTAGAACACGATATAGAAGAGAACCCGACGCGCAGTGTCCATCGCACTCTGACATTAAGACACGGCTCTGTTTATCACCCTGACCGTGATGTTGCCTAGCAACCGAAAACCAGAGATCTGACCAATAGAACCCGAGAGATCCGAGCGGCTGAACTTTATTATGATTTCATTTAATTATTTATAATGAAATGTTACAGCTCTCTCGCTTTTTTTTACGTTCATTAAAAGCGAGTTTATACGTTGAATAATTAATGATGATGATGATGATGTCATAACATCCTTTATTAAAACGAAGCACTTTAAATTTTAAGGTTGATCTCGTAAATAACGTACGTTTTTAAGGGAATCTGCGAAATTAAATAAAATAAAAATACTGAAATGAGAGTTCATCTGTCAGACGTTCCACTCCTCAGAGTTCCAGAAGATGCAGAACGGTTCAGATGTTCCTCATCGTGATGTCATACGATCTGAGGTTCTGTTATGAAAGTAACGCAGAGGAAAAGACATGGTATTAACATAAAATGGGGGGGGGGGGTTAAATTAAATGGCCAATAAGGAACCATGGTTCCAGATCCTGTCTTCAGATCCGGCTGATGTCTGAGATGTCCTTTCACTCGCTTACCAGTGTTCCAGAGACATGGAACCATAACAGAGATACAGAACCAAAACAGAAATACAGAACCATAACAGAGATACAGAACCATAACAGACACATGGAACCATAACAGAGACATGGAACCATAACACTGACACAGAACTATAACAGAGATACAGAACCATAACAGAGATACAAAACCATAACACAGACACAGAACCCTAACAGAAGTATAGAACACAAACAGAGATACAGAACCAAAACAGAGATACAGAACCCTAACAGAGATACAGAACCATAACAAGATACAGAACCATAACAGAGACATGGAACCATAACAAAGACACAGAGACGTAACAGAGATACAGAACCATAATAGAGATACAAAACCATAACACAGACACAGAACCCTAACAGAAGTATAGAACACAAACAGAAGTATAGAACACAGAGATACAGATCCCTAACAGAGATACAGAACCCTAACAGAGATACAGAACCATAACAGAGATACAGAACCCTAACAGAGATATAGAACCATAACAGAGATACAGAACCATAACAGAGATACAGAACCATAACAAAGACACAGAGACGTAACAGAGATACAAAACCATAACACAGACACAGAACCCTAACAGAAGTATAGAACACAAACAGAGATACAGAACCCTAACAGAGATACAGAACCCTAACAGAGATACAGAACCCTAACAGAGATATGAAATCCTAACAGAGATACGGAACCCTGATGGAGATACAGAATTCTAACAAAGAAACAGAACCACGGTACCGTGACCCTATCACCTGGTTCTAGAGGTAGAACATAACAGAACCATAACAGAGATACGGAACCACAGTACCATGACCCTACCACCTGGTTCTAGAGGTAGGACTAGAGGTTGTACAGGTTCAGGGTTTCTGATGGTGGACTCACAAACATCAGGACGATGATACATAAAAAATGTTTTGCTGAATTATTCATGGTTCTGTGATGACATCACAGACTAGAAGATGCCGTCCCTGTTAATTAACCAATCCTGATTAACCAATCCACTTCCTCCACGTTAACATCACATGACGCGCCTTAGATAATTAACACGTCCGGTGATGGGGGGGGGGGGATCATTTGTTTAATTGGTGGAGACAATGTGTCATCGTGGTTATAACTCACTCCTCGCATCATCATCATCATCATCATCATCGTGTGTGTGTGTATTCTTGCCTTGCGGTTCCACTGTGGGCGTTTGGAACGGAGGGTTCTAACTGGTTCTAACCCGGGTCAGTCTTCTGAATGATGAGTCCTGTAATTAAAGGTGTTCTGCGATGGTTTTAAAGCCGCCGCTCTGAGAAACGTCGCAGCCACGAGGACAATTAGAGCAAAAGCTGCCAAGAGCACTTTAATACGACGGCAGAAAATCACAGCCCCCATTATCACCTCCACTCCCCCCCACCCCCCGCTCTCTCTCTAATGCCTGCAGTGTGCTCGCACGCCCGCCGCCGCTGCCGAGAGAGAGCCGTGCAAACCTTTAAGTGTCACTCAATGACCTTTTAGTGCACTAATGAAGTCCGTGGCTTTACACCGTGTTCACAGACGATGACACAAATCCACAGACGGGCGTTCAACTTCAAACGCTCACATCGCTTCATATAGAACAGAACAGAACATTCTCATTCGTTGGTTCCTTTATTTGAAATATTTAAAGGAGACACAGGGTCTGATGACGGGGAACGAGGGGAACCTTCAGTTTTTATTTATAAAGATTTTACAGAACTGGATTTTATTTAATTAATTAGAATTTAATTAGTTTAGTATTAAAAGACTGAATGTCGTGGTATTCCTTATATAAAATAAAACTCATTCATTCATTCATTATCTCCCGCTTTATCCTCTATTAGGGTCACGGTGGGGTTCCCCATGCCCATCCAGGGGAGAACGTTTCGGATGCTGGGCAGATAGACCCAGGACAGGGCGCCAATCCATCGCTGGGCACACACTCACGCACACACACACACTCTATATGGGGCAATTTTTGGAGAATTCAATTGACTTGACCCATGTTTTTGGACTGTGGGAGGAAACCGGAGAACCCGGAGGAAACCCACGCGGACACGGGAAGAACATGGAAACTCCACCCAGATGGGGATTCGAACCGGGAATCCCTAGCGCTGAGAGGAGAACGTGCTAACCACTAAGCCACTGTGCCGCTAAAATAAAACTGTATCAATAAAATTATATATATATATCCATGAGGAAAAAGATACAAAGTTTAAAGGTTGGTTTGTAGAAGAGTATGAATGAACGAACCACTGTATTAATATAACTACAACAACCATAACTATCACTACAGTTACCACTACAACTCTAACTACTACGACTACAACTACAAATATGACTTCTATGACTCACACTAAACCAAAACTACCTTTACTTTTATTACTACTAAAACTATGACTCTGTCTACTACTGCTATAACTATGATAACAACTACTTAAACTACTAATATAAGTAATAACTAAACACTCAAACTACCACAACTACTACTATTACTACGACTCCTGCCACTGCTACAACTACAACTACTAATACTATTATTATGACCACTACTACAAGAACTACTCGTACTAAATAACACACTGACTCAAACTACCACTACTACTACTATTACTATGACTCCTGCCACTGCTACAACTACAACTACTACTATGACCAACATTACAACCATTACGGCCACAATTACCACTACTATTATTACTACAAATCTGTCCACTAATGCGACTAGACGACTTCTACTAATTTTACTATGACCATAACTACAACTACCACAACTTTTATTACTACTACTACAACTACAACTGTCTTTTACTACTATGACTTCCACTACTTCCACAACCATAACTACCATTACAACTACAACAAACTAGTACTACTACCACTACAATGACTCTGTCTAGTAATACTATTATTATGACCACTACTACTAGAACTACTCGTACTAAATAATAAAAAACTGACTCAAACTACCACTACTACTACTATTACTACGACTCCTGCCACTGCTACAACTACTACTATGACCAACATTACAACCACTACGGCCACAATTACCACTAATATTATTACTACAACTCTGTCCACTAATGCTATTAGTCGACTATTACTAATTCTACTATGACCATAACTACAACTACCACAACTTTTATTACTACTACTATTACTACAACAACTCTGCTACTACTAGTACTACTATGACCTCCACTAATACTACAAAAAAGTACTATTACTACAATGACTCTGTCTAGTAATACTATTACTATGACCACTACTACTAGAACTACCCATACTAAATAATAACTGAAGACTCAAACTACCACTACTGCTAGTATTACTACTAATACTACTATGACCAAAACTACAACAACTGCATCTCCACTACCACTACTTTTATTACTAGTACAACTCTAGTCTACTACTTCTGTTACTACCACTACTACTATGACCTCCACTACTACTACTTTTATTACTACTACCATAAATATGACTACCACTAATGCTACCACTACTACCACAACCATAACTACCACCGAGATGTCTGGACACAGGGATCGCTGTAGCGCCGGGCGGGAGAAGGCGGAGCCATCACTGATGGACTTTAATTACGGTTTTCGGCGTTCGCGGAGTGGGCGGGGCAAGCAGAGCATCCAGCGAGCATCGGGCAGGAGCGGTAGGCACCAGCCGCCATCCGCTTGGGCCCCGCCGCTTTTGCGTGGCCATCGCCGCGATACGACGGGATAGTCCACGCTGACCGGGATGGGCCGGGTGTGGCCCCCTGCTGGAGAGATGAGGTTTGGAGTGCAGGGGCGAGCAGGAGGACACCCTCTCTCCCTCTCTTGGCGAGGAAAATTGGGGGGGGGGGGGGACAAAAAACTAAGGAGTGTCGAGACTCCGTACGCACCAATCACAGGCCCCGCTAGCCAAACAGCTACTCAATTCCGCTGTTTTGTTCTCGTAAAGGTTCTCAATGTGCTTCTCTGCATCGTGGCGGATCCATAAAGCTTCACCCTGAGCAAATTAGCTCATAAAGCTCACGATCTGCCGCCGCGGCTGCGTGGTGGTGCGCGCCATCGCCGCCGCGCTAACACAATCCGTACGGTGCATTCGTCATGACACAGCGATCCGACGCAATTCATCACGGGCGCGTTGAGGGATCCTGCCGTATGCTCCGTATTGTTTTTCCGCCCGCTAGATTAAACCGGGCGCCCTGCGGCGTTCCGGATTCGATAATCCGTTCGCAACGCGCACGATTCGCTGCGGCGGGCGGGTGTGCTAACCTGCACGCCCTCTGCCAACCAGCGCTCGGAGAATTGATGCACAAAAATAAATAAATACGTTAATAAATAAATCAGAGCGAAACGCCGGACGCCTGTTAGAAGACACGTAGAAGGAGAACCCGAAGCCGATTGATTAGAACGTTGATGGGAACGCGGTGAGGGGATCCTCGGCCGACGTCTCGATTCGCCCTCAGGCGGTACAAGGGTCCTCTGCGCCAGCGCGCATAACAATCCCATAATAATTTTCCACGCCGCTCGCGGGAACCCGGGTGTCTGAGAGGCCGCGGTCGCACGATGCCAAGTCTGGAACCAACACCACCCTCGGTCGCCAGGCGGGGTCCGCGGTTAGAACGTCTTTATTACGCTGTGGTGTTATGTTGACGTTGAGCAAACGGAACCCAGTTTGAGAGATGGACTCAGAGCTCAGGGGCAGACGTGAAACAATGAATTCACCCCCCCAAACCTGAAAAACTGTCCGAGTACCAGAGTCCGGTATGAAACCTGACCTACTGCACCACCACGTCAGGGTCAGGGTCACGGCAGAACCGAGAACCATCCGCCACCTTAAAAATAACAACCATAACTACAAACAGTGTAACTGATGAGGTGTAGACCCTCACACACACACACACACACACACACATACACACACACACACACACACACACACACACACACAAACAGACACACACAGAGACAAAGAAATACACACACAGACAGAGACAGCGTGTGTGTGTCTCTGAGAGTGTGTGTGTATGTCTGTGTGTGTGGCTCTGTGTGTGTATGTCTGTGTGTGTAAGTGTGTGCATATGTTTGTGTGTCTGTGTGTGTGTGTGTGTGTGTCTCATGTCATGTTTGTTGGTGTTTATCGGTTCTTTGCATCTAAATCCTTGGTTTAGACGTCCGTCAGTCAGCTCTTTACGTCTTTATATTTATTATTATTTTTTTTTAATGTAATATTTCTGACAGAACCGGGTCCTGGTCCCCCCCCCCCCCCCCCCCCCGTATTCCAGCCATTTTAATATTGTAGCTTCAGAAGTTTAATAAATCCTTCAAACAGGAACCTTTCAGAGAAACTAATAACACAGACATGAGAACCAAGACATGATCCCAAACAGCAGAGTCAGACTTACGATTCGCCGAGGTCCCAGACAACACACTGCGGCTCCGACGTGCCCTTTAAGAGAGAGAGAGAGAGAGACAGAGAGAGAGACACAGAGAGAGAGACAGAGAGAGAGACAGAGAGAGAGACAGAGAGAGCAGAATTAGTGCCACAGAACAAAGGAACCGGATGGGATGAACGAGCGGCGTCTTAAAGCTGCTCTCTCATCCGGCGCGAATTCCGTCCCTTAACGAGACGCCCCTGCGCTTCGTCCTTCCGATTCGTGCCCTGATTAAGTGTCCGGCGCACGCCCCCCGTCCCGGCCGCAGACGGTTCGTTAGCAAAATTCATTCACGATCCAGCGTTCCGCAGAGCTGCAGGTTGGTTCTCCCACTTAGATCCTAATCGGGGTCCGACCACCTTAATGGACTGATCCGCCGACCCTCGCGAGGACATTCTAGGATGTTTGCGGAACGTCCGGGGTCTATCGGTCTATGGTGTCGGTTCCACCCATCACACAGATGGGGTTTGTAGTTCTGTGGTTCCATTCTGTACTTTGCATTAGGGTGGAGGATGATGCTCAGGACTGCAGTGATGCTCACATGATGGTGCAGGTGTGTTTAAACAGCTGTATGCACTCCCTGTATACTCCTCCACCTTAATGCGCCACCTTGTGGTTTTAGGTTTAGAGATGGTAGGTGGTGGACGTTTGTGTTCTTCACCTGTTGTATTTATGAACACGAGCTCGATTCAGAATCGGCGTTCTCGAGTGTTCTAGAGCAGTCCACCTGCGGAGGCGAGGTCCGCCACCCGGAACTGAAACGAGACCGCTTTAGAATCCGAGGCGAGCCGGCGCGGACGGTGAACCCGTCCCGTCCCGTCGAGTCGCTCCGCAGCCTCAACCTGTCACGAGCGGGCAGAACCAGAGCGCGGAACCGGAGGGATTACAGCGCTGCGCCTCGGCGTCGATGCGCTCGGCGCGCAAATAGATATTAATAGAGCCTGGCACAGACTTCATCTCCCAGCAGCCTCTCTGATTCGGAGTTGACGAGCCGTGCCGTCTCGGAGCGTCCCGACATCTGTGGCTACGCTAACCCAAGCCCCCCCCCCTCCCCCCCAACCGGCTGACAGTTCCCCTGTCCCCCTACCGGAGTCTGGGTCCGCTCAGCTGCTGCGCTGGGAACGACCTACCGCGTCTCCTGGGGGGGAAGGGGGACTGTTCGAGTGGTTGGGCATGGGATTGGCGTGGTCCCACACACACACACACACACACACACACACACACACACACACAACACAACACACACACACACACACACACACACACACACACACACACACACACACACACACACAAGTTCCAAAACGCTTGCCAGAGGAAGTAGGTGAAAGTTGCTATGGCAACTCCAGAGCACTTAAAAAAAAGTTCTAGTGCACAGTTCCACAGCATCAGGTTTATAGAGTGTTCTAGAGGACGGGGTTCCCCCCTTTGCAGTTAGAAAGGCTTCAACTCTTATGGCCGTCCACCAGGTTCCGGAGTGTGTGGATGGGAGTTTTGGTCACACACTGATGTTGCAACGAGAAGGCTCGGCTCTCGGTCTGCGTTCTAATTCATCCCAAAGACGTTCTATGGGTGACTTGGTTCCTCCACACCAGACTCTGTCCTCATGTCTTTCCGGACCGTGCTTTGTGTTCTGGTGCACCGTCATGTTGAAGAGAATGAGTCCAAATGGTTCCCCCGACGTTGGGAGCGTGGATTTGTCCAAAATGTCTTGGTGTGCTGAGTTCCTTTCACTGGAACTAAGGGGAACCAAGCCCAGTTCCTGAAACCACCCCCACCATAACCCCCCTTCTCCACCAAACTTCACACAATGCAGTCAGACGAGTACGGTTCTCCTGGAACCTCCAAACCCAGACCCGTCCATCAGATCTCCAGATGGAGAAGCGTGATCTGTCACTTCGAAGAACGCGTCTCCACCGTTCTAGAGTCCAGCGGCGGTGTGCTTTAGACCGCCGCATCCGACGTTCTGCATTGCACTTGGTGACATAGGGCGCTTGGGTTCTCGGGTTCTCGAGCTCATCTGAAGGCAACGTGAAGTTTGGAATTCTGGAATGTCGGCGACTTCTTGGCACTATGAGTCCGCTCCGTCAGGTTCCATGTTCTACCACTTGGTGGCCGAGTTGACGTCATTCTCAAACCCATCCATGTTCTCATAATCCAGCTGACGGTCGACGGTTGAACGTTCCGGAGCGAGGAAATTCCACGACTGGATTTGTTCCTTCATAAATGGTTCTAAAAGCCAAAAAAAAAAGTCACACCAGCGGCCATGGGAGGGATCGGAACACCGACTCGGATCATTTGGACAGATCGGCACATACTGTTGGCGATGTGGAGAACATCGGTACATTGCATCAGCGATAAATCAAATACAAATTAATTTTATATTTAAATTGTTCTTTAAATAGAACGACCTAAAGAATAAATCTGTGGAACGTGTCCGTCTTGCACCGACATCATTATTTATGTGGATGACATTGGGCGTTCTACGGCGCCTCCGAAAGGTCAGATATGGCGTACAGGATTACTAAAGATAATACCTTATACTTATCACAGCTGGACTTATTAGTAAAAGGTCAGAGAACCTGTCGGAACCCGCGTCATAAAATTGAGGTATTAACTTCATTTATTCGTCCTCGGTGACGCCGTTATCTCGGCGCGAGCTGCCGTGGGTCACGCTGGGCCGGCGTTCTGGACGTGGGTGGGGGGGGTTATTACAGGGGATCACACACGATTAATCCTCACAGCCGTTCAGAGCAGCCCGTAACGCAGAACCCTCTTTCCGTAACGCCGTGGACACGCTACACCACTTTCAAAGTCATGCCGCATCGTAAAGTTTCTCAGAAACCACACGGAGTTATTAACACGACCAGAAAACCTACCACCACTATAACTACCACCACTATAACCATAACTACCACCACTATAACCATAACTACCACTGCCACCACAACAACAACTGCCACCACTATAACTACCACCGCTAGAACCATAACTACCACTGCCACCACAACAACTACCACCACTATAATTACCACTGCCACCACAACTGCCATCACAACTGCTACCACTATTACTATAACTACCACCACTATAACCATAACTACTACTGCCACCACAACAACTGCCACCACTATTACTATAACCACCACCACTATAACAATAACTACCACTGCCACCACAACAACTATCACTACTATTACTACAACTACCACAACTGTAAATACCACCACTATAACTACCACTACCACAATTATAACTATTACAACAACTAATAATACTACTACCACAACTATGAATATTACCAAAACAACCATCATAAACACCACTACCATAATTATAACTACCACTACCAAATCAACCACTATAACCACCACTACCAGCATTATAACTATTACTACAGCTTATACAAAAATACACCACCAAAAGAACCACTAGAACTACCACCAATATAACTACCACTACCAAAACATCCATATAACTACCATTACCATTACTACTACTAATAAACACCACTATAACACAAACACCACCAAAACACCCACCATAAATACCACTACCATAATTATAACTATTACTACCAAACAACCACTACAACCACTAACACTATTATAATTACCACTACCAAAAAAAACCCCACTATAACTACCACTAACACCACTACCACTAACACCAATATAACTACCACTAACACCACCAAAACAACCACATTACCACTACCAAAAAAAAACACTATAACTACCACTAACACCAATATAACTACCACTAACACACTACAACAACCACTACAACTACCATTAGTATCATCATAACTAATTACTACAACTGATAATACCACTACAACCACCACCACCACTAACGCTAACTTATTTTACTATAACTACTACTTCAACATTATCAGTATTACTACTACTTCTACAACTAATACTAGTACCACAATTACGACAACTATTACACTACAGAACTAAAGCTACTACTAAATGACACAGAGATTTTCTAAATGGCTCAACAGGGAACAATGAGTATACTCAATACATTTAGTATACTCAGTACTCTCAGTATACTCAGTGCAGTCAGTACATTTAGTATACTCAGTCAGGTACTCAGTAGTCTTAGAACGTCATTAGACCTGAACAAACCCACATTAAACACTTAACTTACTTATCTCCGTTAACTTTAACAAATTCATTAGTAACTTACGTTGAGCAGCGGTGCCAGTTCCACCACCACCACGGGTTCCGTTAACTTCGGAGGAGGTCGCACCGTCACACTCAGTATCTTGGAGCTGATCACCAGAGGATCTCTGAGAGGAGACCAGAGACAAACAAACTTCACCAGGTTCCACCCCAGCACTGTCCTGAGGTCAGTATGGTGTGAGTGTGTGTGTGTGTGAGTTTGTGTGTGTGTGTATTGGTTTTATGTTTCTGTTCCTTTTAAATTGCTATAAACAAGTTTCTTCACCTTGAAGTCTTTATAATGGGATCCTATGGGAATAAAATTTAATAAATGGACCGTCCACCGCTTGGACACCGTCCACCGGATCACATGATCAGAACTTGGACTCATATCAGTTCTACCACACTGTAAAGTTTGATGGTTCTAGGAAGAGGAGCTACAGCGGCATGTGTGCACTCAACAAACAAAGAACGTGGAGTTAGGTTGAGGTCATGTGACCACTCCATCTCTATTTGAAGGCCATGGCCTCGCTGAGAGCCGCTGCAGGGGCCTGTTTCTTAGATAACACATCCGGAACCAAATCCTCCATTTCGGGAATTTAATTAAGCAACGGCGCTCGCGTCTCTCTGCCTTAAACGCGGTTCCTCTTTTCATTCCAATAACCCGCAATGACATAGTATTTCTGTCCCGAGGACAAAACGTATGCATTAGTCATATCAGAAGAAAGGTAGCGGGCACAATAGCTCGTCTCCAGAGGGATTATGCGATTAAGTAACACACCGCACGCCAAATGTTTTAAGATAGAGAGTCCCCAGGGAGAACATTACGGTGGAGGTGGCGTGGAGAACGCCACATTGGCAGCGCTCAATGCGTTCCACTCAATAATAATCAACACGCGCGTGAATTCTTTATAAAAACATCGCTTATTACTCCAAAATCGTCCCCGTTACACGACTCCAAACTAAACGTGAACGAAGAAACGGCGACATGGAGACGGTCACGGTTTCTGTTCAGCCAATCGGCGCGCGGTACTCAAGACAGGGATACTACGAACTTATCAGTGTGCAGAGTTTAAGCAAAAAGGACTTTTTGAATGATTTTTTTGTTAGTTTCTAGCAGTTTTAAGCAGAAATGTTCTCCACAGGAACGGGGGGAGAACATGCAGAAAGGACTTGGACAGGACCCTGAGAATCGAACCCACCTTGGGAAGATGCCCACCTTGCTCAGATGGCATACAAATGTATATATATATATATATATATATATATATATATATATATATATATATATATATATATATATAGGTAGAACCCTCCCAGATTTGGGACCATTCTGTATGTAGTCCATATAAACGTTCTCATTTGAGGACGCTTATATGGAGTACATGTAGAACTTTCTACCCAAGTGGTCCACCCATCATTTTGCGATCTGCGCGTTCAAAGCTGACATTATACGTTAATCTAAAAACAACGCAGTTTACGGAACCTCAGCTGCTGATGGTGGAACCCATCAAGAACTCTACAGGACGTCCCAAGACTTTACGTTACGTTAATTTAGACTTTTATTCTAAAGCGCCCACACAAGCAGAATTAACAACTGGTTTTCCAAACTCTTCACTGGAATTGAACGCTGAGTTAACAGGATTCCGGTTTTGCTATCTATGAAATACTGCCAACTAGTGGCCATATTACAGAATGCAGTTTACGAAAAACGACCTATTATTACAAACACACTATTGTATGATTATAATATAATATACTATATAATATAATATACTATATATGATAATCTGATTTAGTCTAGTTTTGAACGTGAACGCTGATTGCTTAGTAACAGTGTTCCGGTTTCTCTAACCATCAAAATTATTTTAAAAAATGCAGCGTGGGGAATTTATATTCATCTGTTTTTTATGACGTAAAATAATGTATTGTATTTCACGCATCAATACGAACGTGACGCGCTCAGAGGGGTGTGTTATTATCAGTGATGTCACACATAGCTCAGCCAATCAGATTTAAGGAGCGGGACTGTTATGGCAGTTAATTGAGAAGCGGCAGGAGAACTTACTTGGGTGAGGGTAGGATGTAGCCGAGGGTGCGGTACAGGACGGCGCCGACGACGAAGTAAGACGCCTCGCTGGATTCTGCGAACAGAACACGGGCTTCTTAGAACAACATACAAAACGGTACACACACACACACACACACACACACACACACACACTATCAAACATCCGCATCCCAATTACGGCGTGCGCGGCGGTCATCGCGGCAGCAGCTGGTCCCGTAAACCCCCCTGACATTCAGGTTCCTTCATCCAGGGCGTCCGAGCAGATGGAGGACCACAAACAAGCGACAGGACGTCAGATGTTTTCTGATTAAGGTTCTTTTGTGCTGTCTGGACATCGTTCCTGACATTTCGCGGAACGGCGGCCTGCTCTCGCGCCGCTCCAGAACTCCACCGTCCCCCCCGTCTGTTTGCTCCTTCACAGGCGTTCCGTATTCCGTCGGCTGCATCGTTTTCTGTGCGTTTACGTTCCCAACCGCGTTCTCCACGATGGCGCCAAGTCGGCACAACCACATCGATGGAACCCTCACGCTGGGACGCAAGAGGAAGACGCTAAAATGGACCAGGGTTCTAATATCATCAAGGACCATCATACTGGTGTACATGGGCGTCCAGGACGAGGGTGGCACAGTGGCTTAGTGGTTGGCATGTTCTCCTCTCAGCGCTGGGGATTCCCGGTTCGAATCCCAATCTGGGTGGAGTTTGCATGTTTTCCCCGTGTCCGCGTGAGTTTCCTCTGGGTTCTCTGGTTTCCTCCCACAGTCCAAAAACATGGATCAAGGTCAATTGAATTCTCCAAATTGCCCCCTAGGGTCGCGGTGGGGGGGGGGGGTTCTCCATGCCCATCCAGAGGAGAACGTTTCAGGCGCTGGGTAGATACACCCAGGACAGGAGGGCAATCTATCATTGGGCACAGACTCACATACTCGATGGGGCAATTGAGAGCATCCAATTTACCTCTAATCCATGTTTTTGGACTGTGGGAGGAAGTCTGAGAACACGGAGATAACCCACATGGACACGGGGAGAACATGGGAACTCCACCCAGATCGGGATTCGAACCTGGAATCCCCAGCGCTGAGAGGAGAACATGCTAAACCACTAAGCCACAGTGCCGCCCCTAACTTGTTATTATTCATTCATTCATTATCATCCGCTTTATCCTCAATTGGGGTCGCGGTGGGGTTCCCCATGCCCATCCAGGGGAGAACGTCTCGGGTGCTGGGCACACACTCACTCACACAGACACACTCTATATGGGGCAATTTGGAGAACTCAATTAACTTGATCCAAGTTTTTGGACTGTGGGAGGAAGTCTGAGAACACGGAGGAAACCCACACGGACACGGAGAGAACATGGAAACTCCACCCAGATGGGGATTCGAACCTGGAATCCCCAGCGCTGAGAGGAGAACATGCTAAACCACTAAGCCACTGTGCCGCCCCTAACTTATTATTATAATTATTATAATTAATATTCGAATGATGCAGGATGATCGATCGTGGTGCAGATGTGAAAAGCCTCCGACAGAACCCTCCACCCTTTCATTCTAAGACGGTTCTCTGGGTTCTCCGGGTTCTCTCGGTTTCCCTTCAAATCTCTTGGCATCAGAACAGGAGGCCTCTTATTGGATGGAGGCGGGGGTGGGGGGAGGGCGGGGTGTTTAACGAGATCTCGTCTCCGGTGGAGGTACAGGTTTCTCATTACACTCCGGGGCGGCGGGTCGAATGGTTTAGCGGCGAGTGGGCGGAGCCCGCGGGGCTGAGTGGCGTAATCTTGATGGGTTTCTCCCGACGTGTCATTCAGCCTCGTGGGCGGCCTTCAATCTCCGACGCCCCCCCCGCGCCTCGGTTCTCTCACCTCCCAAAAAAAACACCGGGAACAAAGCCCCGACACCGGCACCCCGCCGCGCCGTGCCCCGACCTCCACCCCCCACCCCCTCCATCCCTCAACGGCACCCATTTCTCCCTCAGACCTCGGGGTGATTGAGGTGCTGACGGCGTGAACGAGGGTCAGGAGGAGAGGGAGTCACAGATTGGAGGAATAAAAAAAAAAGACGGAGGGAGGCGAAACTGAAAAGGCTGGGGTGTGATTTGGCATGTTCTCCACCTCATTCGACCCTATTTAAGACCTCATTAAGCTCATAGTTCGTAAGAGAACATCATCGCGCTTTGTGTTAATTAAATACACAAACTGCTTACATCTGCAATCTGCAGTTCCACCACCAGAGGGGGCATGCCAACAGTTTAGGGAAGGCCCTTTTCGAGTGCTTCTGGTCTTCTGTGGAAGAGCAGGATTGACTGGTTGGCATGTTCTCTCAGCGCTGTCGACTCCCGGTTCGAATCCCAATCTGGGTGGAGTTTGCAAGTTCTCCCCGTGTCCGCGTGGGTTTCCTCCGGGTTCTCCGGTTTCCTCCCACAGTCCAAAAACATGGATCAAGGTCAATTGCGTTCTCCAAATTGCCCCATATAGAGTGTGTCTGTGTGAGTAAGTGTGTATCCAGCGATAGATTGGCGCCCTGTCCTGAGTGTATCTGCCCAGCGCCTGAAACGTTCTCCCCTGGATGGGCATGGGGAACCCCCCCCCCCCCCCCACTTATCCGGAGGATAAAGGGGAAGATAATAGATGGATGGATTATAAATCAGTTCCTAAAGACACGCCCCGAACCCAAGGCTTTCCCAAAATGTTTGATGGTAGGTGGTTTCTATAGATAACTTGGCCAGCCATTGGTGGAGAACATGCCAATTCTACATAAGCACCTCT
This sequence comes from Corydoras sp. C115, assembly GCA_019802505.1. NCBI lineage: Eukaryota > Metazoa > Chordata > Actinopteri > Siluriformes > Callichthyidae > Corydoras > Corydoras sp. C115. The sequence goes on along the minus strand of JAFMOC010000067.1, from coordinate 536,590 downwards.
GCAGGACGGGATTATAAAGTGACTCACGGTCCAAGGACAGACTGAAGACCTCTTTGGGGATGAAGAGCTTGTCCTCGGCTGAGCGCGCCCAGTCCTTCATCCCCCGTCTCCCCTTCATCGGGAAGTTGACGTCGCTGGAGACGGCCGACACCGGCTCGCGCTGGATACTGATGACTGACGAAGAGAAAACAATTTAACTTCATTAGAGTTCCAAAAGTTCTTTCCAAAAAGGAGCAGAACGTCACGTCCACTCAGGACAGGAGCTGCTATCCCAGTACTCATAGTGCTTGCCATAGGTGGTTTGCTTCCTTGACTACTGCACCGAATGTATCTGAAACGTTCTGCGAGCGTTGCTGGAGAGCCCACCTATGAGCATTGGGTTTGGCATGTTCTCCGGCGGAACTCACTCAGGTTGGTGGTGACGGCCAGGAAACTCTGGAACGGCTTCTGCGCCTCGCCGATCAGATGGATGAAGTCCTCCACCACCCGCATCAGCAGCATGGCACCGGGAGAGACCTGCAAACCCAAACGGAACCGAGGTCAGCAACAAGAACCCACGGAACACCTGCACCGCCACGCCGGGTTCCACAGCTCTGAGACGGAACCGAGGTCAACAACAAGAACCCGCGGAACACCTGCGCCACCGCCGGGTTCCACAGCTCTGAGACGGAACCGAGGTCAACAACAAGAACCTGCGGAACACCGGGGCCACTGCCGGGTTCCACAGCTCTGGGACAGAACCGAGGTCAACAACAAGAACCCGCGGAACACCGGCGCCGCGCCACCACCGGGTTTCACAGCCCTGAGACGGAACCAAGGTCAACAAGAACCCGCGGAACACCAGCGCCAACGCCGGGTTCCACAGCTCTGAGACGGAACCGAGGTCAACAACAAGAACCCGCAGAACACCTGCACCACCGCCAGGTTCCACAGCTCTGAGACGGAACCGAGGTCAAGAACAAGAACACACGGAACACTGGCGCCGCACCACCGTCGGGTTCCACAGCTCTGAGACAGAACCGAGGTCAACAACAAGAACCCGCTGAACACCTGCGCCACCACCGGGTTCCACAGCTCTGAGACGCAGAACATCAACATTAAAACGTTTATCCTCAAGGTTTCAATAGAGCTGCGAGATCGATAATCAATAATCAATAATCACGTTTATAATTAAGAACACCAGATTACATCAGCGTGACCGAAAGCCAAGAGCCTATCCCAGCACTTATTGGTTGAAAGGTGGTGCAATGTACTGGCGCATGCACACAGACACACACACACACAGACACACACACACACACACACACACACATTTATACACTGACACACACACTTATATAAACACAAACATTTTTACACCGACACACAGACACACACACACACACAATAAGATAAACACACGCACACACACATCAATACACACACAAACACACACGCAGACAAACACACACGCAGACAAACACACACACACGCAAGTGCACACAAACACACACATCAATACACACGCACACATTTATACACCAACACACAGACACGTACAAACACACATACATGTACAAACACACACACATGAACACACACACACAGGTAGCCTAAAGCGTGTCATGCTGCTTCAAAAGAATTATTTAAACACACACACACACACACACACACACACACACACACACAGGGACACGCCCATATTGCGTGATGATGCTCCTTTGTGATGTCATTGGGTTGCGTTGCCTTTGTATGTGTGTGTGTGTGTGTGTAAATAAAACTTTTGAAGCAGCATGATGCACTTTAGGCTACCTGTGTGTGTGTGTGTGTGTGTGTGTGTGTGTGTGTGTAAATAAAACTTTTGAAGCAGCATGACACACTTTAGGCTACCTGTGTGTGTGTGTGTGTGTGTGTGTGTGTGTGTGTGTGTGTGTTCATGTGTGTGTGTGTTACAGGAGGGGACAGTGTGTCAGTCTGACATCACAACATTCATTATGCGCCGCGTGTTTATTTTCCACTAAACCAATGAAATGCGATGTGAATTGCAGCAGCTGTTGCGGCGGCCGCGGCGTGTTTCTGATGAATAATTGAGGCGCTGACACGCTCGCACACAGTCCCCAGTTGGGCTCGTTTTTTTGGCGGCCCTTCGGGGAACGGATCTGACTGGTTGAAATCCGCTCCTGCACTGTGACCCGTTCCGTCGGCGCCGTGCGGTTCCGTCGCCCATTTGTCCTTTGTGTTTTAATTCTGGTTTGGAGTTTAATTGGTTTTATTCACAAAACGACGCACGGCTTCATTACAACTCCTAAATTATTCTCTCGGTTCTCCAACAACTGGCTAAACAACTGGCTAAATTATTATATATTATACTACGTTCAGACGTAGCCTTTGCGTAACGCAGTCAGAAGGCTATTTTTGAATCAGGCGTCGGACGGGCTAGATTTTAATTTTAAGCTGAGCTACATATAGTCTTCGTTAATTTGCATGTTCTCCTTGTGCGTTTCTCCTACACAGTTTTCACAGTCTGCCCTGGTAGCCTTTCCAGTGCTGAGTACCCTGTGAGTGCTGGGATAGGCCCCAGCACCTGATACGACAACCCGCTTTGATGTGTGTTACTGCAATCCCGCCCCCTCTGGCATGGTACATGTTACCTGGTGAGCATCCTCCCACTTCTCGAGATTGTCCATGTCCAACATCATGCTGACGATCTGGAAGAATTTCTGCGAGGGGACAGACAGGGAGGCACGGGTGAACGGGAGTGTCAGAGGAGGGGAACGGCGGCCGTCGGCGCCCGGCGGGAACCTCACCTGCACGTCGTCGGGAGCTGGGATGTAGGTTGCTCGCTTGAAGGTGTCCGTCACATTTCGGAGAATCTCCACGGAGAATAACAGGTCGCCACTGTAATAGCTGTGGCGGGACATTAACTCCAGGAGACTCCTCACGATCTGAGACATGCCCTCCCCTGCCAGGGTCCTCTGACCCTTCGCAAGATGCTCTCGTAACTGCGGATGAGCCGGAGAAGAACAACAGCGTTAAGAACTTTACTACTTTACGTAAAGAACCTTTCATTAGCACCCTTAACAAGTCGCACCCAGTTAGGAAGGTTAGTACCCCTTACCCTGCTACCCTGAGGTAGGTATGAACCCCGAAGGTGGCCGAAAGAACCCCTGATCTGTCGTCTACCTCGCTCCTAAAGCCCGACACCAGGCTCGGTGCCTCATCGCTTACTATTTTGCATCGGTTCCAAACCCGGTTCCGATGAAATCGACGTGATCGATCCCGTCTGGGCGCGAGCGCGTGCCGATCGCCGAGTTCCGGATCCGATCGCTCCATCTGCGACGATCTGGGGGGCGGTGAAGACGGCGGGGAGCAGACGGCGGTTTGGCGGCGCGACGCCTTCGGGACTTGTTTTGATCGATCCATTGATTAAATGATAATATCGTGCGACGTCCGAGACGATGGCAATCACGAACGAGTGCACGCGGGGCAATGGGTTAACAGCTTAATCAACTCGGCTGCGTGGCGTCCGAGCGGAACCCGCCGACCCACGGGGCCGACCTCATTAGAACAAATAGCGCACAATCAGAGGGTGCAGGGTTCAGCCAACGCTTGTTAGAATGGTCACGTTCAGGACGACGGGCCACGCGATGACGGGACAATCGATCAAACTCAGAACTCTAAGCATAGATAACGAGGGTCGAAGATGACGGGCGTGTCGCGAATTGACAATACTCTCAAAACTCGATGGTCTTGTACGGAAACGCTACGTAAGGCGTTACACACTAATAACATATTCTCACGGTCATTAAGTCGCAACCCACCTTAATTTATTTTTGAATAGTTCAAAATTATAACATACGGGTTAGCTCAGTGGTTAGGGTGTTGGGCTATCAATCTGAAGGTTGGGGGTTCAAATCCCAGGTCCACTGAAGTTACCAGTGTGGGTCCTTGAGCAACCCTCATAGCTCCAGGGATGTTGTGATTAACCCTGTGCTCACCTTGTAAGTCGCTTTGGATAAAAGCGTCCAATAAATGACCCAATTTAACATTCATACGCAAGCTAAGTGAATTTAAGAGCAATTTCTTTTTTTTAAGATACTAAGAAACATGTCCACAACGAACGTAAATCCACATTTAAAATACTTATAAATTAACAAATAGCGGTTACCCATGGCAACGGGAATGCTAAATGGAGGTTTGGAGATGACAGTCGTGCTACAAAGGGAGAACACTCTAAACTCTACAGCACTTCAAATGTAAGAATGATTTGTAAAAAATTGTTAGGTAATTAACAGCTACGTAAGGTGTCACCACGAATACACATTATTACAAAAGTTCTCAACAAGCCCGGGACCCACATGCTCGAATGGTCAAAAATCCACATTTTTAATACTTGTATATTTGCGAATAGCGGTTGCCATGGCGACAAGCAGGCAGCATGCGTCTGACCCGTGCCTTTCTCGGTCTCTTTTCTTTTGACATAAAAGACTATCAAAAAAATCAGATGACCATTAATTACTTAAAAATAAATGTTTTCGTTTTTACAAGTCGTAAAAAGCCGCAACCCACCAGTTGAGAATTGCCACATTAACACCGGCGACACATTCCTGCATTGTATACATTGAAGTAAAAGGAGTGATTAAAACAGAGAATCTCGAAAGTAAAGAAAACATCCTGATAAATAAAAGGACAGGAAAATATGGCGGCTATCTTGAATGCTGCCCTCTAGTGATGACCATGATATTTTTTTTACATGGCAGGTGTGACACATCAAACTGCAGAAAAACGATGGCGTGCTTCGCGTTAGCGTAACCAGATTCATTTTCTCATTAAAAACAGTTTTATATATTTTTTAAGTGAATGAAATTATGGAATAAAATAGAAAACTTACAGATAAATGTAAATATCTATAATCGAGCGAGATGCATCGGGCGAAGCTCGGAGGACCCCAGTAAGCAACTCCATTAACGTCCAGCAGACATCGACGACTAGCAGATCCTGCGGGAGGAGACAGCGTGCAGACAGAATTATTTTTAGATTCATAAACGCCCGGCCGCCATGTACGCCGGTCCTTGCCGTCAGAAGCACGAGGAAACATGACAGGGATGCCAAAAACACGCGTTTACTCCGACTTGCATCATAGCGCTGCGGTGCAATCAGGCCTGGCTGCACGTCGGCTTCACGCCGGAGCTCGTTAACATCGGGGACGGACCGGGCGGCGCCCCCATGGCTCGCAGTCCTGGGGTGCGGACTCCACGCCTCCGTTCTGCGTGTTTATGGGGGAACGCTGCCTCTTCAGAGTCGACGCTGTTTAGTGCTGAGCTCAGCGCTCACACTTCAAAAGGCGTTGTTTACGAGCCCTCCCCATTTTCATCACGTACAGATCGATGGACGCCCCGGGCCCGCTTCCTCGCGTTGGCCGTGGAAGTCGGAGACGGCCGTCATTAACGCTGATCTCGGTTCTGTACGTTAAATTAAGAGACATCACAGAACCGAAGTGCGAGCCGTCGTCGTTAAAACGCATTTTATTTAAACCACATTATGTCCTTCAGCTTTATCCTCTACTAAACTCGCGAGGGGGGGGATCTCCATGCCCATCAGGTGGAGAACGTTTCGGGTGCTGGGCAGATACACCCAGGACAGGACACCAATCTATCACTGGACACGGCGAGAACATGCAAACTCCACGCAGATTGGCATTACTGCCATGAAGGGTCGGGCCCTTCGCAATGACCTATATATTTATGGTATATATTTATGGTATATATTACAGTGTAATATTATAAAAATTGGGTGGTGGGGGGTGGAGCTGCGGGGGGGGGGGTCTTACCAGTGGCATTTGATGGACACTTGTTGTAGACGGTCTCTCCAGCTGAAGCTCTTTTCCAAGTCATCAGATTCTGGTACTCATCCTTACAGATCTCATGAGGCGCTGCACACAGAGTGAGACAGCAGAGTGAGACAGCAGAGTGAAACAGTAGAGTGAGACAGTAAAGTGAGACAGCAGAGTGAGACATCAGGGTAAGATGGCAGAGTGAGACGGCAGGTTGAGACAGTAGAGTGAGATACCAGAGTGAGACACCAAGGTAAGACGGCAGGTTGATACAGCAGAGTGAGACGGCAGAGTGAGACGGCAGGGTGAGACAATAGAGTGAGACAGCAGAGTGAGATAACAGAATGAGACAGTAGAGTGAGACGGCAGAGTGAGACAGCAGTTGAGACGGCAGAGTGAGAAAGCAGAGTGACGGCAGAGTGAGACAGCAGAATGAGATAGCAGAGTGAGACGGCAGAGTGAGAAAGCAGAGTTAGATGGCAGAGTTAGACGACAGAGTGAGACGGTAGAGTGAGAAAGCAGAGTGACGGCAGAGTGAGACAGCAGAATGAGACAGCAGAGTGAGATGGCAGAGTGAGAAAGCAGAGTTAGATGGCAGAGTGAGACGGTAGAGTGAGAAAGCAGAGTGACGGCAGAGTGAGACGGCAGAGTGAGACGGCAGAATGAGACAGCAGAGTGAGATGGCAGAGTGAGAAAGCAGAGTGAGAAAGCAGAGTGAGACAGCAGAGTGAGACGGCAGAGTGAGATGGCAGAGTGAGACGGCAGAGTGAGAAAGCAGAGTGAGACGGCAGAATGAGACAGCAGAGTGAGACGGCAGAGTGAGAAAGCAGAGTGAGAAAGCAGAGTGAGAAGGCAGAGTTAGACGGCAGAGTGAGAAAGCTGAGTTAGATGGCAGAGTGAGAAGGTGGAGTGAGAAAGCAGAGTGAGAAAGCAGAGTGAGAAGGCAGAGTTAGACGGCAGAGTGAGAAAGCTGAGTTAGATGGCAGAGTGAGACGGTAGAGTGAGAAAGCAGAGTGAGACGGCAGAGTGAGAAAGCAGAGTGAGAAAGCAGAGTGAGAAAGCAGAGTGAGACGGCAGAGTGAGAAAGCAGAGTGAGAAAGCAGAGTGAGATGGTAGAGTGGCAGAGTGAGGAAGCAGAGTGAGAAAGCAGAGTTAGATGGCAGAGTGAGACGGTAGAGTGAGAAAGCAGAGTGACGGCAGAGTGAGACAGCAGAATGAGATGGCAGAGTGAGAAAGCAGAGTTAGATGGCAGAGTGAGACGGTAGAGTGAGAAAGCAGAGTGAGAAAGCAGAGTGAGACGGCAGAGTGAGAAAGCAGAGTGAGAAAGCAGAGTGAGACGGTAGAGTGAGAAAGCAGAGTTAGACGGCAGAGTGAGACGGCAGAGTGAGACGGCAGAGTGAGACGGCAGAGTGAGATGGCAGAGTGAGGAAGCAGAGTGAGGAAGCAGAGTGAGAAAGCAGAATGAGACAACAGAGTGAGATGGCAGAGTGAGAAAGCAGAGTTAGATGGCAGAGTGAGGAAGCAGAGTGAGGAAGCAGAGTGAGAAAGCAGAATGAGACAACAGAGTGAGATGGCAGAGTGAGACAGCAGAGTTAGATGGCAGAGTGAGATGGCAGAGTGAGAAAGCAGAGTTAGATGGCAGAGTGAGACGGTAGAGTGAGAAAGCAGAGTGACAGCAGAGTGAGACGGCAGAGTGAGACAGCAGAATGAGATGGCAGAGTGAGACGGCAGAGTGAGACAGCAGAGTGAGACGGCAGAGTGAGAAAGCAGAGTGAGAAAGCAAAGTGAGAAGGCAGAATTAGACGGCAGAGAAAGAAAGCAGAGTTAGATGGCAGAGTGAGACGGTAGAGTGAGAAAGCAGAGTTAGATGGCAGAGTGAGACAGCAGAGCGAGACGGCAGAGTGAGAAAGCAGAGTTAGATGGCAGAGTGAGACAGCAGAGTGAGACGGCAGAGTGAGAAAGCAGAGTTAGATGGCAGAGTGAGACGGCAGAGTGAGAAAGCAGAGTTAGATGGCAGAGTGAGACGGTAGAGTGAGAAAGCAGAGTGAGAAGGCAGAGTGAGAAAGAAGAGTGACACGGCAGAGTGAGACGGCAGAGTGAATTTAATTCACATATAAAGCTGTGCATTTGGTGAACATGCAAAATACCCAGATTGGGGTTCGAACCCGGATCCCCGGGGCAGAGAGGAGAACATGTTAAACCACTATGCCATCGTGTGGCCCTGATTATCAGATTTTATTGTTTTAACTGAAACGGTAGAGTGAGACAGCAGAGTGAGACGGCAGAGTGAGAAAGCAGAGTGAGACGGCAGAATGAGACAGCAGAGTGAGACGGCTGAGTGAGAAAGCAGAGTGAGAAAGCAGAGTGAGAAGGCAGAGTGAGAAGGCAGAGTTAGACGGCAGAGTAAGAAAGCAGAGTTAGATGGCAGAGTGAGACGGTAGAGTGAGAAAGCAGAGTGACGGCAGAGTGAGACGGCAGAGTGAGACAGCAGAATGAGACAGCAGAGTGAGATGGCAGAGTGAGAAAGCAGAGTTAGATGGCAGAGTGAGACGGCAGAGTGAGACAGCAGAGTGAGACGGAGAGGGAGAACATGTTTAAAACACTATGCCATCGGTGTGGCCCTGATTATCAGATTTTATTGTTTTAACTGAGTGAGACAGGAGACGGCAGAGTGAGAAAGCAGAGTGAGAAAGCAGAGTGAGAAGGCAGAGTGAGAAGGCAGAGTTAGACGGCAGAGTAAGAAAGCAGAGTTAGATGGCAGAGTGAGACGGTAGAGTGAGAAAGCAGAGTGACGGCAGAGTGAGACGGCAGAGTGAGACAGCAGAATGAGACAGCAGAGTGAGATGGCAGAGTGAGAAAGCAGAGTGAGAAAGCAGAGTGAGACGGCAGAGTGAGACAGCAGAATGAGACAGCAGAGTGAGATGGCAGAGTGAGAAAGCAGAGTTAGATGGCAGAGTGAGACGGCAGAGTGAGACAGCAGAGTGAGACGGTGAGACAGCAGAGTGAGACGGCAGAGTGAGAAAGCAGAGTGAGAAAGCAGAGTTAGATGGCAGAGTGAGACAGCAGAATGAGACAGCAGAGTGAGAAAGCAGAGTGAGAAAGCAGAGTGACGGCAGAGTGAGACGGCAGAGTGAGACAGCAGAGTGAGACGGTAGAGTGAGACAGCAGAGTGAGGAAAGCAGCGTGACGGCAGAGGAGACGGCTAGAGTGAGACAGCAGAGTGAGACGGCAGAGTGAGAAAGCAGAGTGAGAAAGCTGAGTGAGAAAGCAGAGTTAGA
>JAFMOC010000067.1:500000-522500 GCA_019802505.1 Corydoras sp. C115 | reverse complement strand
AAGCGAGAGCCTCTGACAGTAACATACTGCAGTGCACTTTGGGAAGGTTCCAGGAAGCTGATTGGTCGTTCTGTGTCCTTAAAAAAAAAGAGCTTTTAAAAATAATTGTTGTTGGGTTTTTTTGGTTCCGTTTGGAACCTTTATCCTGAGGTTCTGTTATTCGCTTCGGCAACTTCATAATCTGAAACATTTATCACAATACGACCGAGATTAGAGAGAGAGAGAGGGCGAGAGAGAGAGAGAGAGAGAGAGAGAGAGAGGGCGAGAGAGGATCAGTGAAGGTACGAAGCTCTGAAGGTGTTTATCATTTCAAACCTCCTGGATCTTAATGTCCGATGTCTTCGGACAAAGAAACCCCCACTGAACAAAGAGTACCTCCATCCATCCATCAGCTTTCGCTTGTCCGGTTCGCAGGGGCAGCAACCCAAGCAGATAGGCCCAGACCTCGCTCTTCACCAGACACCTCCACCAGCACAACTGGAGGAACCCCGAGGCGTTCCCAGACCAGCTGAGAGATATAACCCCTTCATCGTGTCCTGGGTGTTCTCCGGGGTCTCCTCCCAGTTGGACTTGACTGTAGATCCGGGAAAGACCCAGACCAGTTGAGAGCTATAACCCCTCCACAGTGTCCTGGGTGTTCTCCGGGGTCTCCTCCCAGTTGGACTTGACTGTAGACAAGGGAAAACCCAGACTAGCTGAGAGATATAACCCGTCAAACGTCAAGTGTGTCCTGGGTCTTCCCTGGGGTCTCCTCCCAGTTGGATTGCCTGTAGATCCCAAGACCAGGCGTTCCCAGACCAGTTGAGAGATATAACCCCTCCAGAGTGTCCTGGGTGTTCTCCGGGGTCTCCTCCCAGTTGGATTGCCTGTAGATCCCAAGGCGTTTCCAGACCAGTTGAGAGATATAACCCCTCCAGAAGTCCAGGGTCTTCCCTAGGGTCTCCTCCCAGTTGGACTTGCCTGTAGATCCCGGGGGAAGACCCAGACCAGTGGAGAGATATAACCTCTGTGATGTGTCTTTCGATGTGGTTTTGAGACTCATTGCACCAGTTGGGGTTGAATAACTGGTTGCCAGCTGAAGGATAATCACACGTGCCATAATTATCCAATAGGAGGCTCGTACCTGTTTGCCAAGTTACATCCAGGTGGCGACTTTTGTTTTGGCGTTCAACTGAATTGAAATTAATTTAAAACATATTATAACTTTCAACAAGACCATGTGACTTAGGACGATACCTTCATTTGTATGAAGACGCGCCGGCGAAGCTCATTGTGCATTCCAGTCGCCGTCCAGCTGAAATAACGGCGTTACGGACGGCGGGGAGACCCACGCCACGCTGCAGGCTTCAGTAACGTCTCGAGTGTCCATTAGCGTGACCCGACCCCCGCGTCATGCTAATCGAAGCGGGTGAATTGCGCGTCACTGACAGCGAGGGAGCGCGCGCTGCCGGGCTGTAATCAGCGTCAGTCAGAGCGCCGGCCGCCCGCTTGCCCACGCCGTGATCGCTTTTCAGCCCTCGCCGCGGCGCCTGGCAGCCTAATGACGGCTTTTCGGCGGGCGATCGGAGCGGGCGCAAATTGAAACGTAACAGTCCGATGATTTATTGCTCATCGCCGTTGAACAAAATAAATAAATAAATAAATAGATAACTCTGGGGGGAGGTGCCGGAGCGGAGCGGGTGCGCCGGCATCCGCCACCGTCTTTAGGTTAGACGCTTACTTTCATCAGTATGGTTTGGGGAAAGGGAAGCCAGACGGGACAGGCTCAAGCCGTGGAGGGCAGACGCCGGAAACCAATACAATTTGAATACAGTCCAAGCAGGTGTCATTAGGGTGGTGGGTGATGCTCAGTACTGCAGTGGTGCTGATGTGGTGGTGCGGGTGTGTTTATACCCTGTATCCACTCACTGTATACACCTCCACCTCACTGCGCCACCTTGTGGTGGGAGAGTAAGTGTGTGAGCTTCATCCTCCATAAGTGATGATACGGGACACTGCAGTACTGAGAATCATCCACCACCCTAATAACATCAGAGAACATGCTAAAGAGGACGAACAGAGTATGGAACTACAGAATGGAACTGTGGAACTACAAACCCCATCTGTCTGATCCGTGGAGCAATAAGGGAATTGGCCGTTAGACCGATGATGGTGCACCGTCCCTTTTAATATGTAAATTTAAATCTGTCAATTTAAATATGTTAATGATCTGATGGATTAAAAGACATGTGATGCAGAACATGATGGAGAAATGGAGATGGTACTAACCGGGACACACGGCTATATAGCAGAGCTTATTCTGCACGCCGGAACCCGCGCAGGCCTCCACCCGCTGCGGAGGAACCGCGCAACTCCTGCTGCGAGTCCGAGAGCCCCGCCCGCAGGAGGCGGAGCATAGAGTCCACTCGGACCACTCCTCCCACAGGGGGTGCACTGCAAACACCAACACATCAACCTTCAGGTCCGACGCTCCGAAGAACGTCGCCGACTGCACGCCACCTGATCCGCTTAGAACCAAACCTTAGAAGCTCAGCAGGTTCCATGATTCATCTGTGGTTTGGTGATATAGAGAACATCACCCACCGTGGAGACGGGGTTTGTAGTTCTACAGTTCCATTCTGTAGTCCGTCTGGTTCTCCACATACTCTGTCAGTATGTTTTCTGATGATCAGGAACCATGGACAAAGCGGGTCTCTTAGGGTGGTGGATGACGCTCAGGACTACAGTGATGCCGACATGGTGGTGCAGGTGTGTTTAAACCTGGTGTACCACCACCACCACATCACAGAACATCCATCACCCTAACGTCCACAGAACATCCACCATCAGAACATCCTAACAGCGTCTATAGAGGAACAGATGGACTACAGAATGGAACTGTAGAACTACAAACTCCACCACGGAGAGTGCAAGTGTCTGTTCATTAGTTGAAAAAAGGCCAATGCCGATTGGCCGCACGCCATCTGTCTGCGAGGCGAGGTCATTACACACGGATCAGCGGGCGTGCGTCTCACATCACGCTGTCAATTCCAGATTCAGCCAGGATCGGAACGTCAACACTGACGAGTCAGTATCAGGTGCGTGATGATGATGATGGGCATGCATGGTGTGCTGGGGGGGGGGGGGTGGGTGGGTGCACAGTTCAAACAGTTCCAGAGTGCCATCAGGTGCAACAACCACGATGCCGGAAGGACGGCGGTGCACCAACGGTGGAGGTCATGCACACACTACCATCCCCCAAACCTAAATTTATTAAGTACAGGTCACATGATCACCACACAATCTGTACATGGCTGTCCTACACTGTTGATGCTGCCCCCCCCTTTCTCAAGGAGGATGGGTCCCCCACTGAGCCTCGGTCCTCACAAGGTTTCTTCCTTAAAATATCAGCATAAAGCCTCATTTATACTCCCTCTGCGTACGAAATTGTGTGCGTGCGTTTCATGCGTTATAACAGTTACTGCCCACATACTTCCTTGCGTCAGCTCCGTTGATGTGGTTGTTGAACACTACATCCATTAGAGGGCAGTTTAGAGTAAAAATCAAACATGGCGACGGCGGAGGAACTTCTGATTTTGTACATACTGCAAAAACGACAAAAAGGCAGCGTTCTAGACGGCGGTGTTCTGTGAGGCCACTGAACAGGTCGCGACATTTGGATGGAGAATTTTATTCACTTGTCCGCCCAATGAGGGAAATTGATGACGAACGTCATTTCCAATACTTTCGGATGTCTGCCAGGGCATTCGATAACTTGCTTTGCTTTGTAACAACTGTTTGTCCCTGAGCCCCGGTGAAGTAACATCATATAAATGATGAAAATTGCGCACACACTCGTATAACCGGTCTTCAAAAAGTTCCACCATGTTTTTATTCTCCTTCGTGTACATATGGAAGTGGTCGCATCATGCACTGCCCCCACGGTTTCCAGTGGTATTGCTCCGTCCTGTCCGCATCCGCAAGCTTTCAGAAAACGTGCAAATTACGTACGAAATGAACGCAGAGTACGGACAAAAAGCTCCGTCAGTATCCGTCTCCGTATTTAACGTTGAGCATAAATGAGCCTTAACAGGGAGTTTTGTCTTGCCGCTGTCTCTTCGTCTTGCTTTTGGGTGTTTAAAAGCTGTAAATCTGCTTTGAGACGATGTACGATTATACAAAAAATAAAAACACTATATTAATAAATTAGTTGAACTTGGATGCCCAGCGCTAAGAGGAGAACATGCTAATCACCAAGCCACCTCAAACTCTTAGTAAAAAATGGCAGATGAGAGTGTGAATCAGAGAGAGGAATCCAAAGAGAAATGAAGGCAGGTTTTGGGGGATTGGACGAGATTGAAGAGAAGGACGCGAGATCAAGGAGGAGAGAGAGAGAGGTTCAGATTAGAGAGAGAGAGAGAGAGAGAGAGCGCTGTGTCGAGCGGGGATGTCGGGTGAATAATGTATGATGATAAATAATTGATGGGCTCTGTAGTGCAATGCTCTCAGAGACTCGGCTTCAGACCGACACAGCGCGCCCAAAAAACCCAGCGAGCAGACGGGAACGCCAGGAACGTCCAGATACCTGGTCCTGCATTGGGTTCTGAGCTCAGGAATCCTGATCGGGATTAGAGAAGCAGACCGACGGTCAAACTGTGTGTGTGGGGGGGGAGGGGGTAGGGGTTGGGGGGGGGCGCTGTGGGGTGAAGCAAAGGCCATTCCACATGGGTTCTCTGGAAAGCGATCTGAAGGGTTCCATCGATCCTCCTGAGATTCACATCATGGAGGGACGGGACAGAGGGATGAGGTGAGAGGATTAACAACATCATCGTCGTCATGTGATCAGAAACGGGACGATGAAGCAGAACCTGGATTTTACAAACAGACGGATGAAAACAAAAAAAAAGGGTGGATGATGAATGAATGTATGGATGAAAAAATGAATGAATGATTACAAACAGATTTACCTGAAATGTATTTTTATGACTGACTGTATTTATGTAAGCATTAAAGAATAAATGAATGTATGTATTGATAAATGAGTGAGGTCATGAACGAATGAATGAATCTATGGCAAAATGACTGAATGAATGAATCTATAGATAAATGAATGAGTGAATGATGTATAATTGAATGTATTTTTATGACTGAATGAATTTACATTAAAGAAAAAATGAATGAATGTATGAAGTAATGACTGAATGAATGAATGTTGGGTGGGTGAATGAGAAATGGATGAAAATGAGTGTTATAGATGGATTACAAATGGATTGACCTGAAGTGAATTTATATGACTGAATGAATTCATGTAAGCACAAATGAATAAATGAATAAATCTGTGGATAAATGAGTGAGTGACTGAATGAATGAATAATGGCTTACAAATGGATTGACCTGACATGAATTTATACGACTGAATGAATGAATGAATGAATGAATAAACAGTGCAAAAAATAATCCAAACTGGCAGCCATTCGAATGAGCAGCTTAATCCAAATAAATAATAAAAAATAATTAAATAATAAATAATTAATAATAAATAATCCAAATAAATATTAAAATAAATACAAAAACAATAACAAAAATAAATAAATAAATAAATAAATAAGACTATAAATAGAAATAAATAGATTTAAAAAAATAAATAAATAATAATAAATAAATGACAGCCATTTGAGCATCTCAAAAGCTCATTAAGTCGGAGTCCCGATGACAGGTTCGGGGAGGTGGAGAAAATCACTCTCGAATGTGAGGAATTTTTAATTTCTGGACTCTGTGGTGGTACAAAGGGACTCGTTTGGGTGTGATTAATGCAGACGGCTTCGTTGGGGCGCTCTAATTACGGGGATCTCATTCAGTCCGATCTCTTTCAGCGCCGAATAGAATTCCGCCTGAACAAAAGGCTGCAGCGTTAGCGCCACCTGGCAGCTGAACAGACCGCCGTAATGAGTCAATGACACCGAGCATCTCCGTACGCCTGCGGTTCTGATGATGGTGTGGACGATCGGGAGACGGGGCAACGTTCCGCCAACGGTCTGTTGGCAGTTTCCTCCAGGTTCTCAGTCCAAAAACATGGATTCAAGATGAAGTGGCGGCTCCAAATTGCCCCACAATAGAGTGTGCCCAACAATCGATTGGCACCCTGTCATGGGTGTTTCTGCCCAAAGCCTGCAACGTTCTCCACTGGATGGGCATGGAGAACCGAGGTTCTGTGTTCCATAGAGCACACCGAACCAAGGGACCACATGGGCTTCCAGGTTCTCCAGTCCAAAAAACATGCATAGAAGATGAATTACCTGCTGCAAATTGCCCCTATATAGTCTGCATGTGAGTGAACATGTGTGTGCCCAACAATCGGTTGGCATCCCGTCCTGGGTGTACCCGCCCACGACGTTCTCCACTGGATGGACATGTGGAATTGAAGTTCTGCGTTCCGCTGAGGACACGCCCACTCCGTTGATCAGCTGCGCTGCGGTGCGACTGACGAATCGCTCTCCGTATCTGGTGGAGACCGACGCCATCCTCCCGACTTTTTTGTCATTGGCGGCGCCGACGTCGGGACGAGGGTTACGGAAAATTGAAATGCGCTCAAAGACAAAGGAGGACTAATTAGACGTCCTCGTCTGAAGACCCACGCTTCAATAACTCTAATTAAAAAAGCCCTCTCCTAATAAACCGCGACTTTGCCGCGATTGCCGCGGCCAATTAATTTTATTCGGCTTGAGTCCGGGCCAAAAGGGGGAAAGGAGCAAGAGGGGCGGCCCACGCCGGATGTGTGCCGTGGGAATCCCCCCGGAGCTTTCTGCTCTTAACCCTCCCCCCAACTTTACCCTCCACCACCCCCCCCAACCAATGCAACAACAACCATGCACGCCACTGAATTATAAATAAGCTACACAGAAGGTCAGTGTAAATCACTCGCACACTTGTTCATCCATTATGAAAGTGTGAGGAGCGAGGGAAGACGAAAGGCGAGGGAGGAGGAGGAGGAAGAGGAGGAGGAGGAGGAGGAGGAGGAACGGCAGGTGCAGAGACGAGCTGCTTCTGCTAAATAATGGACGGGCGGTGGCGTCGGGTGTAGCCTCCATCCATTTACATGAGCGTTGACTTCAACTTCTAAACCCTCGCTCGCCTGGCCGCCTTAGGAACGCGTCCATCGGCCAGCCGTCCGCCAGGTGTGTTAATCGAACCCCGATCGAAGGAACCCCACATCTGAGATGTGAGATGCTAAAATGCTAAAAATACATCAAAGGACGTAACCGGTACGTCATCGGAGTCGGAGGCCGGGGATACCCGTCAATCCCCCCCCCCGTTCGATATCAAACAGGATGGATTAATGAAAGCACATTCGCATAAAGCACAATTCGCACATTCGCGGTGGGGGGGCAGGGGGGGGCATTGAATTTGAAGGCTTCAGTCTCAGGTTTACATCAGGCGTCAGGATTTACTCAGAAAATCCGTTTCCTACGCTACAAAACGGGTCGTCCCGCCCCTTATATCTGATTGGCCGAGCCGTCGGTCCGGCCCTGACATCGTTGACAATGACACACCCCTCTGAGTGCTTCACATTCGTATCAATGCGTGATATACAATGCATTATTTTAACTAACAGTATTGTTGGCCATTAGATAGTTAGAGAAACCAGAATCCTGTTACTCAGCGATCAGCATTCACTTTAAAAAATGGACAAGATTATTTGGAGGAAGAGCAGATTATTAACGTGGGCGCCTTTAAAGTGATTTATTCACAGTAATGCCATGCCCTCTCGCATCTTAATGCTTTAATATACCATTTTTTATTAACTGTGTTCTGTATTTTGTCCACTAGAAGGCAGCGATCCACTGTGCACAGTGTGACATCGTAGAGTCATGGTTGGGTGAGTTTGATGCGAAACAATCTTTTCGAGGCAACCCTGACCTCGAGAACATCTGAGAACTTATGAACTGAAACCCAACATCAGTGTCTGACCCACACACACACACACACACACACACACACACACGCTCCAAAATCCCACACACAGACTTTTAAAGACTGTTAAAGGTGTCAGGTGTCCTGTAGATGTGGGTGTGGCCTAATTTAAAAGACCATACTATAGTACAGTATATACTATAAGTATGTACTATAGTATGTGCAATTCACACTCAGAATCAGGTGAGTGACAAGGCTGTGTACATGCACTGTGTGAGTGTGTGTGAGTGTGTGAGTGTGTGTGTGTGTGTGTGTGTGTATACTGTACCTGCTTGATGGCGGGGCTCACCTGGGCAGGTGGCGGTGTTGTTGCAGAGTCGCGTCTCTCTCAGCGGCCCGCTGCACAGCGTGCCATACGGCGAGGACACACAGGAGCGCGTACGCATCTGCCAGCCCTGCCCACACGTCAGCGTACACACACTCCACTGCGACCACTCCTCAGCGGCAGGATCACCTGACGCACACAACCCACCGACGAACCATGAATATACCTTCGTTAGGAAATTAATACAGAGCAATTAAAAAATATATTAACAATAGGGTAATCCAGAGATGATACTGACACCGCGTTCAAGCATCAAAGCATCAAGCTGGGACACATACGATGTAACTATTAATGCTGCAATTCTCAACTGGTGGGTTATATTACACAGACATGTAATATATTAATTAATTCATTCATAGATATAAATAAAGTGTTCTATCTATCTTCATTCATTGTCTTCTGCTTAATCCTCTATTAGGGTCACAGTGGGGGGTGGAGGTGGGGTTTAACCATGCCCAACCAGGACAGGGTGCCAATCTATTGCCGGACACACACTCACTCACTCACTCACTTACACACACATACTATATAGGGGCAATTTTGATTCATCGCATTATCTTCCGCTTAATCCTCTACTTGAATCGTGGGGGAAGGTGGGGGGGTGGGTTCCCCATGCCCACCCAGAGGAGAACATTTCAGGTACTGTGCAGATACACCCAGGACAGGGCGCCAATCTATCACTAACACAGATGACCTATATGGGGCAATTTAGAGCTTTCAATTCACCTTGAATCCATGTTTTTGGACTGTGGGAGGAAACCCGGAGAACCCAGAGGAAACCCATGTGGACACGGGGAGAACAACGGGGAAACTCCACTCCAGATCGGGATTCGAACCTGGATCCCCAGCAGTGAGAGGAGAACATGTTAAACCACTAAGCCACGTAATAACACATATTTAAATAAGTTTAAAAATAAACCATAATGGATACTCAACTAATATTGTTATCATCTTTTATCTTAAAAAAATCAAGAGACATGGAGAGGCACGTGTCAGACGCACACAGCATTCTGGTTGCCATGGTAACCACCATTCGTTTGCCCGGTTACCCTTCTCTTGAAATTTGGGATGATGTTCAGAGGCGAGATGGCGGAAAAATACGAATAAAATTGCTCTCAAGTTACCTTCGCATGCGTATGTATTAAAATAAATGAGTTCTATGCAAGTGGCTCGCGACCTAATCACCATGAGAACATGTGGGTCCCAGAATCCCTGCAATTTATCCAACAAAATAAATTCCCACCACTAGCCACGTTAAATACGTTAAATAATCTGAGATTAGCAGATTAACGGAGCTTCAAACGCTCTCCGTCTGAACCAGCTCCAGAACCCGGCGCATTAAAAATGGATCGGGACGAATTGTGGCCAGATGATAAAGTCTGCCGCATGACTTCTGGCACTTAGTGCCTGACGCGACAGTTTCAAAGATGCATGAGCTGCAGAAGTATCAGGCTCAGCGCCGAGGCCCGGGCGGCGGGTCGGTCTGACGGGCGAGGTCAGGGTGGAGGCAGAGGACAGACGTTAAGTGGAGCAGGCAGCTGAGAGCGGGGCCATATGCCCGGGGCCCGAGGTTCCGATGCTTATGCATGCGCCTTCCGTAAGCGAAAAATTCGCCGTGGAGTGAGGTGGCGCGAGGACACGGGCGGAGCCAGGCCGTTCGGCTTCCCCGTCGACCGCCGATGTCCTTGCGGGGAGGCGACATCAGCGAGCGAACGTGCAAATCGGATTAATTGCATGTCTCATAATCACATTACATCTTCGTTTGCATGGGGGGGTGACTCATGGGTTCTGTCTTCTTGCCGAGCCCCGGGGGGGCCGTAGGGGGAGGGGGGGGGGGGGCTGAAGGGTGTCGACAAAGACGTGCCGGGACGTCTCGGGATCTTTCTGCTGCAGGGATCCGACGCGACTCCTTATCGGTTGTCGATCTTTTCAGATTTAGTTGAGGCAAAATAAAAGTGAAGGGTTTTATTTCGGCGACTTAAAGACACAAAGGTTCCGTCTGTCTGGCTGTCTGGTCGTCATGGCGACTTATTTGTTACTACAGAATTTATTTATATCATCTAAACACAGAGAATGAGACTCCAAATGCAATACTGTAACAATTATACAGTCTGCAGATCTAGTCACAGCAACACCAGCCAATCAGGGGCGTCTGTGAGCCCAGGTACTCAGAAGGGGGTGGAGTTAAAATCCGCTGAAATTTGTTCGTTTAGTATTCTATGTATTTGGGTCGGGACCTAATCACCATGAGAACATGTGGGTCCCAGAACCCCTGCAATTTATCCACCAGCTCTATGTATTTGGGTCGGGACCCAATCACCATGAGTACATGTGGGTCCAGATTCCAGAACCACTACAATTTATCCACCAGCCAACTAGGAGCATCCTTGAGCCCAGGTAACTCAGAAGGGGGTGGAGTTAAAATCTGCTGAAATTTGTTTGTTTAGTATTCTATGTATTTGGGTCAGGACCTAATCACCATGTGAACATGTGGGTCCAGAACCCCTGCAATTTATCCTACAATTTATCCGCCAGCCAATAGGGGGCGTCCATGAGCCCAGGTACTAAGAAGGGGTGGAGTTAAAATCTGGAGGGTACTTTGCATTTGGTCATTAAGCAGACGCTGTTATACAAAGCCAGCAGAGGGTTGGCCATACAGCGCCCCCTGGAGCAATTAAGGTTGAGGTTCTTGCTTAAGCACCCACATTGGTAACTTCAGTGGGCCTGGGATTTGTACCCCTAACCACCGAGCTACCGCACCCTGGGGCAAAAAGCAAAGCTCAGCTGGAAGCATAGGCATGGGAGCTCAGTGATGGGGTGGTGGGTTGTCAATCAGAAGGTTGTGGGTTTAAACCCAGGTCCACTGAAGTTACCAGTGTGGGTGCTTAAGCAAGACCCTTCACCCTCATTGCTCCAGGGGGTACTGTACCAAC
This sequence comes from Corydoras sp. C115, assembly GCA_019802505.1. Classification (NCBI taxonomy): domain Eukaryota; kingdom Metazoa; phylum Chordata; class Actinopteri; order Siluriformes; family Callichthyidae; genus Corydoras; species Corydoras sp. C115. Next base: position 511,292 of record JAFMOC010000067.1, on the reverse strand, counting down.
CCTTTGTTCGCCCCCCCCCCCAACCGAGCAAATGGGGTGCCGCCAGACCTGCTCGGACTTTTCCGTGCTCGCAAAGTGTTTGTCGTGCGAACCCAATGAAGATCAAACACAATGCAATGCAACAGAACACAACCGAAGAACCAAGAGTGCAAAACCTACCAGTCTGAGCTTGAAACACCCCCGGCAGGTCCGCCGATCTCGGCCTCTGGGTCTTCACCTTCTGCTCGTCGTCATCGGGATCTAAAATCCACAACACGGCCTCATGAATAAACCTTTAAACTTTAAATTACTTTAATTACTTTAAATTACTATTAAACTCAGAAAGCCCAGAATACATTATTATTATTAATTCATTCATTATCTTCCAATTAATCTTCTGCTAGGGTCATGGTGGGGGTTCCACATACCCACCCAGCGGAGAACGTTTTGTGCGCTGGGCAGACACCCAGGACCCAAACACACGATATATGGGGCAATTTAGAGCAATTCATTTTTTTAATCCATGTTTTTGGACTGTGGGACGAAGCCGGAGAACCTGAAGACACGGGGAGAACATGCAAATTCCACCCAGATTGGGATTTGAACCTGGATCCCCAGGGCTGAGAGGAGAACATGTTAAACCACTACGCTATTATTATTATTATTTAGTGGAAATAAAAATAGATTTCCCGCAGAATAAATTCCATCGGGTTCTTTTATGGAACAGGATGAAGGTCAGCTGTTTTTTTGAGGGAACCATGTGACGGGTACTAACGAGCCCGGCACGACGTCCTGAAGATCAAACAGATGGACGAGTGATGGAGGACGCTCAGGACGCCGCCGCGAGACGCATCAATTTATACAGAATGTTTAAGGAGGGGGTGTGTGTTTATGGAAGGGGCGTGGCTAGAAATAATGTAACACCAGGAATTAAACAGTCCTCGTTGTAATCGACCCGGCGGACGCGTGACGCGATGAGGGAACGAGCAGCCAGCGCTAACGAGCAGCGGGCTCGGAGTTCGAGAGCCGCCCGCCGCGAGGAAGCGAGAATTGAATCAAAGCGTAATCCCATTCCGGAAATATCCATCCGTATCAATCCGGCGCCGCCGAGCCGCTCCGTCTGAAAGCTCATCCCGTCGTTATGAAAAGCTGATTTCACCTCGTCCTTCGGAACGCTGTGCCTCGGAATCGCCACGATTTAAAAATCATTTTATACTCACCCGTCGCCCGCCGACGGGCGTTCAACGTCTGATGGATGTGCTGCGGGATGCTATTTAAACGGCTCGTTTTAATATACAGTTGTGATCAAATTTATTCAACCCCCACTGAAATAAAGTGTTTTGGCCAGTTTGACATTGATTTGGATCATTTCAGTCATCTTATTTACAATTATATCAAAGAGGCACTTATAAATTAGACAAATATAACATAATATTTATGATGGAATAACCACAAATGTCTTTACTGTGCTCACATCATTATCAGTTTTATTCAACCCCTTAGTGACATTATTTTTCAGCACTTAGTACAACATCCTTTTCCAGTTATGACAGCTTTCAAGCGTGAAGCATAGCTTGACACAAGTGTCTTGCAGCGACCTATGGGTATCTTAGCCCATTCTTCATGGGCAAAAGCCTCCAGTTCAGTCACATTCTTAGGCTTGCGCACTGCAACTGCCTTCTTTAGGTCCCACCAGAGGTTCTCAATTGGATTTAAGTCTAGTGATTGCGATGGCCACTCTAGAATGTTCCAGCCTTTCATGTTCAACCATGCTCTAGTGGACTTGGATGTGTGCTTCGGATCATTGTCCTGTTGGAAGGTCCAACGTCTCCCAAGCCGCAGGTTTGTGACTGACTCCATCACATTTTCCTCCAAGATCTCCTGGTACTGAAGGGAATTCATGGTACCCTGCACACGTTGAAGCTTTCCTGTACCATTAGAAGCAAAACAGCCCCAAAGCATAATTGACCCCCCGCCATGCTTCACAGTAGGCAAGGTGTTCTTTTGTTCATAGCCTGGTTCTTCCTCCTCCAAACATAGCGCTGGTCCATTGTCCCAAACAGTTCTAATTTAGTTTCATCTGACCACAGTACACTGTCCCAAAACCTTTGTGGCTTGTCCACATGACTTTTGGCATACTGCAGTCGACTTTTCTTGTTCTTTGGAGTCAGCAAGGGGGTGCGCCTGGGAGTTCTGGCATGGAGGTCTTCGTTATGCAGTGCGCGCCTTATTGTCTGAGCTGAAACTTCAGTGCCCACATCTGACAGGTCTTTTTTCAGTTCCTTAGCAGTCACGCAGGGATTTTTCTCCACATTACGCTTCAGGTAGCGCACAGCAGTCGCGGTCAGGATCTTCTTTCTGCCACGACCAGGTAACGTTTCCACTGTGCCCTTTAACTTGAACTTGCGAATGATACTTCCGATAGTGTCTCTTGGAATATTTAACAACTTCGCAATCTTTTTATATCCATTGCCATTCTTGTGAAGAGCAATAACCTCTTCTCTTGTCTTCTGGGACCATTCTCTTGCCTTCACCATGCTTGTAAACACACCAGTAGATGTCTAGAAGGAGCTGAGTATCACAGTCCTTTTAAATCTGCCTAATTGGTGCTTATCATGCTTGATTGCTGCTCGTTGACATCCACAGATGTTTTCAATACCTGATTGAAAACACTGGAATGAACCTCTGTTCTAATGAGTGGTAGTTGTAAAGGGGTTGAATAATTGTGTCAATGAAGAAATCACAAAAAGGCCATTTAATACTTTATGACAAAAACAATTGATGCTATCTTAGTTGCATTTAGTTCTTTAACAAGTCCTTGTAAGATTTCATTATGAACACAATTACAAATATGCACTGAATTCCATAAAACCCTTCGCAGCATTGGGGGTTGAATAAATTTGATCACAACTGTAAGGCAGCGGGGATGATGGAGCAGGTGGGACGATGACATCATCGTCAGATCCTGATGTCGGGCGTCGGTCATTTTATTGAACGCCGCGTCCTCCGAAAATCTCGTACCAAATCTGACAAAATGAATACGTGTTTTACGAAAATGTAATGTGGCCTTGTCATCAACAGAGGGCGGTAGATATATCTGGAGTTGAATTTCCCCTCTCCCAGTACAGCTGTCATAACTGATGGGCCTTTCATATACTGCGGTGGGCCGCGGTCGGCCCGCGGGCCACATGTGGCAAAGGCGTCGAACTTAACCGCACCGGGGGCTGGTGTGTGTGTGTGTGTGTGTGTGTGTGTGTGTGTTAGTGTTTGTGGTATTGTGTTTGTGTCAGTGTGTGTGTGTCTGCATGTGTGTGTTTGTGTTAGTGTAAGTGTTTTTGTGTGTGTGTGTGTGTGTTTTAATATGTCAGTGTGTGTGTCAGTGTGTGTCAGTGTGTGTGTGTCAGTGTGTGTTAGTGTGTGTGTGTGTTAGTGTAAATGTTTGCGTGTGTGTGTGTGTGTATTAGTGTAAGTGTTTGTGTTAGTGTGTGTTAGTGTGTGTGTTAGTGTGTTTGTGTGTGTGTGTCAGTGTTAGTGTGTTAGCTGGTTTAAGCAGTAATTGAAAGCGGGAGTTATTGCCCCCCCGTTTTTGTTCTCTCCTGCTGTAAATGAATTAAAGCTGTTAGCTCAAACTGAAGCACTTTAATTGCTCTTGCCTCGGTGGGGGGGGGGGGTATCTTTATTATTTGCTGATGCTCGAGTGGTGCGCACTCCCTCATCCCTCCGACACGATCGATACACACTCTCGGTTCTGAGGACACGGACTCCCCTCATCCATTAGTGACTGAACACCGTACAGAACCCAGAGCAGAACCCAGAGCAGAACCCAGATCAGAACCCAGAGCTGAACCCAGAGCAGAACCCACATCAGAACCCAGAGCAGAGCCCAGAGCTGAACCCAGAGCAGAACCCAGAGCAGAACCCAGAGCAGAACCCAGAGCGGAACCCAGAGCGGAACCCAGATAAGAACCCAGAGCAGAACCCAGAGCAGAACCCAGAGAACCGACCTGCAGCTAACCCTCACACACGGTGAGAGCACCAGGATAGGACCAAGTGAGAAAACGCTCTGACAGATCGTCAACCGGCCAATGATGAACCAAGGGGCGGGGCATAGCATATTCTAATGTTTATCATGGAATTACATTTCAGACAAAAGTCTGTGATTAATAATTAACCTGCACAAGAACACACACACACACACACACACACACACACACACACACACGCAGAAATAAACACATTAAAACACACACACACACACACACACACACACAGAAATAAACACATTAAAACACAAACACACACACACACACACACACACACACACAGAAATAAACACATTAAAACACACACACACACACACACACACACAGAAATAAACACATTAAAACACAAACACACACACACACAGAAATAAACACATTAAAACACACACACACACACACACACACACACACACACACAGAAATAAACACATTAAAACACAAACACACACACACAGAAATAAACACATTAAAACACACACACACACACACAGAAATAAACACATTAAAACACACACAGAAATAAACACATTAAAACACACACACACACACACAGAAATAAACACATTAAAACACAAACACACACACACAGAAATAAACACATTAAAACACACACACACACACACACACATTAGAAATAAACACATTAAAACACACACACACACACACAGAAAGTCCCAGCAACGTTGTGGAGGGGTGGAGCATGTCTTCACCTGGCAACCCAAACACCTGGACTGAGCGCAGCGTGTTTTATTCGGCTTGCGTCCGTCAGAATGAAGGACAGGACCGCGGGTTGCCATGGCGACTGTAATCCCACCTCAGCGTTACAGTGTCTCTGTGAAGCAGACGGTGGATTCCACTTCATAAACTTCCACGTCTGTCTGTTTTACTCCGACTCCTCCGGGGGGCCGGGATAGGTATTAGAGACGGTTATATCGCGCGTCGCACAGCCGCCGATGTCTGATCAGCTAACAGCGCTTCCAACACTGTGAGCGTTAACAGCCGCAAAGCAAAGAGAGAGTAAGACGCTGCGAGAGCGGACAAAGACCCGAGCAGAGAAAGAGGATTTAGAGCTTTGCTGCTTTCAGCCGACGGCGTCTTTGTTGGACGAGGTCAGGGGAGGACGGCGAGGATACGAGGACGAGAACCAGAAACATAAAGAACCCACCAAATAAAGGCATACAGGCCAAATCGCACCCCAGATCCGAGTGCTGAGGTCCGAATCTCTGAATGTACCAGGTCTTCATCGACATGGGGTCAGTGCCTGGCCTCATCCCCCAGACTGCATAGAGCTTGCATGTTCTCCCTGTGTCCCTGTGCAATAAAGCAGTAAGGTACGTGTAGTGGAGTACAGTTCCACCTCTTTACGTGATTTATTCACAATAATACACAACTCAAGCATCTTTTTGCATCAATAAAACACAACACAGTCCGGTTTATAAAGCGAACGCTGATCGCTGAGTAACAGGATTCCGGTTAGGCTAGCTATCCAACACTGCCATCACGTGGACATATTGCAGAAGGCAGTTAATCTGCAAATAACTGAATATAACGGGAATATAATGTACTATGCAATAAAACAATACGGTGCAAGAGGGCGTGGCCTAATTCTGAATAAACCCCATAAAGAGGTACACATTTTTCTTACGACATAAAAAAAATAACGTGGCAAAATAAGGTAATCGATACACAGAACAGTGCTGCAATTTTATGTTCCATGTTCATGGCAGAACCAGGCTTAAGTGACATTTCATGCAGCCTCCTGAGCCTCCCGCGCCTCGCGCGCCTCCACAGCTCGGCGCCTGCGCTCATTTAAAGATGACTAAAACCGAGCGGAGAGCGGGTGTAATATTTGTTTTTGGCCCAGACAGGATGCGGTGTGCGCGCATTACACAACCCTCTGAAGCAGGTAACCACGGGAGGACGCCGGACGGGCCGTCGCCATGGCAACACCGACACCGGGAGACGTCCCGAGACATCCGGAGCCACTTAACAGACTGTGTGTGAAGTGAAGTGAAGGGAAAGGACTGATGAGAACCTGAACTGTACCGGGAACCGATTCTACAGAATGTGGAACTGTAAGAACAAAAAAGATGATGTGGTTCCATGATCATCCTCCATTAGAAGCCAGAATGCATACAGCTGGCCCACTATATGAACGGTGGCCCTCATATTAAAAACTTACATCCGGGCCCACACGTCCCAGAACATACTGTATCTGCTCCACATCTGGCAGTGCTGAGGTGGTTCTCCCTGAGGTGGCTCCTCCTGGGGTGGTTCCTCCTGGGGTGGTTCCCCCTGAGGTGGGGTCATCAGTCCATCCAGCCGCGGGCCAGATCAAACAGGGGGCCGTGGGCCAAATCCGGCCCTTTGTAATTAATAAAGGTCAACGTACCGAAAAAATACTCTTTATAAAATGGGTAGTTCTGTTCCTTAAATCTGATTGGCTGAGCCACTTGTAATGTCATCGACAATAACACACCCCTCTGAGCACTTCAAATTTGTATCAATGTGTGATATACAATACACTTAATTTTTAAGTGTTCTGTAAGTTGACCACTAGATGGCAGTATTTGGTTGTTAGAGAAACCAGAATCCTGTTGCTCAGCGTTCACTTTAAAAACCCGACTAGATTACGTCGTGGAAGAGCTTATTATTAACGACTTTGCTTCCAATAAACAATTTTGATGATCAATACACGCCAATGTAGCCGGTCCGGAAATGTCTGGCTTTAGATCTGAGAACCGAGAGAACTGACAGAACCGACAGAACCGGCAGAACCGCCTCTCACGAAACACGTCTGCTCTCTTTATAGAACGGACAGCGAGCGCCCGACACTGAGAGGCCGAGAACCACAGCCTGTTCTCCTCACACCGAGCATCGGGCTCTGACCACATCCCGGTGGCGGGCGGTGAAGACGCCTGTCGATGACATCACGGCATTTCAACAGCTCCCCCCCCCCCCGAGAACAGGCGACCCCCGCGGCTTCGGCAGGTTGTCCAACACGCCCACGCAGCACATTAAGCGCTCGTCCAGGGGCCGTGGTTAATGCGCCTGTGTTCCCCGCGATGACTCGGCGTATAATACTTGTTAATAACACATGATCGCCGGCTTTCGCCGGAACGTTGCGGTTTAATTGCCACGTTCTGTAACGGAGCTCAAACGAGTTCCTCTCCGATTCCGCCGGATAATTAAAATATTGAGGAAACAACACGCTGCGGAGGATAGAACCTCGACTTTATTCATTATACTGAATAATGCACCAGAAATTGGGACCCAGGACACTCAGAGGTCTGCAAAGGGTCCACGTAGTGTGAATTTGGCATGTTCTCCTATGTGCACGCTCCTTTCGGGCGCTGTTGTAGATAAATTTGAAGGTCTACGGCTTCCGAGGTCCCGCCTTTATAGACCTTGCTTCGTGTTGTCGAGCAGATCAAAGCCTTTTGTTGGGAGGTTTCTAAAAGAATTGGGATGCTGATGCAGAACCCAAACCCATTACTTCATTCCTCCTCCACCGAACTTTGCAGTTGACACAGGTGATGTCCTGCTGATGTGCACCAGGGCTGAGGTTCTGAAAGTCGGAACCAGGACACTCAGGACACCCAGGAATCAATTTGGTGGTAAGTTTGCATTTTCTCCCCTGTGCAGATTCCTTCCAGAAGCTGTTGTAGATCGACTTGAAGGTATATGGGTTCCAAGCTCCTGCCCTCATCGACCTTGCTTGGTGTTGTTGAGCAGAACAAGGTCTTCCTCATCGTGTTCCCACAATGGGGGGGGGGGGGGTTCCTAAATGAATTGGGATGCTGATGCAGAACTTTGAGGCCAACCCCATTATATCATTCCTCCCCTACCGTACTTTGTAGTCGAGGAAATGCCAGAGATGTGCACCAAAGCTGAGGTTCTGAAAGTGGGACCCTGGACACTTCAGGGCAATCCATTTTTGGTCATTTGCATGTTCTCCCATGGGCATTTTTCTCCTGGGAGCTGTAGTAAATCAATTTAAAGGCACAACACTTCTGCCTTTATAGACCTCGTGTTGCATTGTCGAGCAGAAGGCCCTCGGTGGGACGCTTCCTAAATGTATCGGGATGCAGATGCAAGAGTCTGAAGCCAGACCCATTACATCGGTACCGCACCACTGAACTTAAATCATGGCGGCGTATCCGGGGACGAGTTGAACAGTTCCCAACAGTCACGGCGACGACGCGTTGCCGTGATCCAGTGATTCAGCGCTCCCGTCGTCGGCGGCTCGTCAGCGAAGCTCCTAATTTATTTATTGATTTAACTCGTTTGATGTTTTCCTTCCCGACTTCCATCTTTCCAATCAAAGCTCACGCCTGACTGGATATTAATCAGCAGACTTAAAGGAGTGCTCAGCGAGTCGGAGTGCGCCAATAAGACTCCGTAACGCCATCCAATTAATCTGGAGGTATTATGTTGTAAACAGAACCCCTGCGTGCTCCTCCACGTCTCGCAAAATGGCAGAACCAAACCCCCGATGCAAATCAAATCCTCTACTCACACAGACGGGGTTTTATTGATATGCCGCTCGGTGCAAAACATCAAAGGCAGACATCAAACGTGATGGAGAAGGTGAAAGCGAGCTGGGTTCGGAATTACGGAACCTTCAGATTCCAAATACGTTCACACCACAACCTCCTGACAGAACGGCTTTACATCCACAAAAACCTACAGAACATAGAGGACAGGGTGTGACAGACAGGGGGCGCCACATATAGAGAACAGATGAGGGGGTGACAGACAGGGGGTGCCACATATGGAGAACAGATGAGGGTGTGACAGACAGGGGGCGCCACATATAGAGAACAGATGAGGGGTGACAGACAGGGGGCGCCACATATAGAGAACAGATGAGGGTGTGACAGACGGGGGGCGCCACATATAGAGAACAGATGTGGGCGTGACAGACGGGGGGCACCACATATAGAGAACAGATGTGGGCGTGACAGACAGGGGGCACCACATATAGAGAACAGATGAGGGCGTGACAGACAGGGGGCGCCACATATAGAGAACAGATGAGGGTGTGACAGACAGGGGGCACCACATATAGAGAACAGATGAGGGGTGACAGACAGGGGGCGCCACATATAGAGAACAGATGAGGGTGTGACAGACGGGGGGCACCACATACAGAGAACAGATGTGGGCGTGACAGACAGGGGGCGCCACATATAGAGAACAGATGAGGGTGTGACAGACAGGGGGTGCCACATATAGAGAACAGATGAGGGTGTGACAGACAGGGGGCGCCACATATAAAGAACAGATGAGGGCATGACAGACAGGGGGCGCCACATATAGAGAACAGATGAGGGTGTGACAGACGGGGGGCACCACATATAGAGAACAGATGAGGGCGTGAAAGACGCGGTGCCACATATGGAGAACAGATGAGGGCATGACAGACAGGGGGCGCCACATATAGAGAACAGATGAGGGTGTGACAGACGGGGGGCACCACATATAGAGAACAGATGAGGGCGTGAAAGACGCGGTGCCACATATGGAGAACAGATGAGGGCGTGACAGACAGGAGGCGTCACATTTATAGAACAGATGAGTGCATGACAGACAGGGGGCGTCACATATAGAGAACAGATGAGGGCGTGACAGACAGGGGGCGCCACATATAAAGAACAGATGAGGGCTTGACAGACAGGGGGCGCCACATATAGAGAACAGATGAGGGTGTGACAGACGGGGGGCACCACATATAGAGAACAGATGTGGGCGTGACAGACAGGGGGCACCACATATAGAGAACAAATGTGGGCGTGACAGACAGGGGGCACCACATATAGAGAACAGATGAGGGCGTGACAGACAGGGGGCGCCACATATAGAGAACAGATGAGGGTGTGACAGACAGGGGGCACCACATATAGAGAACAGATGAGGGGTGACAGACAGGGGGCGCCACATATAGAGAACAGATGAGGGTGTGACAGACGGGGGGCACCACATACAGAGAACAGATGTGGGCGTGACAGACAGGGGGCGCCACATATAGAGAACAGATGAGGGTGTGACAGACAGGGGGTGCCACATATAGAGAACAGATGAGGGTGTGACAGACAGGGGGCGCCACATATAAAGAACAGATGAGGGCATGACAGACAGGGGGCGCCACATATAGAGAACAGATGAGGGTGTGACAGACGGGGGGCACCACATATAGAGAACAGATGAGGGCGTGAAAGACGCGGTGCCACATATGGAGAACAGATGAGGGCGTGACAGACAGGAGGCGTCACATTTATAGAACAGATGAGTGCATGACAGACAGGGGGCGTCACATATAGAGAACAGATGAGGGCGTGACAGACAGGAGGCGTCACATTTATAGAACAGATGAGGGCGTGACAGACAGGGGGCGTCACATATAGAGAACAGATGAGGGCGTGACAGACAGGGGGCGCCACATATAAAGAACAGATGAGGGCTTGACAGACAGGGGGCGCCACATATAGAGAACAGATGAGGGTGTGACAGACGGGGGGCACCACATATAGAGAACAGATGTGGGCGTGACAGACAGGGGGCACCACATATAGAGAACAAATGTGGGCGTGACAGACAGGGGGCGCCACATATAGAGAACAGATGAGGATGTGACAGACGGGGGGCACCACATATAGAGAACAGATGAGGGTGTGACAGACAGGGGGCACCACATTTATAGAACAGATGAGTGCATGACAGACAGGGGGCGTCACATATAGAGAACAGATGAGGGCGTAACAGACAGGAGGCGCCACATACAGAGAACAGATGAGGGCGTGACAGACAGGGGGCGTCACATATAGAGAACAGATGAGGGCGTGAAAGACAGGGGGTGCCACATGAACAATAAAGAGGGTTCTAAAGGGGACACGGAATCCTTGGCAAAGCCCCAAGCACCTGAAAGTGGTCGACTTTTCAGAACCACGCACGAGGTTGTCGCTATCGCCCCAAGCGGGGTGTCGGCGTCACGTCGGCAATTTTTGCCTTTTTAGAACATCGGTGTTGGTGAATGTCCACGTGTGGAACCTTCCAGGAATGCGTCCAGGAATGAACACCATGTACAGACTGCAGATCCACATACAACACACCATACCAACATCCAGAACAAGAACCTGGCTCTAGAACCCCTAACTTAATAAAGCACCATGTGGAAACATCACGCAGTAAAGCGAAAGACCTTGTCCGCCCTGCCTGGAGAACCAATGAAGACCCTCTTGTTGTGAGCCGAGGTCGTCATCATGGCCGT